>CM053029.1:433869480-433941550 GCA_028564925.1 Lithobates sylvaticus
TATTTGACATGTCACACTTATATACAGTTGACAGATGACTCAAGCCTAACCTAATTAGCATGAGCTAATTATCTTAATCAACACTGGGCTCCATCATTCAATTGCAGGGTTAATTAGCACACACAACAATAGGTGAAATACTCTTACAAGCCAGACAATATTCATTAACACAACAGACAGGTGGCTGGAGTTCATGAGTCATGACATTAGCGTCTCTTGCTAATATGCCAAATACACATACAGATTCTATGTGTATTGGGGGGCCAGCATGGACCTGAATCCAAGTATCACCAGCTCAGGGGTCCCAGGCTTGCAGCTCAAAGAGCACTGTTCCCCCAAATGCCAGGGCCCATAATCGCAAGGCAACAGGCTCGCACTCAGTCCCCTCCAACAGCCCGTGTCCCGGCTAGGTCCGTCACATTTCTCCCCTTTCGGCAGGAGACTAACACAGGAGGAGACCCCAGACGGGTTGACTCCGAAGTTAGTCAGTGGTTCCAGTGCTCTAATGCCTGTACCCACACAGTACCCCAAACAAATTGTTCCAAACAGAGCACGACTCACCCAGCCAACTTCTGCCTCTCTCATAGAACATATCCGCCGCTGGGGAGAGGCCTGGACTGGCCCTTCTCCCTGGAGTCTTTTCAGCCGCTGGAGAGAAGACAGGGTGACTGGGCTCACTCCATCCTGCTGTTGGGGATCTGGGCCGACCGCCCAGCATCCCTGGGGTATACTGGTGGAGACTGCATTCCCATCCACCTTTACAGGGAATCTGTCCTGTTTTAGTTGCGGGCAGAGGCCAGCAGCGCTCTGTTCCGTTGTCAGCAGTTCAGGTGGGTGTAGGAGCTTCCCTACATCATCTCCTCCAGCTAACTGTTGGGGAGAGAGGCCGACTGCCCCAGCTCCCTGGAACTCCGCAGCTGTTGCTGGTGCTGGACAGAGGTGGGTAGCACTCTGCCCTGTTGCCAGCACTTCTGCTGGGGACTCCACATCCTCCGCTCTGGTTAACCGTTGGGGCAGGAGGCTGGCTTCCTCCACTCCCAAATTGTGTAGCTGCCATTGGGAAGGGGAGCCGGCTGCTTCCTTTTCCATTCCCTCATCTGGCCGCTGGGATGACATGTCTGTGGTATTGTCTCCCAGGTGCACGGATCTTTGCTGGGGAGGAAAGACTGCTTTCTCCACCCTGGCCGACTGTTGAGGAGGGACAACAAACACCTCCTCTCTCTTCTCCCCCTGTATCTGCTGCTGGGAAGTGATCGCCACCTTCTCACCCTGAGCCTCCATAACTGCCACCGGTGTGGGGCAGAGGTCTTGGACCCTCTGTCCGGTGACCTGCGCTTCAGCTGGAGAAGTTCCTTGTAACTCCATGGATACTGCCGTTGGTGCTGGGCAGAGCTCAGTGAAGTTTGGCCCTAATACCAGCTCTTCTGATGGAGGCTCATGAGGTTGTTTTTCCTCAGCAAAAAAGTCTATTAAATCCCCAGTCTCTACAACTGATGGCTGGGGATAGAGGTTCACCACCTGTCCGTGGAACCTAGAAGATGCCATCGGTGCTGGGCAGAGGTTAGCAGAGCTCTGCCCTGTTGTCAGCACTTCCTGCATCCGCCATAAGACCTCCGCGTCCATAGCTGCGGGGGCAGGTGGGCAAAGCACTCTGTTACTATGCCACATCGCCGACTCTTCAGCCAGGATTTCAGAGCTGTCTGCTGGTATTTCCTGATAGTCCCAGGCAAAGGGAGCCCCACCCTGCTGCTGAGCAGAGTCTAGCAGCTGTATGTAGGCGATCTCCAGCTCCCATTCCTGAGCGGCCAGGAACTCCAAATCTTCCTGTGCCCAGAGCACTTCCGAGACGTTCAATCTTTGCTCTCTGTGCTCCATTATTTCCTCCAAACGCCACTCCAGATCACTCCCAAAGTCGGGGTCCTCGGACAGCCTCCAGTACAACAATCCCAGGCCATTATAATCAAAGCCTTCCGTGGGCCTGTCATCCGCTGTCCACGGGCACACTTGGGCTACATACCACCGGAGGGCTCTGTAGCTCTCGTCCAAACGCATTTCTGCCCGGATCAGCCTGCTTAACTCAGCTGTCCACTCCTGCTTCGGTTGTTCCCCCAATAACAACATTCGTACTTCATACTGCGACCAGTACCTTACATGGATGGAGGGGAGAACTTTTCCCTGGTGTCGCTGCTCACAGGCTAGCGCTTCTTTCCAGAGTTGTAGGCGAACAGTATCATACCATCCCAGCAGGACCTGCACCGATACTGGTCCTCTGTGCTGTATCCGCATCTCTCGCAACCTCCTTCCGAATTCCTCTTCCATGATGACGTATCTGTACCTCTGCTATCCGGGCCTTGGATCCAGGTGATGGTTTGGATGTGTTCACGACAAGGAAGCACGATCCCACCGCTGCCAGCCAATTGTGACGGACCTCGTACTCAATATGTCCGCCGTAACTGCTTCCTCTGTCCGGTACCACACAATCCAAGACCCCCTTAGCTTACCCAGTCACCAGACAACACCAGTGTAGGGTACATCAGGAATGACTCTTTATTTGACATGTCACACTTATATACAGTTGACAGATGACTCAAGCCTAACCTAATTAGCATGAGCTAATTATCTTAATCAACACTGGGCTCCATCATTCAATTGCAGGGTTAATTAGCACACACAACAATAGGTGAAATACTCTTACAAGCCAGACAATATTCATTAACACAACAGACAGGTGGCTGGAGTTCATGAGTCATGACATTAGCGTCTCTTGCTAATATGCCAAATACACATACAGATTCTATGTGTATTGGGGGGCCAGCATGGACCTGAATCCAAGTATCACCAGCTCAGGGGTCCCAGGCTTGCAGCTCAAAGAGCACTGTTCCCCCAAATGCCAGGGCCCATAATCGCAAGGCAACAGGCTCGCACTCAGTCCCCTCCAACAGCCCGTGTCCCGGCTAGGTCCGTCACAATTTGTATACAACATAACAATGCTAGAGCCCAACAATCAAAGTTTACCTATCAATACAGAGGATTCAAAGTTTTTTGTAGTTACTGAAAATATGTTTCTCGGAGATCATTAATGACAAGATTCAAAAAAAGTAGGTTATACTGCCGCCTACAGGATGATTTGTTCAATGGTCACTGGCAAAGAAACAGCAGCCAGCCAGGTATAAACCCCCCTATTCCCAGCATTCCTTCATTTTGTAGAAAAGCAGAACTAGGAGTAGAACAAACACAAAGGGATGGGACATGCATCCTTAGAAAAGATAAGAAATACATTTTACTGTAGGCACAAAAATCCTATTTTCTTTCTTATTCATTAAGGGACACATGATTCATATATAACTGGGACATTCAAAAGCAGTCCACCTAAGGGGTAGGCAGCAGTAAGAAAACACTAACAAGCTCACAAAGCCCACAGCTCAAAGAGCTGTCTGAAGAACTATACATCCAAAGCTGGCATCAGATGAGACTAAAGCCTAGTACAAACTACACTGACAGCTTCGGTCGGAAGTGGCTGTAGTAACCTTGCAAGGTTAGCCCAGCGATCTACCCCGCTGAGCTGTTGTGTTCTGACAGGGGGACAGCCACCCCACCAGAACACTCCAATCAGCACTCTCTGCCATTGGCTGAAATAGCTGATCGGGAGTTGAGCGGCTGCGGGTTTTCCAGCATGCACATCCGACAGAAGCCGGCTTCTATGAGACAGACCGACATACACATGGGCAGAATGTCGGCCAGTGTTTTCTGTACTGGCAAATGTCTCCCAACATTCAGTGTACGGGGCTCTAAGGGCCTGTTCACACTTGTCTACACACTGAACCAAATCGGTTTAGTGTGAATACAGCAGCTGTTTTGGGCTGCAGTCACATGCAGCATGGGGTGGTGTGATGGGCAATTTATTGTATTACACAACTTACTTTTTGTGTCTGAATTTTATGTGAAGTGCACAAAGGGACACTTTATTCATATCACCACCGAGCAGCGTGATGGGCTGCGTTTGCTGTTCGGTGACATGCAGAGCTATCCAGAGAGTTGCGAGATCATGCAAACTTGTTGCATACTATTACACATAACACGTGGCATATGTGTCCTTGCAGTTACCTGCATTTATCCACGAGGACATAGTGTGAAGGGGCCCTTAATGTTCACTTAGTATGACTAATGCCACGTACACACGAGCTGACTTTTCGACAGATTGGGTCCAACGGTCTTCCCGACGGACTTTCTGCGAAGTTTCCGAATGAACGGACTTGGCCACACACAATCACACCAAAGTCAGACGGATTCGAACGTGATGACGTATGACCGGACTGGAATAAGAAAGTTCATAGCCAGTAGCCAATAGCTGCCCTAGCGTCGGTTTTTGTCCGTCGGACTAGCATACAGACGAGCGGATTTTTTGACCGGACTCGAGTCCATCGAAACATGTTCTATTTCTAAAGTCCGTCAGATTTTTGGACAGCAAAGGTCCGAGGGAGCCCACACACGATTGAATTGTCTGACGGATTCGTTCTGTCGGACCTAGTCCATCGAAAAGTCTGGTCGTGTGTATGCGGCATTAGAGAATGGGTGCACAGAAAGCCAGATGGCAGACCTGCAAATCTGGGAAACCATTGCCTAATGCCAAACCCAAGATGCACTCACAGACCCAGTAAAGTGCACTTTAATAGGAAAAGGTGGACCACAAGATAAGGTGAGACCATAAGATAACTCTCATTTTGTCATTATGGTCCCTGTAAAAGGGGAACCAGCCTATTTATACACCATTTATCAGTGGCTCAGACAGATCATCATATAAGCTTATACAAAATACAGAGTGTTCTGTATAAGCTTATATGATGATCTGTCTGATGATCTGTAAAGTATTAGTAAAAGTAGTAATTGGATCCTCTGACATATGTTTGGTTAATTCCCTTAGGGCTTGACAAAATGACAACACAGCTGGTTCCAATGCAGGGCTTGCTATTTAAAACAATTATTTGCAAAGGGTTTCCATTGTTTATCCACAGGACCCTTAAACATTGATTGGTACACACCAACAAATATGGTCAGTGTTTTATTATTCCTTTCGCTGCCAGGTCCGTACATTGTACAGATCTAACAGCAGGGGTTCTTACACACATTTCTGATAGCTCCAGCCACCAAGATTGTAAGTAAATCTGACAAGAAGACTGCTGCCTGTCAGATGGAAGCATTCCGGTGCCTCTGGTGACGCCGCACCCCCCCCCCCCCCCCCGGAAGCGACCTGTTCAATCTCCCTGTCAGTTTCCCCCCAGCCAGCATAGATGGGAAAGAATGTAATGCAATGCAATCTGCATTGCATTAGATTCAGTGGAGCACAGGAGAGACAATGTCTCATTAAAGAAAACCTGTCACAACAAAATTTATCACATGGGGACGTACCATACTCCACTCCTTGCCGCAGAAGCTCTATTTTGGAATCCTGGATGCCTCCTCCTCCCAGCTGTAGATGCACCAAAAAAAATCGCAATAAGCGTATATTGATTGGTTTGCACAAAAGTTATAGCGTCTACAAAATAGGGGATAGATTTATTGCATTTTTTTTTTTTACCAGTAATGGCGGCGATCTGCGATTTTTTGACTGTGCCATTGCGGCGGACACTTTGGACACTTTTGACACATTTTTGGGACCATTCACATTTACACAGCGATCGTTGCTATAAAATTGCACTGATTACTGTATAAATGTGACTGGCAGGGAAGGTGTTAACACTAGGGGGCGCTGCAGGGGTTAATGTATGTTCCTTGGGAGTGATTCTAACTGTAGGGGGAGGGGACTCACAAGGGGAGGAGACCGATCGGTGTTCCTCTGTACTGGGAACACACCATCAGTCTCCTCTCCACTAACAGGACGTGGATCTGTGTGTTTACACTCCGTGGTCCTGCTGTGTTCCCGGGCAATCACAGGTGCCCGGCGGACATCGCGGCCGCCAGGCATGCGCACCGGCTCCCAAGCGACGCTGAGGCGGCGTGCGTGCACCACCTAGACAGCCGGGAATGGGAGGACGTCATATGACGCCCACCCAGGATAGGGGATCCACCTTGTGGGCATCATATGTCTATGTGCGGTATTGAAGTGGTTAAGTGCCCAGTGGTCAAGTGGTTCAATTCTGACAGCTCCTCTCTCCTCTCTGTTACTTGTCAGTTTCACACAGTTACTGAATGCTCAGTATGAAACCTGCCAGTGCCAATCAGTGCCATCTGCCACCACCAACCAGTGCCACCTGCCAGTGCCAACCAGTGCCTGCCAGTGCCACCTGCCATCGCCAACCAGTGCCACCGCCAATCGATGCCACCTACCAGTGCCATCTGCCAGTGACAACCAGTGCCACCTACCACTGCCAACCAGTGCCACCGCCAATCAGTGTCACCTGCCAGTGTCAACCAGTGCCACCGCCAATCAGTGCCACCTGCCAGTGACAACCAGTGCCACCTACCACTGCCAACCAGTGCCACCGCCAATCAGTGTCACCTGCCAGTGTCAACCAGTGCCACCGCCAATCAGTGCCACCTGCCAGTGCCAACCAGTGCCACCTACCATCGCCAACTAGTGCCATCTGCCAGTGCCACCGCCAATCAGTGCCACCTTCCAGTGCCATCTATCAGTGCCACTGCCAATCAGTGCCACCTGCCAGTGCCAACCAATGCCACCTGCCAGTGCCAACCAGTGCCACTGCCAATCAGTGCCACCTGCCAGTGCCAATAGTGAAACCTGCCAGTTCCAAACCAGTGCCACCTGCCAATGCCTGCCAGTGCCAACCAGTGTCACCTGCCAGTGCCAACCAGTGTCACCTGCCAGTGCCAACCAGTGCCACTGCCAATCAGTGCCACCTGCCAGTGCCAATCAGTGCCACCTGCCAATCAGTACCACATGCCAGCGCCATCTGTCAGTGCCACCTGCCAGTGCCAACCAATGACATCTGCCAGTTCCACGTGCCAACCAGTGCCACCTGCCAGTGGCAACCAGTGCCATCTGTCAGTCCCAAACCAGTGCCACCAGCCAGTGCCACCTGCCTCTGCCACCTGCCAGTGCCAACCAGTGCCATCTGCCAGTTCCAAACCAGTTCCACCAACCAGTGCCACCTGCCTAAGCCAACCAGTGCCACCTGCCAGAGCCAGCCAGTTCAATCTGTTGCCAGCCTTACTTTTTCTGGTCAGCCCATAACCCTGATGTAAAAGCATTACATTGGAGTTATTGACTGGGTGCTCCGTTGTGATTTAGGGTTAGGGGGCAAAAATTACTGGCCTTACCCCAGGAGCTGACAATCCATACCACTCTAAAAAAAACTGGCTCCTAACTTTTTTAACTGGCTCCTAGATTCAAAGCAAATTTGTCAAGCCCTGCCCTAAGGGATACTGTTGATGAGAGGGGTTGGATGAAAACTACTAGCATGTAAGGGGGTGTTCCCCGCTGTCTCCTTTCGATCTACAGTGGTGTTAATATTCCCGTCACCTTCAATCACGGCTGTGATATCCAGAAAGGCGATGGATTTCTTATTTTCATGCATAGCAAATTTTAAATTGAATGCATTCTGATCTATATCATGCATAAACTCAGCTAGATCAGTAGTGGAACCAATCCACAGCACAGTGAATCGCTCTGGTCAATCCCAGAAGTGCTTCACAGAGAAGAGGGAGAAAAGCAGGGATTTTAAATCCCCGGAAAAGCTGTGAGGGCACTGAGAGCTCAGTATCCCCTGAAGTGGAGTGCCATGGTAGTTCATTGATTTGTTTATTTCAGTGTATCTCCCTGTCTGTACGGGATTTACTGGTATACTGATACACTGACAGATTCTGATCACCGGTGCAATGCTTTACAGGCTCCAAAAGAAAAAAAATAATAAATGCGCATTTTTTTACCAACAAAAAAATGTGTATTTATTATTTTTTTCTAAAAGGTGAACTTCTCCTTTAAAGAAGAAGTAAACCCTGTTGGGTTTACTTCCTCTTTGTTTCCTTGCAAAGGTAAAGCATAATGGACTACTATGCATCGCATAATAGTCCATTATGTGTCACTTACCTGACACAGGAGCCAGCGAAGTCACCGCTGTCCCCTTGTGTACGAAGCCTCCATCTTCTTGGTGGGTCTCGCTGCTCCGGTGCTGTCATTCGACTGAGCTGCGATGACGTCACTCCCGCGCATGCGCACGGGAGCCGCCACTCGCGGCATATCGGTGTTAACAGCGGCGCACTCAGTGCGCCTGCGTGCCGCTGTCTACGGCGCATGCGCCGTAGACAGCGGTGCCTGTCTTTTGCCAAATATCTCCTAAACCGTGTAGGTTTAGGAAATATTTCTTGGACCTACAGGTAAGCCTTAATCTAGGCTTACCTATAGGTCAAAGTGGTTTGTAAGGGTTTACAACAACTTTAAGCCTCTTGTCTGTTCTGGCAACCCCAGACTATACTTCTCCTAGCCTCACCAGCACTTCTAAACTGGGCTCTCTGAGCAATAGCTTTAAAAACAACCAAGGCCCCTTTCACACATGCGGACCGTATGTCCGTTTTTCATCCATCCGTTTTTGGATGAAAAATGGACATACATGCACCCCTATGGGATAGCGGGTGTCAGCGGATGAGCATCCGCTGACACCCGCTATTGTCCGCCTCCGCTATTGTCCGATTCTGCAGACGGAGGAAAACCCTATTTTTCCATCCGTCTGCAGAGCAGATCAGATGAACACGGACAGACGGTCCGTGTTCATCCGATCCCCCATAGAGGAGAGCGGAGAACTGACAGTGTGCAGGGACCGCCCTGTCATCAGCCGGCTTAGCGGGGATCAACTGAGCGATCCCCGCTGAGCAGCGGATCTTCACGGGGCGGATCAATACGGATCCGTCCCATGTTAAAAGTACCTAAAGCTTTATAACACCTAAGCTAAGGTGTTTGATGGGTTTGTGACCACCTGTTAAAAATTAAGATTTTCAATTAACCTTGTGCAGACTGCTATCAATGTATTCATAAATTGTCAAATGTGCTGTATTGAAAAAAGCTAAATTATGTGCATGCGTCTTACCACCTCCTGCTCATTCTAAGCCCACACAGTATCACCACGTCCATTTCACCACAGCATCTGCCCTCCTATAAATCCCACTCCTGCCTTACCAGACAGTTTATTAGAACAAGTATACAGTCTTATATACAGTTAAAGAGGAGGTTCCCCCCTCCTGCTCATATTACTCGAACAATACACCTGTAACCAGAAACATAAATTAACATGAGCTAATTAACTAATCCCTTAAAGCAGCCGATGTGACTCCCTAACTACAATACACATTATCATACATATCAACACAGAACTCCTTCATACAATTGCAGGGTTAATTAGCACAAACAACAATGGGTGAAAGACTCTTAGAAGCTGTGACAAGTCATACTAGACGAATTTACATTATAGCAGACATCAGACAGACAGGTGGCTGGAGTTGACATCAGTATCTCCTAACAGTATTTGTCCCAGCATTATGAATCAGTCACTATTTCTAATATGGCATATACAGGGTTCCCAGAGTCTGTATGTCTTGGGGGGACATAGACCTGAATCCAAAGTAACACCACCTCAGGGGTCCCCAGGCATACAGCTCACAAAGAGCACAGTTCCCCCACATACCAGGGCCCATAATCGCAAGGCAAGAGGCTAGCATTCAGTCCTCTCCAAAAGTCTCTGTCCCGGCAAGGTTTATCTCAGTACCGCTACGGCGATTCATGCAATAGAGCCGTCCTGCCACAGTATATTTGCGGTGGCTGGTTGGCAAGTGGTTAAGAAATAAATAAATTAACAACATTTTCCAAAAACTTGTGGCAAAAAGAATTCAATTTTCAAAAGACTCATTATGCCTCTTAGAAAATACCTTGGAGTGTTTGCTTTTCAAAATGGGGTAATTTTGTGGATGTTTCCACCGTCCTGGTGCTCCAGGGCCTCCAAAAATGTGATTGGTAGTCAGGAAATGAGATGCATAATCTATGTGTAATTTATGCCAATTGAAAGCCCATCGGTGCCCCTTGGATTTTGGGCCCCCCTATGTGGCTAGGCTGTGAAAAAGTTCCACATGTGTTGTATCCCCCATACTCAGGAGGCATAGCAGAATGGGCTTTGGGGTATAATTGTAGGTATGCTTATGCTGTGCGTGAGACATAACTTGTTAAAATGTTGTAGTTGAAGTATAACTTCAAAAGTGATACGTCACTTCTGCCCACTGTGGAACACAGGTGGAGCGCATTGTGGCGTCCCTGCGTCCACTTGTTTGTTCTTAATTTGTTACTATGCCAGTTGGCGTTTAGCGACATTTTTTAAGCGATAAACCACAGTTTTTGACATATTTCACTATGGGAGATTGTTTTTTTATGCTATGTCTAAACTGGTTATGCGTGGCCTTCCTTTACTGGAGACATCATTTGGACCCGCAGTGACGGATTTCTGGAAGCAGTCTTACAATCCAAAGGTTGTTGTGATCTCTGTAATGGGGATCACACTCATCTGATGCCATTTGGACCTGCAGTGATGGATTTCTGGAAGCAGTTTGATTATCCAAAATCGTTTGTGATCTCTGTAATGGGGATCATCTCTATCTGGTGAGTAGGTGTGCTTGGTGTTGGTGGAGGATTTCCCTATTTCCCTATTCATTCAAGCATATGAAAAGTCACCATTTACATTTGAATACATTGGATGACCTTCTTGCTTTTGGACTTGAGTTTTTTGATAGAATCTGATAAAGAATCTTTACCAAATTGCACTTATATATATTTTTTTTCACTTTTATATAGATATTATGTATCATTAACATTTCATTATTGTGTATGTTCCATTGGAGCAAATCCGGTGGTTTATAATTTGCACTGTTTGCACTTTATTAGATATTTATAGACTATTAGCACACTTTTACATATTTGGTTTTTCAACTTTTTAAATGGGCAGCTATAATTTGCACTTTATAATTTATAATTTAATTTGCGTGGGTAAGGAGCTATCGTTCCTTTACCATACATATTCTTAAAAAAACTCACAATGCTTGTTACTAAATACCTTGGACTGTCTACTTTCTAAAAAAGGGGCATTTGCTGGGGTATTTTTGCTAAACAACTTAAAAATGGCCTTGGGCAGAAAGGGGGTAAAAGTGTCTGGAGGTGGTTAAGCCTTGGTTTTGAGAAGGACACCTAGGGAGAATGGAAAGATCCCTCTTTTTTGAGTGGGGGTAGAAACCATAGGATAAAGATAATAAAGCTTTTTCATTTGGGTTAGGAGTACCTTTACACAAGTTACTTGCTTGATGTCAAAGGATTTCCCAAAGACGCGTTCATCATCAAATGGCATGCGAAGAAGAAGTTTATTAAAAGCATGTTTAGCAGACAAAGCTTTTAAGCCTAGTACACAGGGGCCAAATGTCGGGCGGCATCGGCCGGTTCATTAGAAACTGGCTGACATTTGGTTCAATAGAAACAAGCCATTTGACTGGCTTCTGTCCGAGGGTCATAACCGTAATAGGTCTGCCAACCAGCTACCGATCAGCGCTCTCAGCCAATAGCAAAGAAGTGAATGTCTCAGGCAAGATCTAGTCCCAGGAGCAAACATTACACAATGTGCTCCGTGTATGGCCCCCAAAGTACACACTGAGGCCCACAGATCTGGAAACTGCTAGGTAGCTCCAGGCAAGATGCAGGTAGATATTAGAAAAAGATAAGCTGATTACAGTGCTGTCTGTTCTGACTTCATCAAAGGACAGATATTGTCAGAAGATTCAGATGAAAAAAAAACGTTGGTTTATAAAATAAAAAATACAGGTGCCATTCAAAATACAGGTGCTCTATGCCTTTGAATGGCATTGTAAAGATGATCCACATGCTCCTGGCATGATTTTGCTTATATACACCTTGTTATCTTCCCCCACCTCCTCATATACTCAGCAATAGCATAGCGAATTTGGGAAATCTATCCCGTAATGTTTATCTTATAGTAACCAACTGCAAAGTCCTGACCAGGTGGTATATGGTGGTATATGGTCCTGGTTTGAGTTGCACACTGTGTACCTGGTTATTCCCTGTTCCCCTGTTTCCGCACATGCGGGCACTTGGACCACCAGGCATAACCACCAGATGTGGTAAAATGTGTCTAATGATTTTTACTAAGCTGATGGGACAACCGATTGTGCATATTTCACAAATAGCACTACTCAGTTTAAAAGCACCAGGTCTTTTAAGGTCCAGATTAAACTCTGCCTGAGGCTAAATAAAAGGCATGGAAATTCCCAAACATCTCAGAGACGAAGGTTCGATCTAGAGTTACACAAACTATGATCCACAAAAAAATAAAAGTGAGGTTAACCACTTTCAGACCGGACCAGGCCCCTTTTTGCGATTCGGCACTGCGTCGCTTTAACTGACAATTGCACGGTCGTGCGACGTGGCTCCCAAACAAAATAGATTTCCTTTTTTTCCCACAAATAGAGCTTTCTTTTGGTGGTATTTTATCGCCCCTGCGGTTTTTATTTTTTTTTGCGCTATAAACAAAAAAGAGCGATAATTTTGAAAAAAAACACATTCTTTTTTATTTTTTGCTATAATAAATATCCCCCAAAAATATATAAAAAAAACATTTTTTTCCCTCAGTTTAGGCCGATACGTATTCATCTACATATTTTTGGTAAAAAAAATCGCAATAAGCGATTATTGATTGGTTTGCGCAGAAGTTATAGCGTTTACAAGATAGGGGATAGTTTTATAGCATTTTTATTAATCATTTTTTTTTTTATTAGTAATGGCGGCGATCAGCGATTTTTATTGTGACTGCGACATTATGGCGGACATTTTTGACACATTTTTGGGACCATTGTCATTTATACAGCAATCAATGCTATTTAAATGCATTGATTCCTGTATAAATGACACTGGCAGTGAAGGGGTTAACCACTAGGTGGCAGTGTAGGGGTTAAGTATGCCTAGGGGTGTGTTTCTTACTGTGGGGGGGCGTGGCTGTCAGCTAGTGAATGCTGATCTCTGCTCCAATCACAGGGAGCAGAGATCGGCATCACTAGTTGCTAGACAGAACGGGGAGATGCTGTTTATTTCAGCATCTCCCCGCTCAGCCTTCCCGTGAGACGATTGCCGGTGTCCCCACGGCAATCGAGTCTGAGGGACCCGCGACCGGCCTCACGGGGGTCCCGACGGGTGCGCTCCTGATGGCAGGGACTTATATATACGCCCTTATGCCTGTCCGTGCCATTCTGCCGACGTACATCGGCGTGCGCCGGTCGGGAAGCGGTTAACTGACACCATGGATAAGTATACAGTAATTTCGAGGCCTGGGTTATTTTTTCCTTCTTCCCTCCCAATACCTCCCTGCTTCTTTTTACTGCACTACTTAAGTTGGCCGTCTTTTTCTTTCCCCCTCTTTTCTTTTCCTTTCTCCTGCATCCCCAACTCCACTTTACTAGGACAGTCCATTTTTACTTTTTTCCTTTGATAGCATATTCTAAAACAATATATTTCTGATATGCAACCACGACTTGCTAAACATGTCGGTAATCTCATTTATGCCTTAACCACTTGCCAACTGCCTAACTGAAAATGTACGTTATGTTTTTTACGTTAAACACCGGGGTTATGGCTGCAGCTAGATCATCATTTTGAACCCTTAGGCCCCTTTCACACATGCGGACCGTTCGTCCGTTTTTTCATACGTCCGTTTACGGATGAAAACGGACATTAATGCTTGTCTATGGGATAGCGGACGTTAGCGGATGATCATCCGCTAACGTCCGTTAACATCCGTCTCCGTTAAGGTCCGTTTTTCTGAACGGAAGAAGACCCTATTTTGTCTTCCGTAAAAAAAACGGAACGGACGAAAAACGGACGTTAGCGGACGATCCGTTGACATCCGATCCGCTGACATCCGTTTTTCATCAAAAATTCCCATAATTCATGAAAAACTGTTTAAAAAAAAAAAAAAAAAAACGGATAAAAAACGGACATAAACGGATAAAAAAACGGACATAAACGGATAAAAAACTGATGAAAAACGGACGTAATCGGATGAAAAACGGACGTAAACGGACGAAAAACGGAAATGAAAATGGATGAAAACTGATGTTTACTGACAACAACTGATGATAAAAAAACGTGACTGAACTGATCTAATGTACGGTCCGCATGTGTGAAAGGGGCCTTAGGCGGCCGGCTTTCTGATAAAAGTGATCCCAGCAGCGGCATACGTACGCATATGTAACCGGTGTTCAAACCACACATGTGAGGTATCACCACGATCGTTAGAGTGAGAGCAATAATTCTAGTGCAAGAACTTCTCTACAACTCTAAACAGGAAACCTGTAAAAGGTTTAAAGCGCCGTCTATGGAGATTTTTAAGTACCGTAGTTTGGTCCCATTCCACGAGCACGCGCAATTGTAAAGCTTGATATGTTAGGTATCTTTTTACTCAGCGTAACATCATCTTTCATATTATACAAAAACATTTGCTGCGCAGTGGGGGAGCCGATGCACGTGGCCGGCCTGCTGGCCACCCTCGATCGCTCCACAGAGAGCCAAAACAGGGAACTGTCAATGTAAACAAACAGATCCCCATTTTGACAGGGGAGTAGAGAGTGATTGTCTGTTCCTAGTGATCAGGAACAGTGATCTCCTCCAGTCAGTCCACTCCCCACACAGTTAGAAACACCTGCTGATGTCATTTATACAGTAATCAGTGTATTTTTATAGCACTGATCGCTGTATGAATGTCAGTGGCCCCAAAAATGTCAAAAGTGTCCAATCTGTCCGCCGCAATCCCACTAAAAATCGCTGATCACCGCTATTACTAGTAAAAAAAAAAAAGAAATTTATAATAAAAATGCCATTAATCTATCCCCTATTTTGTAGATGCTATAACTTTTGCGTAAACCAATCAATATACGTTTATTGGGATTTTTTTAATGAAAAATATTTAGAAGAATACATATTAGCCTAAACTGATGAAGACATATTATTTTATTTTTTATTTTTGTTGGATATTTATTATAGCAAAAAGTAAAAAATATTTCTTTTTTTTTTTTTTTTTTTTAATTGTCGCTCATTTTTTATTTATAGCAAAAAATAAAATCTACAGTGATCAAATACCACCAAAAGAAAGCTCTATTTGTGTGAAAAAAAGGACATCAATTTTGTTTGGGTAAAGCATCGCACGACCGTGCGATTGTCAGTTAAAGTGACGCAGTGCAGTATCGCAAAAAATGGCCTGGTCATTAAGGGGGAAAATTTTCCGGTCCTTAAGTGGTTAATCCACCCTGTTGGATCTTGTAAATCTGAATGGCTTTACAATATTATTTACTCAATAAAAGCTATTGAACCTCAAAAATAAAAACAAATACTTCTCCAAAGGAAAACAAGTACATCATCTGAGGACACTAGCAAAAGAACTGAAGCCTCAAAGAGTGGGCGGGGTTATACAGGTATAACCCATGGTCTATGAATACAAGCCCTATGTCCTGTACAATTAAATTTGGAACTTTACTCATAACAACTTGTCAAAAAACAATGTTCTTTAGGAACGGACATACATTCCCCATCAATAATCATGCTACCAAAATCACTGTATGCTGTATTTTCCTCCAGCATCATTTCTGTTTCTTCTTGCTGGAGGCTGCCATTTTGCTGAATCCCAGAGCCCCTGAGCAACAGCAAATCTTTAGGCTTTCAGCAGATCGGCCTCTACATTTTCAGCACAGTGCCACAAAATAGAGAGCAACTGGGCATGTGCAGAGCAGGGTAAGTCAGTGTATTACTGGATTTTAAACAGTATAGGCACTTATTTTTTATTTTTTACATACAGTGCTATTAAAAAGTATTTGCCCCTTCCTGATTTTTTATTTTTTTGCATATTACTCACACTTAAATGATTCAGATCATCAAACAAATTTGAATACTACACAAAGATAACCTGAGTAAATCCAAGATGCAGTTTAAATTATTAGTTCATTTATTAAGGGAAAAAAGCTGTTCAAACCTGCCTGGCCCTATGTGAAAAGGTAATTGCCCCCTCCCATGCTGAATCTTGAATGAACTGTGATTAACCACAATTTTTTGGAAAGTGGAGTTAAATTTCACTTGCCACACCCAGGCCTGATTACTGACAGACCTGTTGAATCAAGAAATCACATAAATAGACAGATCACAAAAAGCCACACATCATGCTGCAATCTAAAAAAATTCAAGAACAGATTAGAAAAAAAGTAATGTACATATATCGCTCTAGAAAGGGTTTCAAAGCCATTTCTAAGGCTTTGGAACTCCAGTGAACCATGGGGAGAGCCATTATCCACAAATAGAGATAACTTGGAACAGTGGTTAACCTTCCCAGGAGTGGACAGCCTACAATAATTACTCCAAGAGCATGACGACGACTCATCCAGGAGGTCATAAAAGAACCCAGAACTACATCTAAAGAACTGCACGTCTCACTTGCCTCAGATAAAGAAAGAAACTGGGCAAAAATGGGCAATAAATGGGCAATAAGAAAGAGATTGGGCAAAAATGGCATCCATGGGAGAGTTCCAAGGCCAAAGCCACTGCTGACCAAAAAGAACACAAAGGCTCATCTCACATTTACCAAAAAACTTTTTGATTATCTCCAAAACTTTTAGGCAAATATTCTGTGGACTGATGAGACAAAAATTTCACTTTTTGGAAGGTGTGCGTCCCGTTACATCTGGCATAAAACGAATACAGCATTTCATAACAAGAACATCATACCAACAGTCAGATATGGTGGTGGTAGCGTGATGGTCTGGGGCTGCTTTGCAGCATCAGGACCTAGACGACTTAACATAATTGATGGAACCATGAATTCTGAGATCTACCAGAAAATCCTTATAGAGAATGTCTGGCCATCAGTTTGTGACCTCAAGTTCAAGTGCACTTGGGTTATGCAGCAGGACAATGCCCTGCAACACAACAGCAAGTCAACCTTCAAATGGTTCAAACAAAGCAAAATTTAGGTTTTAGAGTGGTCTAGTCAAAGCCCAGACCTAAATCCAATTGAGATGCTGTATCATGAGCCGTTCATGCTGGAAAACTCTCCAATCTAGCTTAATTAAAATAATTCTACAAAGAAGAGTGGGCCAAAATTTCTCCACAGCAATGTAAAAGACTCATTGCCAGTTATCGCAAGCGCTTTATTGCAGTTGTTATCACCAAGGGTGGCACAACCAATTATTAGGTTTAGGGGGCAATTACTTTTTCACATAAAGCCAGGCAGGTTTGGACAGCTTTTTTGCCTTAATAAAGGAAACCATAATTTAAAAACTGTATTTTGTATATACTCGGGTTATCTTTGTATAATAATAAAATGTGTTTGATGATCATTTAAGTGTGACAAATATGCAAAAAAAATTTAAATTAGAAAGGGGGCAAATACTTTTTCACAGCATTGTAGCTGTACCTACAAAAGGGGCCAGCATAAAGTGATCTAGCAGGACTTAATTTTCTGACCAAAGTTCCACTTTAGGGAAATATGCATTTCAGTAATTTGACCTAATGCTTCTTTTTCTTTTAGAAATTCAGCACACCCTCAGATATTTATCCCAAATAATACCTTATAAACTTCCCTAAGTACAAGAATATCATACAAGTGTGATTTGTATACAACATAACAATGCTAGAGCCCAACAATCAAAGTTTACCTATCAATACAGAGGATTCAAAGTTTTTTGTAGTTACTGAAAATATGTTTCTCGGAGATCATTAATGACAAGATTCAAAAAAAGTAGGTTATACCGCCGCCTACAGGATGATATGTTCAATGGTCACTGGCAAAGAAACAGCAGCCAGCCAGGTATAAACCCCCCTATTCCCAGCATTCCTTCATTTTGTAGAAAAGCAGAACTAGGAGTAGAACAAACACAAAGGGATGGGACATGCATCCTTAGAAAAGATAAGAAATACATTTTACTGTAGGCACAAAAATCCTATTTTCTTTCTTATTCATTAAGGGACACATGATTCATATATAACTGGGACATTCAAAAGCAGTCCACCTAAGGGGTAGGCAGCAGTAAGAAAACACTAACAAGCTCACAAAGCCCACAGCTCAAAGAGCTGTCTGAAGAACTATACATCCAAAGCTGGCATCAGATGAGACTAAAGCCTAGTACAAACTACACTGACAGCTTCGGTCGGGAGTGGCTGTAGTAACCTTGCAAGGTTAGCCCAGTGATCTACCCCGCTGAGCTGTTGTGTTCTGACAGGGGGACAGCCACCCCACCAGAACACTCCAATCAGCACTCTCTGCCATTGGCTGAAATAGCTGATCGGGAGTTGAGCGGCTGCGGGTTTTCCAGCATGCACATCCGACAGAAGCCGGCTTCTATGAGACAGACCGACATACACATGGGCAAAATGTCGGCCAGTGTTTTCTGTACTGGCAAATGTCTCCCAACATTCAGTGTACGGGGCTCTAAGGGCCTGTTCACACTTGTCTACACACTGAACCAAATCGGTTTAGTGTGAATACAGCAGCTGTTTTGGGCTGCAGTCACATGCAGCATGGGGTGGTGTGATGGGCAATTTATTGTATTACACAACTTACTTTTTGTGTCTGAATTTTATGTGAAGTGCACAAAGGGACACTTTATTCATATCACCACCGAGCAGCGTGATGGGCTGCGTTTGCTGTTCGGTGACATGCAGAGCTATCCAGAGAGTTGCGAGATCATGCAAACTTGTTGCATACTATTACACATAACACGTGACATATGTGTCCTTCCAGTTACCTGCATTTATCCACGAGGACATAGTGTGAAGGGGCCCTTAATGTTCACTTAGTATGACTAATGCCACGTACACACGAGCTGACTTTTCGACGGATTGGGTCCAACGGTCTTCCCGACGGACTTTCGGCGAAGTTTCCGAATGAACGGACTTGGCCACACACAATCACACCAAAGTCAGACGGATTCGAACGTGATGACGTATGACCGGACTAGAATAAGAAAGTTCATAACCAGTAGCCAATAGCTGCCCTAGCGTCGGTTTTTGTCTGTCGGACTTGCATACAGACGAGCAAATTTTTTGACCGGACTCAAGTCCATCGGAAAAATTTGAAACATGTTCTTAAAGTCCGTCAGATTTTTGGACAGCAAAGGTCCAAGGGAGCCCACACACGATTAGATTGTCATTAGAGAATGGGTGCACAGAAAGCCAGGTGGCAGACCTGCAAATCTGGGAAACCATTGCCTAATGCCAAACCCAAGATGCACTCACAGACCCAGTAAAGTGCACTTTAATAGAAAAAGGTGGAACCCTGTTCTTGAGACCATAAGATAACTCTCATTTTGTCATTATGGTCCCTGTAAAAGGGGAACCAGCCTATTGATACACCATTTATCAGTGGCTCAGACAGATCATCATATAAGCTTATACAAAATACAGAGTGTTCTGTATAAGCTTATATGATGATCTGTCTGATGATCTGTAAAGTATTAGTAAAAGTAGTAATTGGATCCTCTGACATATGTTTGGTTAATTCCCTTAGGGCTTGACAAAATGACAACACAGCTGGTTCCAATGCAGGGCTTGCGATTTAGTGGAGCATAGGAGAGACAATGTCTCATTAAAGAAAACCTGTCACAACAAAATTTATCACATGGGGACGTACCATACTCCACTCCTTGCCGCAGAAGCTCTATTTTGGAATCCTGGATGCCTCCTCCTCCCAGCTGTAGATGCACCAAAAAAATCGCAATAAGCATATATTGATTGGTTTGCACAAAAGTTATAGCGTCTTCAAAATAGGGGATAGATTTATTGCATTTTTTACTAGTAATGGCGGCGATCTGCGATTTTTTGACTGTGCCATTGCGGTGGACACTTCGGACACTTTTGACACATTTTTGGGACCATTCACATTTACACACCACCTAGACGGCCGGGAATGGGAGGACGTCATATGACGCCCACCCAGGATGGGAGATCCACCTTGTGGGCATCATATGTCTATGTGCGGTATTGAAGTGGTTAAGTTCCCAGTGGTCAAGTGGTTAAGCTCAATTCTGACAGGTCCTCTCTCATCTCTGTTACTTGTCAGTTTCACACAGTTACTGAATGCTCAGTGTGAAACTTGCCAGTGCCAATCAGTGCCATCTGCCACCACCAACCAGTGCCACCTGCCAGTGCCAACCAGTGCCTGCCAGTGCCACCTGCCATCGCCAACCAGTGCCACCGCCAATCGGTGCCACCTGCCAGTGCCAACCAGTGCCAACCAGTGCCACCTGCCATCGCCAACTAGTGCCATCTGCCAGTGCCACTGCCAATCAGTGCCACTGCCAATCAGTGCCACCTGCCAGTGCCAACCAGTGTCACCGCCAATCAGTGGCACCTGCCAGTGCCAATAGTGCCACCTGCCTGTTCCAAACCAGTGCCACCTGCCAATGCCTGCCAGTGCCTACCAGTGCCACTGCCAATCAGTGCCAACCAGTGCCACTGCCAATCAGTGCCACCTTCCAGTGCCATCTATCAGTGCCACTGCCAATCAGTGCCACCTGCCAGTGCCAACCAATGCCACCTGCCAGTGAGAACCAGTGCCACTGCCAATCAGTGCCACCTGCCAGTGCCAATAGTGACACCTGCCAGTGCCAATAGTGACACCTGCCAGTTCCAAACCAGTGCCACCTGCCAATGCCTGCCAGTGCCAACCAGTGTCACCTGCCAGTGCCAACCAGTGCCACTACCAATCAGTGCCACCTTCCAGTGCCAATCAGTGCCACCTGCCAATCAGTGCCACCTGCCAGCGCCATCTGCCAGTGCCACCTGCCAGTGCCAACCAATGACATCTGCCAGTGCCATCTGTCAGTTCCACGTGCCAACCAGTGCCACCTGCCAGTGGCAACCAGTGCCATCTGTCAGTCCCAAACCAGTGCCACCAGCCAGTGCCATCTGCCACTGCCACCTGCCAGTGCCAACCAGTGCCATCTGCCAGTTCCAAACCAGTGCCACCAACCAGTGCCACCTGCCAGTGCCACCTGCCTAAGCCAACCAGTGCCACCTGCCAGAGCCAACCAGTTGATGTAAAAGCATTACATTGGAGTTATTGACTGGGTGCTCCGTTGTGAGTTAGGGTTAGGGGGCGAAAATTACTGGCCTTACCCCAGGAGCTGACAATCCATACCACTCTAAAAAAAACTGGCTCCTAACTTGTTTAACTGGCTCCTAGATTCAAAGCAAATTTGTCAAGCCCTGCCCTAAGGTATACTGTTGATGAGAGGGGTTGGATGAAAACTACTAGCATGTAAGAGGGTGTTCCCCGCTGTCTCCTTTCGATCTACAGTGGTGTTAATATTCCCGTCACCTTCAATCACGGCTGTGATATCCAGAAAGGGGATGGATTTCTTATTTTGATACATAGCAAATTTTAAATTGAATGCATTCTGATCTAGATCATGCATAAAGTCAGCTAGATCAGTAGTGGAACTAATCCACAGCACAGTGAATCGCTCTGGTCAATCCCAGAAGTGCTTCACAGAGAAGAGGGAGAAAAGCAGGGATTTTAAATCCCCGGAAAAGCTGTGAGGGCACTGAGAGCTCAGTATCCCCTGAAGTGGAGTGCCATGGTAGTTCATTGATTTGTTTCTTTCAGTGTATCCGCCTGTCCGTACGGGATGTACGGGTATACTGATACACTGACAGATTCTGATCACCGGTGCAATGCTTTACAGGCTCCAAAAGAAAAAAAATAATAAATGAACATTTTTTTTACCAACAAAATGCGCCGTAGACTCTCAGATTCCGATAAGCCCCCGCCCGCAGACCCCGACAACCAACGGCCAGGGTTGTCGGGAAGAGGCCCTTGTCCTCATCAACATGGGGACAAGGTGCTTTGGGGTGGGGGGGCCGCACGGCCCCCCTTTCCCCAGGGCACCCCCCCATGTTGAGGGCACGCGGCCTGGTACGGCTCAGGAGGGGGGGGCGCTCGTTCGTCCCCACCCCTTTCCTGGCCTGCCAGGCTGCGTGCTCGGATAAGGGTCTGACATGGATTTGGGGGGAACCCCCACGCCGTTTTTCGGCGTGGGGAGTCCCTTTAAATCCATGCCAGCTTACGGAGCTAGCGCGGCGGCATTTACTGCCTACGCTAGCTACGTAACCTGAAGTCACGTGCTAAATGAACGGACTTGCCGATGAGCGGCAAGTCCGTTCATTTTCAAAAGTCCCGCGGACTTGCCTACTAACGGCGGGATTGTCCGCCGGACTGCCAAGTCCAGCGGATAATTTTAAAACCAAACTTAAAACTTTGGTCCGTCGGACTTTGGCGCCAAAAAGTCCGCCGGCGCCCACACACGAGGGGATTATCCGCTGGACTTCAGTCCAGAGGATAATCCCGCGGGATTGTCCCTTCGTGTGTACGCGGCCTTAATCTAGGCTTACCTATAGGTCAAAGTGGTTTGTAAGGGTTTACAACCACTTTAAGCCTCTTGTCTGTTCTGGCGACCCCAGACTATACTTCTCCTAGCCTCACCAGCACTTCTAAACTGGGCTCTCTGAGCAATAGCTTTAAAAACACCTAAAGCTTTATAACACCTAAGCTAAGGTGTTTGATGGGTTTGTGATCACCTGTTAAAAATTACGATTTTCAATTAACCTTGTGCAGACTGCTATCAATGTATTCATAAATTGTCAAATGTGCCGTATTGAAAAAAGCTAAATTATGTGCATGCATGTGTGCAACAGGCTAGCTACTGTGTAACGACTAATGAAGATTCCTGCTATGGACAGTTATCAGTAATATCTCAACCAATGACTGGGACATTTAATGGCTGTCAGCTGGGTTTGGATAGTAAAACCTATCTCTGTAGGTACATCTAATGTACTGTGTTCCCTAAGTTCCCTAATGAGAATATCTTTTACCATATATATATATTGTTCAGTACAGTATGTAATTACACAACACCCTGTACACTTTATTTTAGTTTGCGTAGTACTGACATCTAGTGGCCTGAAGAACACAATACTTATAAAATCCAAGACTTTTAGCCCTCGTTCACATTGGAGCGACTTAGATTGACAGGTCAAATCGTATGACAAGTCGCATCCTATTGTGGGCAATGGCACTGTTCAAATTAGTGCGATGCCGACTTTGCGGTGATGCATCGATTTGAAAAAGTAGTACCTGCACTTAATTTTTTGCAATTTCGGTGTGACTTGCATAGACATCTGTGCATGAAGTCGCACAGATGTCTTCAAAGTCACACCTGAAGCTGCACTGACATGCAGCTTTGAAATCATGCGATTTCAGATGAAGTTGCACGATTTCAAAGCCGCATTTAATGTGAACAAGGGCTTAGAAGGTAATACTTTTAACAGCTGGTGAAAACTTTGGTCTGTTTCACCAGTTCTATGTTCTATCAGTTTATAAAAGTGTGAAACAAAAAGTTGTAAAGTTGATTTCAACGGATTGTAAATAAGTGAAAGTCATTATGATAAATAGCGACTTATAATACTATTATTTATGGGCAATGTGTTTAAATTAAAAAAGGGAAGAAAAACACTTTAAGATTTTTATTTTCAAACCAACTACAACTGCTTGGTCGAGGGCTGTATGCAAATGTAGATCACCTTCCAAAATAATACTGATTCAGGGTCGTAAGGCTTCAGGACAAAGGACAATATAACTACAGTGCTAACCTGAGGTACTTATGGTTTTCACCCACATTATCTTATAAGGAGTAATGTTTGTAAAGAAATGTAGCAGGCATGTTGTAATGCAATTTCTCCTTTTGGCCACAAGATGGAGACAGATAGATGCTGACTTGTCCTTCCAGAAAACGCAGAGACACAAAGCGCACTGGGGAAAAGGGGAGTTTTCAGGAAGTGCTGAGGTAAATGAGGTGAGAGAAAAGAGAGAGAGACATGTTTTCCACACAGCACTACAGACAGGATGCTGACAGGAGACTGAAGAGAGGAAAGTGCTGAGATGATATAAAGAGAGAGAGACAGGTTTTCCACACAGCACTACAGAGAGAGTGCTGACAGAAGATCTGAGGAGGGCTGTCTGAGAAGAGTGAGCAGAGCGGTCTGAGGTACCAGCATCTGATTGAGGGGAGAGACACACGCTGACACCAGGGACTGTGTGACCCAACAGAGGGAGAGAAAGACACGTTTCTCTTGAGACTACCAGGGAGCGTTACCGTGAGGAGAGGGGATAGAGGGCAGGAGTGGTGAGGTGACAGGACTGTGGGGTGGAACTCCACCTAAGAGAGAGAGATAGACACACTGTCTACCAGCGTCTGAGAGAGAGAGCCATGCATTTCCCGAGACTGCTGCCAAGAGACTGAGGATAAAGGAGCCAGGAACAGTGTCACCCACACGGTCCTCCACTGTTCAGCCCAGGGACCCTGCTCAGCAACTCAGCACCATCTAGCCCAGCGGAGACAACCCACACACCGCTTTGTGGATCACAAGACCCATCCAAGTGTCCCCTTGGCCGTTGTCCAATCACCCTGCCAGTTCAGCTACCAGCCATCCTGATCAGCCGACAGGAGGTGATCCAGGGGCTAACAACATTGCCAGGAGCCTGAACCACCATTTGGGACTTCCGTTGTATCATCACCCAGAGGAATGGTGAGCGGGTGTAAACCCAACATCATTCTTAGCACAGTACAGACACTGCATGCAGACACCTATTCCCTTTTCTACCGTCAGAGGATGCTTGTTTGGAGCTGCCACTTTTAGCCATTCTGTTCTTACAAACCACTACCGGGATTTCTGAGAGGATTACTCTTTACAAAGGGCACCAACGTTTCCTAGCAGAAGACACTAGTACCCTTCAACTCAGGACCTGTAACATTACAGAACTGTGCTTACTGTACCTGTTAACCCATTTATTCCTTTTGTATTGTTACTTCCAAAGGTGTTTGTGGCCCAGAAAGAGCTGAAAAGTTGATAGATCTTCTCTCTTTCCTCTTAGCGTCTGTGTTATGGGCATGTAGATTACTGTCCTTTTCTAAATTTACAGTTGCTAAGTATTGAAGGTTGTCTTTTCTAATGTATTAATTCTTTGCAGAAAGGTTTAACAGTGTTGTAAGCTTCCATATGCTTTAAACCGTGATAATATATTCAATCTGTTTATCACTACCAGGTGTGTGTCTGTTTTGGTGATAATCCCCAGCCAGGATAACAGTATTTTCCACTTGTCTCTTTTAATGTGTTTGCAGTAAATTAATTTAACCAGGTATGCCAGAGGGGCTGAGGTCAAACCCAAATTTACCAAGTGGCTCCTTCGGGGGTGGTGCTACAGAAGTATTTATGAACAAAAGGAGAACAGAAAATATAGACACTCTTGGGGGAATCCTAGTGTTGTTGGCTCTCTTAAGAAGTCCATCGGGCCTCAAAAGACCAAAATTGTTGCGTGCACCAGATTTACTTACCTGTCAAAAACAGGTACAAGATTGGAGGCCTACACTGAGGTCAGAGCGTTCATACTGGAAAACTCCCTCTCAAGTGTGCTCCCTCCCAGCCTTTGTGCCCAGCACACAACCGGGTACATGGTTGAGGACTTTTGTAATGGAGTGGGTGGAGCCCGATAGGAAACTAAGAGACTAATTCCCAGTCAGGTCAGCCTTTTGATTGACAGTGCAGAACAGTGGGCTGATCCATAGTCGTTATTCAGTCCAGTCAGCATAGACATGCCCCAGCCTGAGCTCTGGTGTACCCATTTATATTTCCTAATGCCGCGTACACACGAAGGGACTATCCCGCGGGATTATCCGCTGGACCGAAGTCCAGCGGATAATCCCCTCGTGTGTGGGCGCCGGCGGACTTTTTTTGGCCAGTAAGTACGGCGGACTAAAGTTTCAGGTTTTGTTTCTCAAATTATCCGCTGGACTTGGCAGTCCAGCGGATAATCCGGTCGTGTGTAGTATGGTCCGGCGTACCAAAAAGGACGCATGCTCAGTAGCTATTATGTCACGGACTCGCTCGGTCTGGTAAAACTAGCCTTCGTTTTGAAGCTCGCACAATCGTCACGCTGCTGAATTTTTTTTTTTTTTTTTTTTCTGACAGCGGGATTTGTATGTTATCGTACTTGAAGAATGATTTTGCCTTGCTGCTTGTATATTCACGCAGAGTACTCCCGAACGTTTTTTCTTCAGCATTCTTTAGTGAAGTTATATATTTGTATATATATATATATATATATCTATATCTATATCTCTATCTCTATATATAT
Organism: Lithobates sylvaticus; assembly: GCA_028564925.1. Classification (NCBI taxonomy): domain Eukaryota; kingdom Metazoa; phylum Chordata; class Amphibia; order Anura; family Ranidae; genus Lithobates; species Lithobates sylvaticus. The sequence continues at coordinate 433,895,700 of CM053029.1, forward strand.
ATATATATATATATATATATATATATATATATATATATATATATATAGATATAGATATAGATATAGATATCCAAATCACCAAATGAAAAATATATCTATATTTCTAAATAAGCCCAAAAAAATATATATCGATATCTACATATATATATATATTATATATATAATATATATAGATATATAGATCTATACGTGTATAAAAATATATATATATATATATATATATATATATATATATATATATATATATATATATATATATATATGTACATATATCTCTATATAGATATTTTTTATTATTTGTTGGTTATCAAAAGGATTAGTTATTACACATGATACAATTGTGGAGTCAGCAGAGCTTGCCCTTAATTCAGATCTTAACCCTCACCTTTCCAGCGACTGCACTTGCAGTTCCATTGAAGTTGCACTTTACACTTGTATTGTCAAATGAATGTTTAGACATGTACCTGCCTACTCCTAAAGAAACTATGTTTTTGAATAACAAGCACGTATATCATTATTTGATGAAAATTAAATGACCATTTATTCTGGTTAAAACAAACAAGGCAAAACAAAATAGGAAGGCAACACTGGAGCCACTTGTAGATTTTGTGAAGACTTTTTGCCCCAACGGCAGACACCAAGTTTGTGAAGCCAAAAATTAAGCTTGGGCACATTTCATCCAATATAGGGAGCACAAGAAGATTGACCAGGAATCAGACAGACCAGGAACAGCAGCAGATGACATCTATGTCCCCAAGCTGTGGCACTACAACAGCCTGTGTCTTCTGTGAGACCAGACTGAAGCCAGGCAATCACTTCCGACTCTTCCCACCACGCTGCCCTGCACTCTTCCCTGCAGTCTTCCCTGCACGCTTCCTTGGAGGCTGACTTGTGGTAGGAGGAGGAGGAGGAGGAGGAGGAGGAGGAGAAGAAGGAAGACGAGGAGGAGGAGGAGGAGGAGAAGTTGGTGTCGGGCCTTCATGGGTCAGGCGGGTGGATTCTCGTAATTCACCCCTCAAACCCCCCCTAATTGCCTCAGAAATGAGGCCCTCACACAGGTGCCGTTGGCCCCTCTCCATTTCCAGCAACCTGCTGGACAAGTAGCTGGCATAGGCCTCTTCTGGAAGGGGGGGTTTGTCGAGAATCGCACTCGCCTTCCGAATCAGTTGGAGTGATTCCTCCTCAACAATGGTCATCCTCCTGGGCCTTCTTGGGGGTAAGGGCAGGGGTGGAGGTAGACTTCTTAATTGGGTCTGGCTGTCACTCTGGCTCGTGCTGGGCCCAGCCACCTCCTGGCTCTCGCTGGTCATGTCCTCCTCCTCCATACCACTTGTCCCGGCATCATCCTGGGTCAGCTCATCCTGTGTGCAAATAAAAACAAAAATCAAACACCTGTTTTGTGGTTTCTGGCCTCCTCAATCATCCAATTGTAAACTTAGGAACGAGCATCTAAATTTTCCAAAAGATCCAAAAGGCTATCATTTGGACCCCTGCATTTTCCAAGCAGATCACCAATGTTGTCTAACGCTTTTTTTGCCACTACTGGATGTATGTATACACTATATATGTATCGATATGTTGCACCAACACTTTTTAGAAGTGTGCTGAATTTTTGTCAGTTTTTTTCACAATTCTGAGTTCAGGGTGTTAATTGTTTCACATTTTAACGTTTACAGCATTAATATTCACACAATCACAATTTAGGCTACTAAATATATACCTGGCTCCAGCTGGGCGCATCAGCCTGCTCCAAGGTGGAGGGGTCTTCTCCTTCCGTGGAAGCCTCAGCTGGGGTGGAGGGAAGAGTGGAGGGAAGAGTGGAGGGAAGGGTGGAGGGAAGAGTGGACAGTGATTGCCTGGGTTCCATCTGGTCACCTATAAAAGTCAGTTGGTTGTAGTACCACAGCTTGGGTACATAAACATTCTCTGCTGCTGCTCCTGATCTGACTGATTCCTCAATCTTCTTGCGCTCCCGCTTGTACATGTGCCTTAAACTTGCAATTCTGGCTTCCACAAACTTGGTGTTTGCGTTGGGGACTTTAGTCTTCACAAAAGCCACAAGTGGCCCCAGTGTTGCCTTCCGGACATCCCTATTGCCATATAAAGGGTTCTTGAGCTGCCACAGGTTGGTATTTTTTCTGTACAGGGCAATGAATTCGGACATGAACTGCTGGTCCTTGAATGGATTCAACTGGGGTGCTGACATGTTTGTTTCTGTTTTGTTAGTAATGGCAATACAAAAGACCAAAAACACAAATGTTACTTAAAACGCACAACCAGTTTTTCTTACCAAACATTACACAACACACCCACACACAGGCAGCAACCCCTACACACAGGCAGCAACACATCCACACAGGCAGCAACCCCTACACACAGGCAGCAACCCCTACACACAGGCAGCAACCCCTACACACAGGCAGCAACCCCTACACACAGGCAGCAACACATACACACAGGCAGCAACCCCTACACACAGGCAGCAAACCCCTACACACAGGCAGCAACCCCTACACACAGGCAGCAACCCCTACACACAGGCAGCAACCCCTACACACAGGCAGCAACACATCCACACAGGCAGCAACCCCTACACACAGGCAGCAACCCCTACACACAGGCAGCAACCCCTACACACAGGCAGCAACCCCTACACACAGGCAGCAACCCCTACACACAGGCAGCAACACATCCACACAGGCAGCAACCCCTACACACAGGCAGCAACCCCTACACACAGGCAGCAACCCCTACACACAGGCAGCAACCCCTACACACAGGCAGCAACACACACATATCCTTAAAAAATGCTGGCCCAAAACCCAAAAAAAAACACAGTAATGCATCCTAGAAAACACTTACCTTCGTACAGAGCGCTCGCTACTTCCGTTCGGGAACACGTGGGCCCCTCAAACAGCCTTATATACACTGCGCACGCGTCGAAGTCCGCCTGCGTCCTCCGCGTCGCCCGCCCATGACGTTCCTCCTGACGAGTATTCCCCGCCCCGCTTCCCCTCGTTGCATTGTTGGTGAATAAATTCATGAATATGGCGGACACATTCTCAGCCAGTAGCGCGGAGGAAAGCCAAGAAGCCAACACATCTGCATCCAGCAGCAGATATAAGGCCACCAATATGGCCTTTGAAGAGATGGTGGAGATGGTGGACATCCTCCAAAGGGAAGATTACGACGGGGAAAATGGCCCGTACCCTCGACCCAACTTGCGCAAGGACAAGATTCTCACTACAATCGTCAGCACCCTGGAGCAGAAATTCGGCGTACGAAGGGGCAAGGATCAACTGCGCAAGCGATGGTCCGACATCAAATCCAGGGAGCACGATCAGTACAGGAGAATTCGAAAAGCCATCAAAAAAAGTAAGTCAAGCACGTGCGCTACTATGGTTATACTTGATATGTCTAATCTTGCGCAGATGTAATTACCATTCGTACGTGAAACTTGCGCAGATGTAATTACCATTCGTACGTGAAACTTGCGCAGATGTAATTACCATTCGTCCGTGAAACTTGCGCAGATGTAATTACCATTCGTCCGTGAAACTTGCGCAGATGTAATTACCATTCGTACGTGAAACTTGCGCAGATGTAATTACCATTCGTACCGTGAAACTTGCGCAGATGTAATTACCATTCGTCCGTGAAACTTGCGCAGATGTAATTACCATTCGTACCTGAAACTTGCGCAGATGTAATTACCATTCGTACGTGAAACTTGCGCAGATGTAATTACCATTCGTACGTGAAACTTGCGCAGATGTAATTACCATTCGTACGTGAAACTTGCGCAGATGTAATTACCATTCGTACGTGAAACTTGCGCAGATGTTATTACCATTCGTACGTGAAACTTGCGCAGATGTTATTACCATTCGTACGTGAAACTTGCGCAGATGTTATTACCATTCGTACGTGAAACTTGCGCAGATGTTATTACCATTCGTACGTGAAACTTGCGCAGATGTAATTACCATTCGTACCTGAAACTTGCGCAGATGTTATTACCATTCGTACGTGAAACTTGCGCAGATGTAATTACCATTCGTACGTGAAACTTGCGCAGATGTAATTACCATTCGTACGTGAAACTTGCGCAGATGTTATTACCACTCGTCCGTGAAACTTGCGCAGATGTAATACCATTCGTCCGTGAAACTTGCGCAGATGTTATTACATTCGTACCTGAAACTTGCGCAGATGTAATTACCATTCGTACGTGAAACTTGCGCATATTTGATGAAAGTTCCGTTTGTCTTCATAACGTTTATTGAGTTTACCTGGCTTTGGGTTGTTGGAGTTGTAAGGTTGTTTATTATTGTCACTATCTATACAATTACTGCTGTAGTAAGGGTTTTAGGGGTAACTTACACAGGGACTCCAGAGGCTGTTTTGGGGGGGGGGGGATAAATATGTTAAGCAGGGTCTCATGCTCACAATTCCCAAAAAATGCTCATCATCTCTAAATACTGTAGGTGGTGACTTTTCAAAGAAGTACACTCACCTGTCCCTTGGATGGTGCAGCTACAATCTCTGATCTTGCAATCATGAAATTAATGTTTGCGGCTTCACTTCCCGAGTCACTATTGGGCATGCGCCAGTTGCGCAATGCAATAGGACTGGTCCGCGCGAGCTCGGGGACCCCTGTGTGTCCCAGCAGACAGCACGGTGGGACGGGATGTGGCGTATACTTCTGTGGGAGTCTAGGGCCGGATGTGTGTGCAAATACCTGCCTTACACAGGTATCTGCAACCCATCCCCCCTAAAAGGTTCAAAATAAGACACCACAGGGGTGCAGGGATCCAATGAGCGGAAGTTCAAATTTAGGGTTGAAGGGCGGTTTAAGTATTGGAGTTTCATTAGATAGACATTTCAATTCTGTCTTCAAGTAGGATCTTCTAACAAACTGCTAATAATTGGCAAGACTTTTAAACAATGTTTACTAATCCTATTTTGGCACTCAAATATCAGTGTGATTCAAAAGTGTACCTTTTTGTGTTCCATTACCATAGGGGGCAAAAGACTCAGACGTCAGTCCGAACCTACGAGGACCTCCCGGCATCACCAGACTAATTGGGCAGTTAGCCCAAGCCCGCGCGTGGATGTGGCGGAACAGGTCGTTGAAGTGGATCAAATCTGCACCCCACCAAGTGAGTGTCTCAGAACACAGATTGAGCTAATAAATTAAGGTCTGCATGTTTTTGACACTTTTTTTCTTGTGTTTTATCTACCCAACTTTTAGGTGATGCTGATCTGTTTGTGGAAGGACAAGCTGCGGAGCCATTTTCCACTGACAGTGCCCACAGGCTTATTGGCCAGATCATGGCCTGGAATCTGCAGCTGGAAAATATGCAGAAGGAGATGGCCACCATGCAGCAGGGAATGAAGGACATGATTGATGTTTTGGGGAGAATCTAAAGACCCCTTTTACATTTCTTAACATCAATCATGTCCTTCATTCCCCTTTTGATGCGCTGTTTTACTAATTTTAGAGGCCAAATTTTTAATATGCACACGGTATGTCAACATGTGCTATGTGCCATCAGGGGATCTCAATGGACGCATTTGGTGTTTGCAACCCCTAATGCTAGTAGGTGAGAGGGAAGGGGTTTCACACACAAAACACGTCCATTGATTCCCCATGATGGAACATAGCACATGTTGACATTACCCATTTTCCACTTAAATTAGTGTGCATATTCAAAATTTGGCTTCTACTGTTCATGGGTTACCTGTTGAACTTTGTAAGTTCTGGACTTTTACATTGTGTAAATAATTTCAAATGCTAAGCCTAAATTTTTTAACATTTTTAAACATGTTTTTATGTTTGTTTTAAAAAATCAATCCCAAAAAAAAAAAAAATATTGTTAAAAAAAAAAAAAAAAAAAAAAAAAAAAAATTAAAAAAAAAAAAAAAAAAAAAAAAAAAAAAAACCAAAAAAACCAAAACAAAAAAAAAAAAAACAAAAAAAAAAAAACAAAAAAAAAGTTTTGGATGTGCACTATAATAAAAAAAATAATGTTTGCACAAATTCAAAAATGTGTGGCTTCTTCTTTTTAAATACTACCAGTTTGACAAAAACATGTTGTGGTTCATTGACAAAGGGGCTTATTTACTAAACGCTAAACAAGTTTGCCACTATTAAGATGTGCACTAGGACAACATATAAAACAGGCCAAATTAAAAGCAAAACAATACGAAACTACCAATATTTCAAACATAAATAACTGTATTTATTCTTTGTAAATCAAAAAGATGGTTTAAGGGTCTGCTGCCATTTCAATGGCCCCCCTACCATTAAAATACTGTAAATAAAGGTCCCGCACTTGCTGGGCTGATTGTGGTGCCGAACCAAGAGGGCGATTATCCAGCCCTGTCATGTTGCCTTCCACTCCGGCCTCAGGGCCAATTGGTAAGGAGTATGTTCCTGAATGTTTCCGTAAATAATTGTGCATGACACAGCATGCAAGAATAATAGTATTCAGTTTGTACTCTGCCAGATGTAGGGATGTAAGGAGCAATCTGAAACGGTTGGCCATAATACCAAAGGCATTTTCCACCACCCTTCTTGCTCTGGCCAACCGATAATTAAAAATCCTCCTCTCAGGGGTGAGGGATCGTTGGGGAAATGGCCTCATCAGATGGTCACCCAGACCGAACGCCTCGTCGGCAATGAAGACGAAGGGGAGTCCCTCCACATTATCTTCATCTGGTGGCAGCTCCAGCCCACCAGTCTGGAGACGATGACCGAACTCCGTGTGGTTGAAGACTCCTCCGTCCGACATCCGGCCGTTTTTCCCCCACATCCACATACAGAAAGTCATATTGTGCCGACACCACCGCCATCAACACGATACTATGGAACCCCTTATAATTCCAATAGTATGACCCCGAATGGGGTGGGGGCACAATTCGCACATGTTTGCCGTCAATCGCCCCTCCGCAGTTGGGAAAGTCCCAACGGGCAGCAAACTGGGAAGCCACAGTCTGCCATTCCTGTGGCGTGGAGGGACACTGTGAAGTCAAACAGAAAGATACAATTTAAATTATAAACCAGGCAAAACACCAAACTAAATGCAACAAATTAACAAACAATTTGGAAGAACATATGTATTTATTTTGTAAATCCTTGAAATAAAGCCAAAAGATTAAGGATAAAAGGGACAAATCTCTGATTGATGACCCCTCTGATGGACCAGAGAAGATAATAATGGGGATGTGGGTGGGGAGTAAATAATTGTAAGGTCACACAATACACATGCAATTAATTAAAGGTGTGTGTGGGGGGGGGGGGGGGATAATTACAAGCTGACCAAAACCACATGCTATTTATTATCAGGGGGTGTGGGGGGGTGGGGGTGGGGTAATTACAAGCTGACCAAAACCACATGCTATTAATTATCAGGGGGTGTGGGGGGGGGGGATAATTACAAGCTGACCAAAACCACATGCTATTAATTATCAGGGGGTGTGGGGGGGGGGGGGATAATTACAAGCTGACCAAAACCACATGCTATTAATTATCAGGGGGTGTGGGGGTGGGGGGGGGGATAATTACAAGCTGACCAAAACCACATGCTATTAATTATCAGGGGGTGTGGGGGGGGATAATTACAAGCTGACCAAAACCACATGCTATTAATTATCAGGGGGTGTGGGGGTGTGGGGGGGGGGGGAATAATTACAAGCTGACCAAAACCACATGCTATTAATTATCAGGGGGTGGGGGTGGGGGGGGGGATAATTACAAGCTGACCAAAACCACATGCTATTAATTATCAGGGGGTGTGGGGGTGTGGGGGGGGGGATAATTACAAGCTGACCAAAACCACATGCTATTAATTATCAGGGGGTGTGGGGGGGGGGGGGGATAATTACAAGCTGACCAAAACCACATGCTATTAAATTATCAGGGGGTGTGGGGGGGGGGGGGGGATAATTACAAGCTGACCAAAACCACATGCTATTAATTATCAGGGGGTGTGGGGGTGGGGGGGGGGGATAATTACAAGCTGACCAAAACCACATGCTATTAATTATCAGGGGGTGTGGGGGTGTGGGGGGGGATAATTACAAGCTGACCAAACCACATGCTATTAATTATCAGGGGGGGGGGGTGGGGGGGGGGATAATTACAAGCTGACCAAAACCACATGCTATTAATTATCAGGGGGTGTGGGGGGGGGATAATTACAAGCTGACCAAAACCACATGCTATTAATTATCAGGGGGTGTGGGGGTGGGGGGGGGGGGATAATTACAAGCTGACCAAAACCACATGCTATTAATTATCAGGGGGTGTGGGGGGGGGGGGGGATAATTACAAGCTGACCAAAACCACATGCTATTAATTATCAGGGGGTGTGGGGGTGTGGGGGGGGGGGGGGGGGATAATTACAAGCTGACCAAAACCACATGCAATCAATTTAAAATTGAGGGTCAAGGGGGGTGAAAGGGGGGGTGAGTAAAGCTGTACAATGGAGCTGGTAATATACATTTTTAACCAAAGAAAGTGACTAGGCTAGGGGTGTTTAGGGGGCCAAGCTTCCATGCTGGGGAGGTTGGTGCAAGCAAATATGCATGTGACCCACTAAATAATACATTCTTAAAGCTATTTCGATAAGTCAACCATAAAATACTAGACAAAAAAAAAAAAATCCAAAAAAAAAAAGGAATAGGGGACATTCATAGAATAGTCCTATCATGGTAATTAGCTAATGATGACATTGATGCACTACATTAGCAAACATACAAGACATAGGTAATTTTAAAAGAGAAGACTTACCTTAATGTATTCCTCCTGCAGGACGTGGATAATGGCAGAACAGGTCTCTGGAATAATGAGCCCCAGAGCCTGGGGGGAGATGCCTGTCGTGAACTTGAGGTCCTGCAAGCTTCTCCCCGTCGCCAAGTAACGCAACGTGGCGACTAGCCTCTGCTCCGCACTGATGGCTTGCCGCATGCAGGTATTCTGCCTGCTAATATAAGGGGACAGCGAAGCCAACAGACGGTGAAAAATGGGGTCCGTCATCCGGAGATAATTCCTGAAATCATCAGGATTATTCTCACGGATCTCACGGAGCAAAGGCATATGCGAGAATTGGTCACGCTGGCGCAACCAATTCTTGGTCCATGAACTCCTCCTCACCCTGTTCATGGACCGGGCTCGTGCCAAGGTGTTAACCGCAACACCGAGCCCCTGCACAGCACGAACTCGTTCCCGAGTACGTCCACACTCCATGGCTTCAAAACGGTCGGCTGATCAAACAAACAACTTAACAGAACGCACTGAAGAACAGCAAGGCCTATGAAGAACGACCTGAAAAACAGGAACGAGCGGACCAGAACGGCCTGAGAACAGGTAGGAACTGATCCACACGCACTGAAAGCCAGATACAAACCTCACAAGCACAAACTGAACGGCAGAAGCGAACGAATTAAGCAGAAGTCTGAGAAGCGCGAATCGTCTCTAACCAAACGTCAACTAACACGCGATACACACGAGATTAGCTGACGGGGCCCAAAGGGTGTCGTTTGGGATCTCGAGCTTCCTTTTTCTAGTCCCGTCGTACGTGCTGTACGTCATCGCGTGAACCGCCGGACTTTTTGCGTGATCGTGTGTGGTCAAGTCCGTTCGCTTTTTAGTCCAGCGTACCTAGCGGGAAAGTCCAGCGGATTGTCCGCTGGACTTAGGTCCGCCGGGAAAAGTCCGTACGTGTGTACGAGGCATTAGACTGATTTACAGCTAACATGAAGAAAAAAAAATCTTAGAAAACAACAGCTTTCCTTTTTCATTTTTTTTTTTTTTTTTTTTTTACAAACAGAATTAAAGAAGAGTTATCCAATTATATACTCACGGCTGCTAATACCCAAAAGATGGAGACATACAAATAAGGACTGTTTAGGAGTGCATTAATATGTAAAGCAATGACACCGCCAAACACTGCAGATATTCCAACTACCACCTCAACAATCTGAAAGATAGACCAATAAAGAGGAAATTAGCTCATAAAAGTATTTTAAGATTCTATAGATGCAGAATGTAAAAACAAGCTGCCTTAATACTTACAGAGAAAAACTTCATCATCCTTGCAGGAAACTGGACACGTCTTAGATTGTTCGAGCTCCAACAGGTTGAACCCTATAGAGGGGGAGAAATGAGCAAAGAAAGAGATTTACATTCATAATGTGAACCACTTATTATGGCCTTCATATGTAGGGAAATATAGGATGAACTTCCAGTCTAAATTCTTGTCAGAGAAGAGGAGCTACTCTGTATAACAGACCAGAGTCGTTTGGGGGCTCAGTACTACTGTAACAATATTACCATTTCATTAGAATTTTTAGTAACATTTATTTCAGAGTCACCTCTATTAGCATAGTACACTACAGTACATAAGTGTTTAGTCTGTAGCTGAAGGTAATTAGCGAAGGTCTGGTCCCTAACACACTGCTCATCAGTTGTTTTAATAGTAGGATTTTTGTACTTACGGTACCTTAAAATCAGTTTCATGGAGTTCAATAAGGGACACAAGAGTCAGTTATTCTAGAACAAGTGGGTTATACTTCCACATTCTGGTGGAATTGGACAGTGGCAAACAAAAAAAAAAAGCCATCGGCTTGCAAGGCATAATCCCTCAAACTCCCATCATACTTCAGTTTTGTAAAAACGTATAGCTGGGTGTAGATCACAAACACAGGGGAGTGAGACCCATGTCCCTTAATGCCTTTAATGTACAAAAATTCTGTTTTTCGTTCACTAAGGTGGTTTTAGCTATCCTGTGACAACTGGGGCATCCAAAGGCAGTCCAACTGAAATGTGAGAAATATTAACAAAACACTTACAGGCTCACATAACAATAGAGTAATACTGGGGGCAGCCTGAAACTCAAAGACCAGCCTGGAGGACCTTACATTCAAAGCTGGCTCAGATACATGCCTTGCGGAGGTGATGACAACAAGGAAAGAAACCTTGTGAGTGGGTGTGGAAAGAGAAAATCCCCACTGGGTTCAAACAATGGTCTTTGAAGTGCTGATAAAACCAAATTATAATCCCATGGAGTCACATGTGCTTGTACAGGAGGCAATAAGAAAAACATCTAGGATAAAAGTCTTGAGAAATCGAGGGGAGGCTAACGGTCTTTGGAATAAGACCGCAAGGGCCTGAGATCTTATCCTTGATGGTACTCAACACCAAATGCTGATTCAGACATTACTGTAAAAAGGTCAGGATTTGTTACATGGAATATTTCGTAAAGTGAACATTTCTTTTCTCACACCAAGTGATGTAATGCTTCCATGTGCTATGGTAGACCTTGCAGAAGGTAGATTTACTAACTTTTAAAAGTGTGAGAATTACCGAATCAGAGAGACCACTATCTCTTAAGGCCGGGATTCGGCCTGGGCCAGTGGTGAGCATTCAGTATTACAGGAATGTTCTCTATCTTAATCCTATGAAGTAAATGAGAAAGGTGTTTCGGAAGAGGAAAGGCATTGATCAGGATGTACTGACCTTATAGATTTACCAGAGCATCCACTACTTCTGCCAGAAGATCTCTGCATCTGGAGACGAGCCTGTAAAGCTTTTTGTTGACCCTGAAGTTCCAAATCCAGCATTACCCATCTGTGACACAGGTCCTTTCTGGGTATATAGGACCATTTGGAAAAAACAAAAATGGGTCTGGAAACCTATATGTGGTATCTTTACTATGTCTTTTCTCCTTATGCTGTAACTTCCCCTTTTTCATACAGGACCATTCCCCTGGGGGTCCAAGGACTGCCGGTGAGGTCGTTTTCCTGCCAAATGTCCACACCTGGAATATGAATGGCAGACTGGAACATGAAGTTCTCCCCAAACTAGAATCCTTTCCACTTCTGTTGCCACATGGTTGTTCCCTGGTAGTAGATGTATGCCGCTGCTGTAGTGTTGTCTGACTGGCCCCTCCAGGATGTCTAGCATTGCAGGAACAATCAAATTACTCAAAGTCCCAGAATGTTAATTAAGAGACAACATTCCTCTGTAAACCAAGTCCCCTGCACCAATAAGATGTCTAGGAATGGGAGGAAGTATTTCCTCAACTCCAAAGACAAATTCCTGAGCCACTAGACCAGAGGTAACCTTGTCTTCAGTGTCAATCCAATCTGTCTAGAGACTAAACATATTAGTTCCATGACAACAGAATGTAAAACAGAACAAATGGCACTGCCTCAAAGGAGGCTAATATCAAGGCCGGAACTCTCATAATAACTGCAGCATTAGCCAGCTCCTAGACATTCGAGTCTGAGTCTCTGGTTTTAAAACAGTAAACAGATTGGAGGAAAACCCTGAAAACCTTTCTGCCATTGGAACAATACCAATAACTCTCTGGCTCAAGAAATCTGAAAGAGCAGATGCACTGACGTCTACCTTGTAGAACTTAGTAAACGTGTGGACAGACGACCAGGTCGCCGCTTTACACACTTGAGCGATTGGTGTCGGAAAGCCCAAGACGTTCCGATTGCCTTCGTGGAGTGGGCCGTGACCGGAAAGGGGGGGCAACAAATCTGTGGGGACACTACGATCTGTCTGATCCACCAGAAATGGTGGCCGACGAGACCGCCATGACTTGTCAGGTTTAAGAGATTTAGGGGCCCAGGTTTGTTACTGAACTGGTCTCCTGGCTGGGTCTGATCTTGGGGGTAAAAGCCAGAGAGTAATGAAACAAAGTCTTCTTGGCCTCAAAGGAATAAGGAGTCTTCCCAAGTTATAATTTAGACTTCTTTTGCTGGGGGCAAAATGAGTACTTAACATCCTTTATGTGGGCATACAAAGAGGCACCAAAGACCCATTCACCATCAAAAGGCATGCATAACAAGTGTTATTTACATTGATAATTCAGAGTCTAAGATTTCAGGCAAAGGGTTCTCCATATGTTCACTGACAGCAGACGCATTTTGGAAATAAGATTTACACTATCGACTAAACCATTTATGCAATAATGTAGAACTGAAGGCATAAGCTATAAGCACTCTTCAAATACAGGATCAAAAAGAATGGTAGCTGGATCCTTTGACAATTGATATCAGTTTAGTTTATAGGCGTTTGACATGTGGCCCTACAGCCCTACAGCTGTTGTCACCCACTTGCAATGCCTCATGGGAGTTGTAGTTCTGCAACAGCTGGAGGGCCACAGGTTGAGCACCCATGGTTTGACATTACAGCTATGGCAAGCTGCAGAGCAGGGTCTGCTGGTGGATACAATGTTTTGAAACATTTGTCAGTGGGATCCTTAAACACTGGTGCATCCTCAACAGGTATGGTCAGTGTTTTATTAAGGCAGGATATCATCAGCTCCACAGTGGGAACAGCCTGCTTCTATATAAATGCCTCCTTGAATAGGTAAAGCATTTGGGAGGAGTGAATAGGTTATCAGAAGTTTTCCAGCCGCTGTACAGAACAGTATCCATTAAGGAGTGTACCTGAAAAGTTTTGACAGTCTTGAGGCCTGTCAGGGATCCCAGACTAGTAACAGTAGTAGTAGTAGTAGAAGGTACAGGCTGCTGTCCTAATTTTGAAGTAGCGCACACTGCATCGGTAAGAACCAATATAGTATCTTTAAGCTTGGTGGTTGCCTGCAGCTCCTTGGAGATGGATTTGTGAGACTCTTCAACACACACACACAGCCTCTGCAACAGAAGGCCTCTGAGCCAGCAAGTATAATTGCAATTTGGCCCATACAATTCAAGTATGGTTGCAGAGTACTCCTCGCTGGTTATCACAGAGGAGGGAGTTACACCTGCCAAAAGACACCAAGGAGTGCACTGACTGAAATAGGGGCAATGATCCAGGCTGCCAGCATCTGGTCCCTTAGAAGGACACTGCAGGTCATGGAAGAACATTTAGTTGATTGTAAGCTGAAGAGGTCAGATTCCATGGGACTGCTCCCCTTGTGCTAAGGATGCAACATGTTCCACCACCTAACAGGAGCAACTTAATTGAGAACATAAGGTACAAAATGTGAGTACCCACAGACCAGCTACTGGGAGCAGGAGAGGTTCAAATATCCGGTGGTGACCAGGTCCCTGTAGGCGGCAGCAGGGACTACTCAAGGTGGAACCACTTTCTCAAACAGAAGAAAAAAAGCAAGTAGACACACTAAAAAGTCAGGAACTCTGTAGTTAATGACAAAACAATTGATTATACGGCTTGTTAACCCTTTCCATGAAACTAACAGAACATGTTCGGCAATGATGGCACCCAACAATTGCAGTAAACGTAGTAGCTCCCAATGCTCAACCCATAAGGTATACTCAGAAACTGCAGAAACTGTCACATCTGTCTTGGAAATTTTAGAGATAGGCAACACCTATCATAATATTGGTTTAGGATTGCAAATAATAACTACTAGGGAACAGACACAAAAATATACACTCAACATCTTTCCAAGAAAACGTTCTGTTTATTCAGCAAATGCTTATGTAGGTACCACCTTAATATTGCAATTGTAATTTTAAGGTGACAATGGGAGTAGCTGCAGCAGTACATAGGTAGGTTCATTTCTGGTCTTACCTGTGTATATTTTGTTTTTCTTTTAAAATGTCTCCTCCTCCTCCTCCTCCTTACTGTTTCACTAGTTACTATGATCAGACGGGCACCTGCTGTAGTGCTTTACCTGTCCTCTTTGACCACATATACAGTAGAATGTTTTATTTGGTCCAGGGACAAAAGTTCACTCCTTATCCCGATATAATTTGACTTTCATTTCTCCACACTTTAGCTGTTTCCCATGTTTTAGAATTTACTAGTTGTGGTGGATATTAATTCATCCCCCAACATACCATCAAAATACTCTTTGTCCACATTCCTCGTTTATCTAAAGACTCAGTATAGGTGAAACCATATATTCTCTAGCGTTGCTCTTGCGCTGGCCATTTTCTGAGGGTCGCCTAGCCTTCATTCTCTTACTTAACTTAATACCCATAATTATTGGCCAGTCTTCTCTCTTCTTTACTTGTGCATATACCCTGTTGTTGCTAAAAAAAATATTACAGCAGATGTGAGATTTTTATAACCTGTTAACAGCAATATTCTTTCTTTTCGTACCTTTAACAATCAGATGGAAAGTGGACAGTGACAACATACCACAAAACCACCAATCAATACAGCTTGATTTGGGGAGGTAAAATAGCTACCATTTTTTCCAAAAACGCCTTACTGGATCTAGGAAGTCTAATAACCCAAATGTAAGCAAACAAGGGGCTTACCTTGCTGGCTGAGTATCAGAAGTTCACAGATCATTTCAAACATTTTTTTTCTTCAGATTTTCAAGGTCCCCTGTAAATCCCCTCTTGGCTGCAAGCTGGCCAAATTGTCTAGGACATTTTATAGATAAACAACTACTAGACCAACACTGATCTTTGAATCCAAATTAATAATATCTACTGCAGTAGGGAAAAGACACAAAGATACACTCTGCACTTATCCAAACACCATTCTGTTTTTTTCTGTGCATAAACTGCTTATGCTTACGTACGTAGTAGGTATCACATTACTATCCATCCTCCTAAGACACTAATAAAAGGCTGAAACTTGAGGGGAATGGGGTTATATTTGGCTGGTCAATTACTTTTTTGCTTGCCAGTGTCCTGCTCTTCTTGTGGCTGTATTATCCAATAGTCTCTTAACAACCGAATGATGTGTCCATAATAAATGAGAAAGAAAATCAGTGTTTTTTGGAGTTAGCCTAGCATTTATTGGTAATGGCTCTGACAAAGACCACACATCACTTTTTTAATATTTTTTTAAGATACTTTTATAAATATCTTATGTTAAAGTAGTTGTAAACTTCAGACATGAATATAGTGTATACTTATCTTATTTAAGAGCACTAAATGTCATTTCTGTCTGCTGCTTCGTTCCTCTGCTATCAGCATGGGTCAATTCTGACAAGTTTTTCTGATACCAGAAGGAAAAAGGTGACACAGGAGGGGGTTCCAACTGATTGACAGCCTCAGTGCTGTTCCTGCGTGCTGTGTGAAGGGGGGTGTGTCCCTTCCCTCCAATCAGCTCTCAGAGCTCTCCTCATCGAGCTCTGCAATGTTTAATTTCAGCTCCCCTTTTTCTGACAGCTCAGAAATGCTTTATAAATTCGGGACTTTAAATGGATATAGAGAAGAGAAGTCTGCAGATAAACAGGTACAACTTATGTATGAGGGCTTTTTTTTTCCATCTCTGTGTATCACCTGAGGCCAGCCATCTCACTGGGTATATGTAAGGGTTTATAAACACTTTAGGTTGTATTATTAATGCCTATCATTTTATTTGTTAATATAAATTCTATAAATAAATACATTTTTCTGTTGAATTGTAAATGATAAATCTACTGTATATGAACAGATATGGTTCCAAACATTCATTAAGGCTGCATTCACACCTGAGCGTAGCTTTTCAGGCAGAAAATCGCGCGTTTTTGCGGCGTTTTTTTGCGGCGTTTTTTACCGCGATTTTCGCGGCGTTTTTTACGGCGTTTTGCCGCAAATTTTTTGCAGAGCAAAAGGTCACTAATGTAAAATGAATAAAAACGCCCGATTCGCGCGACAAAAAAGGGTCCGGAACTTGTTTGAGCTTCAGGCGTTCGGCTTCAGGCGTTTTGGAGTGGAGATGTGAACCATCTCCATAGAGAATAATGTATTTTTTCCCCTCGAGCGTTTTGTAGCTTCAGGCTTACGGCGGATTAGGGCGACAAAACGCTCAGGTGTGAATGCAGCCTCAATGTTTTGAAAGTGTTGAAGCAATACCTCTACATCAATGGGAGATAACATGTTACAACAGAACGAAACAAATACCAACGGGATATATAGATTCTTTTTTGCAAAGAGGATCTGTCAAACAAACAAATGATAAATGAGGCACAAATCACACAGGAAAAACAAAAATTGTCATCACTCACTCTTTTTTCGGGACAGCAGTCCACCTGCGTCCTTGCAGAAATGATCACTGTTGTTGCCATCAAAATTTCCATCAGAATGAGGAGCATCAAATTGAAATTTATCTAGGAAAAAGGGCAATTTTTTTGTTTTTCAATTGGTCATTACAAAATAGGTTACGTTTTGATGTTTGTGCACACTACAGTTCATATCTTTGCTTAGTGTAGATTTTTTCTTTATTTAATCCCACTTTTTCATTTTCCAAGAACTTTCCAATAACTGCATCCTCTGTAGGGATGAATGGCAATGTTAAAATGCATCAAAAATGCAGGTCATTGGCAACGTCGAGGATTGGCATAATGCGGCTTTTTCTGTAACCAAATATGTAAGGCTGGTTTCACACTGGGGCGGTGTGGGCAGCGACGGTAAAGCAGCGTTGTTTTAGCCGCGGTATTCGGCCGCTAGCGGGGTGGTTTTAACCCCCGCTAGCGGCCAAAAAAGGGTTAAAACCCCCCGCAAAGCTCCGCTATAGCTGCAGTGTCCCATTGATTTCAATGGGTAGGAGCGGTATAGGAGCGGTGAATACACCGCTCCTTCACCGCTCCAGATATGCTGCTAACAGAACTTTTTTTACCGTCCTGCTAGCGCACCGCTCCAGTGTGAAAGCCCTCCGGCTTTCACACTGGAGTTAAAGGACCCGCTTTTTTCAGGAGCTATACAGGCGCTATTTTTAGCGATGTAGCTCCTGAAAAACGCTTCAGTGTGAAAGGGGCCTAATTGTATCTAACATAAGTGAATGTTATTTTGTATTATTTATAATTGTGTGTGAGCGTAATATTATTTATTAGCACTATTTTAGGAGGCTTAAACTGAATCTGCATGGATTTTTTGTTTTCTGTTGGATTCAACTACAAGACTTCCTTTTACCTAAAACAGGAAACATCTAACTTTCCACCTAATGAAAGTTTTAAGTATATATGAAAAACCCAATACCTGTACAACCAAAATGAGGAATTATATAACTCACTGGACACACTAAACTCCTTTTATAAGGCCTCGCCCATAACTGGCATATACAGAGCCTCTGTTATATGTTCATAAACATACCACAGGTTAGTAGGACCTATTAAGCCTTAGATAGTCACTGAACAGCTGTTCACATGGCAGTCCTATACTGAGCTCTACTGTCTACATCAGCTTGCCTCACCTTACAGATGTTTTATTTCAGGCTCCACTCTCTATTTATCTAAATTGCGATTGGGATTTTGTGGATCACCACAGGGGTTAGACAAAGTTGTCAATATTTTAACAACACACTGGGATGATTTAGGCAGGGGGTATAATTCAAACTTTTATTTTTACTATGTATTGTAAGTCTTAATAATCTATTGTATTTTTGCATCCATCTCTGATTACTATTTCTTTCAATTTCTTTAATTGCCTTATCAGTTTGAGGTGGCTGCACAGACACACACTTACATTGTATAGATTTTAAGTGGAGATAATAATTTTTTTTAATTTCATGTACATTACAGATACACTGAACCTTTGTTCACAAGGTAGTCAAATCATAGACCAGAAAAATCTACATTTCCATTACAGCCAAATACTAAACCCTGGCTCAGTATGTCAAATACATTAAAGTTTAGGAGCACTTGATCTGCCTTGACCAAACAGCAAGCTGCTGTTTACATCACATATATCAAAAGCCAAAATCCCTATGACAGTCAGAAAGTGAGTGACTGCTTAACCACTTCACCCCCGGAAGAATTTACCCCCTTCCTGACCAGAGGACTTTTTGTGATACAGCACTGCGTCGCTTTAACTGACAATTGCGCGGTCTTGCGACGTTGCACCCAAACAAAATTGACGTCCTCTTTTTCCCACAAATAGAGTTTCTTTTGGTGGTATTTGATCACCTCTGCGTTTTTATTTTTTGCGCTACAAACAAAAAAAGAGTGACCTGATGGGTGGCAATAATGGGCACTGATCAGTTACACTGATAGGCAGCACTGCTAGGTGGCACTGATTGGCACCACTGGTGGGCATTGATAGGAGGCACTTGTGGGCACTGATAGGTGGCACTTGTGGGCAATGATAGGTGGCACTCATGGGCATTGATAGGTGGCATTGGTGGACACTGTGGGCACTGTCAGGTGGCAATGGCAGGTGGCACAGATTAGGCATAATTGCCTCTTCCTCTTCGGACCGATGTTCCTTGTAGATGATCGGCTTTTTTTTCTCAACTGATTACCGAGCTTTTGTTTACATCATGTGATCAGCTGTCATTGGCTGACAGCTGATCACATGGTAAGGGGCCGGGACCGGCCCCTTACTCGAATTGGTGATCACCCGAGTCTCAGTGATCACAGCGTGCTCTGCAGGGCGCGCGCAGGGAGCGTGCACAGGGAAGGCCTTCATATGACACCTCCCAGAAAATCAGGTCCGCGCTGTGGCCGTCATTGGGCTATAGCACGGACGTCAAGTGGTTAATAAACCCACATGGTCCACCTATTCATTGTTAACTATTGCAAAAGTTTAACGAGAAAGATCACTGCTCAAATGTATATAGCAAAAGACCTGAAGTATCTGCTTTGTATTTGAAAAATGAATTGGGTTATTGTTCAGTAAGGCAAATGTACCAAACACTAGAAGCACCTGTTCTGCTTTGGCCAGATAGTGAGTCACTTAGGATGTGTCAATCATATCAAATGCATAAAGCACTTATCTTTAATAAAAGACACATACCATGCCACTGTTCAACATTTTAACAATACCAAAGAGACACAAGTACTGCCTTGCATAAAGTCACTGTACACATGCCAGGTACATCAAAAAAAGTCAGTAGCATCTATTTCACCTGTAAAAAAAAAAAACCCTCTCAATATGGTAAACATATGCAAGATTCAGAGCACCTACACTGCATTGAACATACTGTGTAAACATGTCAATCAATCATCTTAAAGATCAGAAATGCTTTCTTCACTTTATTGCCATCATAAAGAACCACTACACAATATGTCATCTACAGTGGCTTGCAAAAGTATTCACCCCCCTTGGCATTTTTCGGGTTTTGTTGCCTTACAACCTGGAATTAACATGGATTGTTTGAGGATTTGCATCATTTAATTTACAGAACATGACCACAACTTTAACCTCCTTGCGACCGCCGGCTGTCAAATGACGGCCAGGCGGCGCAGCTCTCAGCGTGGGAGGGCGTCATATGACGTCCTCCCCTTCAGTGCACTCCAGGGAGCGCGCGCGCCGCCGGGAGCGCGCGCGCGCTCTCGCCGTGTCACTGGGCACCCGATGCGCGTGCCCAGCGGCCGCGATTGCCCGGTAACACAGTGGGACCGTGGATCTGTGTGTGTAAACACACAGATCCACGGTCCTGTCAGAGGAGAGGAGCCGATGGTCTGTACAGAGAAACACAGATCGGTCTCCTCCCCTTGTGAGTCCCCTCCCCCCACAGTAAGAATCACTCTTAGGGAACATAATTAACCCCTCCCCGCCCCCTAGTGGTTAACCCCTTCACTGCCAGTGTCATTTATACAGGAATCAATGCATTTAAATAGCATTGATTGCTGTATAAATGACAATGGTGCCAAAAATGTGTCAAAATTGTCCGATGTGTCCGCCATAATGTCGCAGTCACAATAAAAATCGCTGATCGCCGCCATTACTAGTAAAAAAAAAAATATTAATAAAAATGCTATAAAAAACTATCCCCTATTTTGTAAACGCTATAACTTTTGCGCAAACTAATCAATAATCGCTCATTACGATTTTTTTTTACCAAAAATATGTAGAAGAATACGTATCGGCCTAAACTGAGGACAAAAAAATGTTTTTTTATATATTTTTTGGGGATATTTAGTATAGCAAAAAATAAAAAATATTGTTTTTTTTTTAAATTTGTCGCTCTTCTTTTGTTTATTGCGCAAAAAAATAAAAAACGCAGAGGTGATCAAATACCACCAAAAGAAAGCTCCATTTGTGGGGAAAAAAATGATAACAATTTCATTTGGGTACAGTGTTGTATGACTGCGCAATTGTCATTCAAAGTGCGACAGCGCTGAAAGCTGAAAAATGGCTTGGTCAGGAAGGGGGTGAAAATGCACTGTACTGAGGTGGTTAAAGATGTTTTTTTTTTATTGTGAAGCAAACAACAAACAGGACAAAATAACAGAAAACGTCAATGTGCATAACTATTCACCCCCCTAAAGTCAATACTTTGTAGAGCCACCTTTTGCGGCTATCACAGCTCCAAGTCACTTTGGATAAGTCTCTATGAGCTTGTCACATCTTACCACTGGGATTTTTTGCCCATTCCTCCTTGTAAAACTGCTCCAGCTCCTTCAAGTTGGATGGTTTGCACTTGTGAACAGCAAACTTTAAGTCTGACCACAGATTTTCTATTGGATTGAGGTCTGGGCTTTGACTAGGCCATTCCAACACATTTACATGTTTCCCCTTAAACCACTCAAGTGTCGCTTTAGCGGTGTGTTTGGGGTCATTGTCCTGCTGGAAGGTGAACCTCTGTCTTAGCCTCAAATCACAAACAGAGTTGTACAGGTTTTGCTCCAGAATATCCCTGTATTGAGCACCATCCATCTTTCCCTCAACTCTGACCAGTTTTACTGTAGGGATGGTGTTCTTTGGGTGATGTGATGTGTTGGGTTTGCACCAGACATCGCGTTTTCTTTGATGGCTAAAAAGTAAAATTTTAGTCTCATCAGACCAGAGCACCTTCCTCCATACATTTTGGGAGTCTCACATATGTCTTTTTTTCGCAAACTCAAAACGTGCCATTTTGTTTTTTGCTGAAAGTAATGGCTTTATTCTGGCCACTCTGCCATAAAGCCCAACTCTATGCAACGTACGGCTTATTGTCGTCCTATGACAGATACTCCAGTGTCTCCTGTGGAACTCTGCAGCTCTTCCAGGGTTACCTTAGTTCTCTCTGATTAATGAGGAACTATCCGATCAATAAATAATCAAAAGATTCCTCGTATAGTGACACTAAAAAATTTTCTACATAAATGATGCACAAAGGAACCCATGCACACGCATGAAGTATATAAATGCTGGATAGCTATCATGAGAAATAGCGAATACTGGAAAACATATTGAAAAACTAATCTCAAAATGGTGATTGTATAAAGAAAACAACTATTCAATAAAATTACAAAAACAGACCCATATGAATACAAGTGTATATAAAGTCCAATTTGTGATGACCAAAAAGAACAAAACAGAAAAAGATCCTGAGACAGTCAGTGATTCCAAAGATACTAAAAATGCAAAATAATCAGTCTCTGATGAAGCAGTATTAAACAATGAAAATGGACACCCGGGAGTGCTTGTACCTTCCAAGATGGAGGGAAGGGAGGACAAGGTACCCTTACCAGAAAAGGTGGACCCAACTCACCATACGGCGGTGGGTCATTCAGGCATGAAACTGGAACCGTGGAGCCAAACTTCCAGTACGCTCTTCCACAGGTCAAGCGAAATCCTGCACGCCAATCCTTAGATGGATAGATGGAACTCTCCACAGGCAAGCAGCTCACCGGAAGTGTAGTCTCCAGATAGGGGATATTAAATCCCAAACATATAAGGAAAGAAGGATCTCCACATAGTATAAGTACGTTTGAGGGAGTTTATTTGTAAAAAGAACAGATATCCAAAATGCTCCAAATGTCGATAAATACAGTTCAATGTACAGTGATCTCAAAATAGCGCAGTATGAGATGGCCTCGGGCCTTTAGGAAAAAACTCAAGACCTACCTCTTCCAAAAAGGAATCAACACAGGTCGGATCAAGCGCCTCAAGGCGATTCAGTTCGCAGTTGCAGCGCTATACAAATCATTCATTCATGGCTGGGGCCGGCATGTAAACCCTACGCGTTTCGTCTTATGAGACTTCAACTGGGGTGCATGCCGGCCGTCCACCTCCTGCGCTTATATATTATAAATGATTGCCCTAATTGTAAGCCTGTGTGTCCAGCCGGAATCCAAACTTCCGGTGTCTCAGTAGTGTGTCTAATGCCGTAACCTTGCGACTCGCAACGTAACGCGTGATGTCACGTGTCTCAGCACTATACTCGAGAGAGAGTATGTGTGACGTACATGCTTGCGTTCCAAGCGCCATAGAAACACGCAACGCGAGTGACGGCGTGGTTTGCGCATGCATATCAAGCATCATGGTGCCGTAACATCACATGCCGCAACGTTATACTATGGAAAAAGGTATCCAATGATGTTCTACAGTGACCAAGCCTCCACATGGATCTCCAATAGCGCTTAAGTGCAAGAGCACGTGACCCTCACTTCATATACAGAATTAACTGCAACGTCCAGCTCAGGGATATGCCAACAGCTAAAAAAGCTGTTTTTAGCTGCCATCATGATAAACCGCCTAGACACATGGGAGAAAAAAAAAGCCCCAACTGATATAGAGCAATAGGTGTATAGAGCTATAGATGTAGGATAAGGCTTATGTGACAATTCCAAACATTACTGATGCACGACCTGTATGTAAGGCCAAAAGAAAAAGCTGTAAGGGGGAAAGAGAGAGAATGAAAGAAGATAGGGGAGAAAAAGGAGAAGGAGGAGCTAATAAACAACAGTGCGAATCTCGTTCACCAGCGGCACCTGGTGCAGAACTAGTCAATGGCTGGTATAGACATATATCTAGTCCAGGTCGACCATATAGCATCATGTTTAGCGGCGGAGTCAAGAAGAATACTAGCTGTTTTCTCCTGAGTCATGATCCAAGAGATCTTCCTTTTGACCATAAAAATAGAGACAGTTGGTGTTTTCCATGCCCGTGCTATCGTGAGTTTAGTACCAAGAAGCATGAACTGAATGAGTCGTTGGGTTAGTTTGGGAGCAATAGAGCAAGGAAAATTTAACAGAGCAATGTGGGGCGATTGTTGGATCGGTATACCAGTAATTTTCCTAATGATGTGGAATATTTTATTCCATAGACTCCTGATCTTAGGGCAGTCCCACCAAACATGCAACATAGATCCCACATGTCCGCAGTTGCGGAAACATAAAGGAGAAGCATCAGGATAGATTTTGGAGAGTCTCAATGGAACCATATACCACCTCATGAGGGTTTTCAGATTAGCTTCTATCAAAGTAACGTTCAAAATTCCTTTTGAGGCTGTCATAGAGGCTCTATGCCATTCTGCTACACTCGACGTATGTTGCAGATCATTTTCCCATTCTCTCATGTAGAGTGTTTTGGTATCAGCATGAGCAAGTGATTGGTAAATTACTGTAATCCCACCCCTCTGCTCTTCAGTATGACCACACCATCTTTCATAATCCGTGACCGAGAGAGAATTAGATCTAGGAGGATGAAGAGACCGAATAAAGTGGGCAATTTGTCTGTATCGGAACCGTTCCACATTTGGCACGTCGAGTTTGCCAATGCAATGGGCCATGGTGAGGGGGCCCGTGGCATTAGTAAGTGTCCTATCCTATACATCCCTTTATCCAACCACCACTGAAATGCTTTAATGTCCATTCCAGGAGGAAAAAAAGGATTGCGGAACAGGTGGGACAATGGTCGCCAATGTGAAACCAACCGTGGGTTGAATTTGAGAGAGTCCCACAATGTGAGCGAGTGGGATAGTGTGGGGACCATGACGGCAGGTCTAGATCTGGCAGAGGACCATAGGATATAATCCAGAGTGTGTTGGGGGATAGCTTGTCGCTCCATATGTACCCAATCCGGGTGTTCATATTTAGAGTAGATGGTGGATAATTGTGCAAGTTGCGCCACCTGGTGATACCAGAGGAGGTTGGGAACTCCCAGACCTCCCTGAGTCCTGTGTCTATGTAGGGTGCTTTTAGCCAGTCTATGTACCTTTTTACCCCATATGAATTTGATAATTTTGGAATTAAACTTCCGTAGGTGATCTTTTAGGATGGGTATAGGTAGGGATCGAAAAAAATAAAGGATGCGAGGAAGGAGGGTCATTTTTATCGAGTTAATTCTACCCAGCCAGGAGAGTCCAAGTGTATCCCAGCACTTTAAGTCTGCTTCAAGTTTAAGATATAGAGGGGGAAAGTTTGCCTTATAGAGAGTGTCAATGGATGCCGTGAGGTTAATACCCAGATAAGGTATCATAGATGTCCCCCAACTAAATTGAAAACTTTCCTTGAGTTGTGACACAAGGGGGTCCGGTAAATTCACGTTCAGAGCAATAGACTTTGATAAATTAACCGTAAGCCCAGAGACTTTGCCAAAGTTATCAAGAACCTTGCATAAGTTAGGTAAGAAGACTAATGGAGAAGTGATAAAAAGAAGCACGTCATCAGCGAAAAGAGCACATTTGTGGGCCACAACGTACTCCATGTATATTGGGATTGTCCCGTATGGCGATAGCAAGTGTCTCGATGACCATGGCAAAGACCAATGGGGACAGGGGACATCCCTGCCTAGTACCCGTGGAGATTCGAAAAGGCTGAGAATAATGACCTTGCATTTTGATTTGAGCACATGGTGAGGAATATAAAGCTTTTATCATATTGAGAAAGGAATTGCCAAAGCCCCATCTTTTAAAGGCCTTCATTAGATCCAACGAGAGTAAAAAGCCCTGTTGCGAAGTTCCTTTGTCCCAGCCAGACTTCAGGAGCGATATGACATCTATGGCTCTTCTGATCTGGTCTGGACCCTGTCTCCCGGGAAGAAATCCCACTTGGTCCTTGTGAACATACAAGCCAATAAATGAGGATATTCTGTTTGCAAGGATTTTCGTTAAAATTTTAAGGTCATTATTTATTAATGATATGGGGCGATAGTTAGTGGTGCAGCTAGTGTCTTTGCCCGGTTTCGGTATCACCGTGATGAAAGCTGAGTTAATAGAAGTGTCCAGATGGGTGCCTTCGCGAAGCAGGTTAAAGAATCTGGCTAGATCGGGAGAAAGTAATGGGGTAAAGCATTTGTAATATGGGGTGGAAAAGCCATCCAGTTATTTCTAAGATTGCGGACTACTTGAGCTATTTCCTCTGTTGTGATAGGGTCCTCCAAGCTATCCCTATGGTGTACTCTGAGTTTGGGGACACGTAGTGAGTTGAGGTAGGAGTCGATAAAAGTAGGGGAGGGTTCTGAATTGCGTTCACTATATAGAGAACAGTAGAAGTCTTGGAAGGCTTCCATAATCTTCTGTGGGTTTTGTGTTAGAGATCCGTTGTGAAGACGTATTTTGGGCAAGGTGCGTGTTCGCACCTTGGGAGTAATTCTTCGTGCCAGCATGGTTCCCATTTTATCTTTTTGGTGATAATATCTCCCACCATCCCAGAGGATACTTTTCTCAGCTAAGGCTGTGAGAGATAAATTAAGGGCCGTGCGAGCCGTTTCCAGTTTTGCTTTGGAACTAGGAGATGGTTTGTGTTTGTGTTGTTTGCTGAGACAGCAAAACTTCTTTTCCAGCCTTGCTATGTCTAGTTTGCGTGCTTTGTGTATTCTTGAAGAAATTTGTATTAGCTTGCCACGTATATAGGTTTTGTGAGCTGCCCACAACGTCGAGGCCGAGATATTATCGACATCGTTGAGATCCTTTTCAATCTCGTTAACATGAGTGGGATTACTGAGAATGGAGGCATTCAGTCTCCAATGAAAAGTACGTTGGTGAGATGATGGTTTGTGAATGATCAAGAGAAGGAAAGAGTGATCCGACCAGACAGAGTCTCTGATGACTACCTTCTGTATCAACGGAACGTGTTTTTGCAGAATAAAGAAGTGGTCAATTCTAGCAAACGTGTTGTGGGGGCTCGAGTGATGAGTGTAATCCCGGGCCCCAGGATTAGATTCCCTCCAGGCATCAATCAAGCCCTGTTGGAATAACTGTCTAGCTATATCTAGACTCTGTCTGGTGGGACGCACACCATCCTTACCTGGGGGTCGAGACTTATCCTTCCCTGTGTCAAATGCAACGTTGGAGTCACCTCCATAAAGCACCGGGCCCTCCAACAGAGGGGAGAGGGAGCTGAAAAGAGATTGGAAAAATTTGGATTGGCCATGATTAGGCGCGTAGTAGGATATCAGGGAATAAAGTTGATCATCAATAATATCAAAATAAACCTGCCATCAGGGTCCTTGTGTTCAGAAATCAGTGACAATTGAGTATTCCGGGAGAAAAATATGCCCACTCCTTTGGTTTTAGTATCGGAGTTGGCAAGATAAAATGTAGGGAATTTAGCGTGTATGAAAGAAGGGACATAGGATTTCGGGAAATGTGTTTCCTGTAAGAACACAACTTTTTGTTTTTACTTTTAGTTTCCGTTCCTTATGTTCTAATTTAGACTTTTTTTTGTCATGATAGTATTGAAATATCTTCCAACGCTTGATAGGGGAATTAATTCCCTGCACATTGTGGGAAGCGAAACGCAGATTTTGCGTAGAAGCGGTGTGGTCAGCCATAGGGTGAGAGAGGGTGAGATGCCAGCAATTCCCAATCACTTACCTTAGATCGGAGCGGTGGTCCACTGGAGACATCCATTGGAAAGCTTGAAGCAGCAGAGGACCTGGAGCCGCCGGTGAAGGAGACCGCATCTGTCACTGAAAGAAAAGCAAATCATGAAAAGGGGTGAAAAAGATAGAAAGGGGACAGAAGAGAGAGAACAACAAATCAAAAAGATCCAGGAATATGGTGAAAAAATGTACACCATAGTCCGAGGTGTCAAAACGGTCCCCCCAACCAGTGGGGGTGATCCCAACCAGAAGCAGGGAAAAAAGTACATTTTTCCCGGCTCCAAGGGTAGGACGGGGCGCATGGTCACCGCTCCAACCACGGCGCCCTTTACTATAGTATCAGAATATAAAAATTGGTAGTGAGTGGAGGTCCACTCCCCCCCCCCCCCCCAAGGGACGGTGAATAGGTGAACAAAAAAATATAATTTACCAGAGGGGACAAGTGGTAAGGTATTGAACGGGACGGGAGACAGAAAAGGATATTGGCAACGAACCCAGGATACCCCAATTGAAGTTGGATTTCCCAAAATACATCAAAAGGGGGAGCTCAAGTGCTAGGGAAAAGCTATAAGACCTCTGAAAAGGCCATCTTATCGGGTAAGTACCTGCCTGAGGTTAGTAAAGGAAGGAGAGGTAAAAACATACAAAATATACTCAGGATATATAGGGGTTCATCTAGTCAGTTAAACAGAAGAGCGAAAAATGTGGAAGGCTTTTGGAGCCCAAGGGCCATTCATGCCCAAAAAACCCCCTTAATTGGTGAAAAATGAGAGAACAAAAATGAGGAACAGTCATCAGTTCAGGTAGTAGCTGATTCCTTGCTCTTCTTGTATTTCGGTTTTTGCCACGCCGGGGTGAGAGGGCTCTGAGGAGGAGGTCTTTTGGACATGTTGTAAGAGGTTGCTTGCATCGGTGAAGTTGGTTCAGTAGGTATCAGACCCAGTTTCTTCAGCAAAATTTCCCCATCCGTCATCGTGGCGAATCTGTATTGTTTGCCATTAAAGTCAAATTTCAGACTCAGAGGGAATAGCCACCAGTATTTGATGTTTTTCTGTTGTAAAACAGCAAGGAGGGGTTTGAGTGCCCGCCTTTGTTGTATAGTGAAGGGAGAAATGTCAACGTAAATTTGAACGAATGTCCCATAAGTTGCATATGTGGTATTGTGCGAGCTCTCCGCATGACTTCTTCCTTCACATTGTAGAAATGGGGTTTCACTACTATGTCACGGGGTAGGCCATCTGAGCGCTGGGGCCCCAGAGCTCTATGAGCCCGGTCCAGTTCCAATTTGTGTGCACCAATATCCGGAATTAGGTCCTTGATTAGGGTATGTACAGCTCCTGGGATGTCAATGATATCCCCAGGAAGGCCCCTGATCCGAAAGTTCAGTCTTCTGGACCTATTTTCAAGGTCATCAATTTTGGCCATTGCCCCTTCTAGCTGCCCGTGTAATTCTTGGAATCGATCGGTGTTCTGGTTAACTCGATCAATAGTGGCATCTAATTTGTCTTCAATATGCTCAATGCGAGAGCCCAACATTTGAAGATCTGATTTTATGTCAGAGGTAATGTCTGAGGTGATTTTGGCAGCTGTGTGAGCTAGACCTCTGTCAAGCATTTCAGCAAATCTGTTAAACAGCAGAGAAATGTCCTGGGGGTGTGAGGTGAGCAGGCTTGGGCCTTGTTGCTGTAGTGAGGGCCCCTGTGTGGGTAGGCTTGTGGGGGGTATATTCACGTCTTCCAACGTATGATTTAGCAGGGAGATGGTGGAAGCTGGAGAGTGTGGCTCCCTATGTGGGGGGGGGGGGGGATTGAGCTGTGCCACATACCTCCTCATGCAGAGTTTTCCGCCAGGGAGAGGAGGCCGCCTTTCCTGAGAAGTCCTGAGGAGATTGTTCTGCCGCCATTTTGTCTAACACAGCTACTCCCAGCAAGATAGGAGAACTGCTCGTTAGGAGTCCCAAGGCCGGTAAAATGCTTCTCCGGGGGTGCCTGAGGGTGTTCGGGGGCGATCAATACCGGTCCCGGGTCAAAGGGGGGAGTAAAGCCTCCGCTATGGGTGCCGAAATGTATATGCAGGCCGTAGTTCTATATTCAGGTGGCCATTACAGCGCGCCGCGCTTGCGCAGTTCCCCTCAGTCCAGCGGCTTGCAGCCGGTATGAAAAACATCTATATTGGGCCTGGAAACTGGCCAAAGATTGTGTCCGGGGGTGCCTGATGGTGTCCGGGAATATTCGATCCCGGTCTCGGGTCCGGGGGGGAGTAAAACCTCCGCTATGGGCGCCGCTGTGGTGGAACGGGACGGAGCTCTGGGATCAGGCGTCCATCACAGAGCTCCGCACATGCGCACTCCTCGAGATTCGTTTTTCAGCTATTCGCTGTTGTGCCATGTTCTTTCCATTTGGTTATGATATATTTGATGGTGTTCCTAGGGATCATCAAAGATTTGGATATTTTTTTATAACCTAACCCGACTTGTACTTCTCAACAACATTGTCCCTTACTTGTTTGGGGAGTTCCTTGGTCTTCATGGCAGTGTTTGGTTAGTGGTGCCTCTTGCTTAGGTGTTGCAGCCTCTGGGGCCTTTCAAAAAGGTGTGTATATGTAATAACAGATCATGTGGCACTTAGATTGCACACAGGTGGACATCATTTCACTAATTATGTGACTTCTGAAGGTAATTGGTTGCATCAGAGCTTTTTATGGGCTTCATAACAAAGGGGTGAATACATACGCACATGCCAATTATCATTTTTTTTTATTTCTGAAAAATAGTTTTTATGTATATATTTTTATAATTTTACTTCACCAAATTAGACTATTGTGTTCTGATCCATCACATAAAATTCAGATTAAAAAAACATTGAACTAAAGGCTGTAATGTAACAAAATAGGTAAAAAGCCAAGGGGGTGAATACTTTTGCAAGGCACTGTATATCAAGCCCTGAATAATACAATCTGCCTGGCAAGGAGAACCCTAAATGATAGCCCATATGAGACTCCTATCAAAAAGTCAAATATGTCTGTTTCAATTATTCCAGACTGAGACACTGCTCAAAATGAAACATACCAAAGGATACAAACACCTGATAGACAATGTTTCCCTGGAAAAAAATCAAAATACCTAGATTGCCTGCATAATTTTTTTTGCCACTTTTCAAAATCCTATTTAAACTGAATGTGTCTGCCAATACTCAGGCATGAACTTTTAATACCAGAAGATCCAAAAAAAAGGGCATAACTGGATATACTGTACAATATTATGCCTGGGCTTGTAACTCACAGGATATGCAGAGACCAGATGATGCCCTGCCATGCATATAGTATAATATAGTGCAGTATTTACACCTTCAATGTTATCATATTTTATAGTTCCAGAACATTGAACCACAGTGGGTTTAATTTTTTTACACTGATTAACAGAAATAAAGTCCTCCATTTCAAAGTGAAAACAATTCTCTGCAAAGCAGATACCTACAGAGTATTATAGCGTTTCACCTTTGGGAATGCTTCTTTACCAGATATAGTATGTCCACTGGGTGGTAAAACACTGAACAAGTGATATTGTGGATGTCATCCTAGTAATTGTTCAGCGGAAAGAGCTTAGCGTGACAGTAGGTAGTCAACATCACCCCGTACTCAAACAATAAAAGCAGGAGTAAAATGCTTGAGTAGAAGGGGCAATTCCAATATACCATGGAGATCATGGAGTCTACACTAGCCACACTCTTTAACATAACTCCATGAGTGAGAATAACTTAAGCCTGGTACACACTAGTCCTTTTTTCATTCAACCCAACAGGGCTGAACAAAAAAAACTGACAGCCCACGAGGAGCCGCTGTACTAACTGCCCAACGTTAGTACAGTGATCTCCACTGCTGTTCTATTGTGTTCTGACAGTGAGATACCATTGGCTGAGAGTGGTGATCAGGAGCTGATCGGCAGACCATTTTCGGTCATGCCCCTAACAGCCGGCTTTTATCAGACCGACTGCAGTACACACGGGCCAAATGTCGGCCGGTATCTATTGAACCAGCCGATGCTGCTCGCAATTTGGCCTGTGTGTACTAGGCTTAAAAGGTAATGAGTTAGTGGGAACATTACATCTATACCCAAACAATAAAGAAATAAATACCTGCGAGAAGGGGGGAAATTTCAACTTAATATAAAGATCTATAATTATTATTAGATTATAATAACTTATGCATGCCAGACCCTCCAACATGACCCAATCCATAAGGTATAGAATGCTCTGCTCCTATAGTTTTCACTCTATTTCTTATTAAAGTCAATCTGGTTTAGTCAGTAACCACGTGTGAAGGGTTTGCTTAAAGCCATGCAACTCATCAGAAAGGTAGAGAAATATTTAGATGTAAAATAGCTGTTAGAGAACCTTGCATACATTTGAGACCATAGCACAAGCATACCACTGCTAAACAAGCTCTAAAGCTGCTATGGTGAACAAACTGTAGGAAGCCATTAAGAGGATTGGCTTGAAAATTCCATCTGTGTACAACTAATTAAAGAGGAACTTCATGCTTTTCATTAAAAAAAACAAAAGCACCTTTGTAAATGGCAATCTACAGCTACCTATTGATAATTGCACATCAGGGAGTAAAAACTCAGCACATTGCTTAGTAAAAACAGCACACAGTGCACACAGTAAACATTGTTAGGCACACAGTTAACCCTTTGATTGCTCCTAAATGTTAACCCCTTTCCAGCCAGTGCCATTAGTACAGTGACAGTGAATATCTTATTAGCACTGATCACTGTATTAGTGCCACTGGTGATGTCAGTGTCAGTTAGTGTCAGATTGCCCACCACACTATCACAGTCCCACTAGTGACTGATCATTACTAGTATTAAAAAAGAAAAAAAATCCAGTATATATACCATCGTTTGTAGATGCTATACTTTCACGCAAACCAATTAATATATGCTTTTGAGATTATTTTTTTACCTTACTTTTTTATTGGGGATGTTTTATAGAAAAAAGTAAAAAATATTGTTTGTTTGTTTTTTCTTCAAAATGTTTGGTCTTTTGAGGTTTATATAAAAAAAAAAAAAACTACAGTGGTGATCAAATACCACCAGAAGAAAGCTCTATTTATGTGAAAAAAATATATAAATTGTGTTTAGGTACAGAATTGCATGACCATGCAATTACCAGTTAAAGTAATTCTGTGCTAAATAGCAAAAAAATGGCCTGGTCATGAAGGGGGTAAAACCTTCCAGGGCTGAGGTGGTTAACATGCTTCTAGCATGTTCTTGGACATGTGTTGATCTGGAGGTCCACAAACTGGATTAGTTTACTGAAAACAAGGTATTGCCAGTTGCCTTAACACCCCGAATGGTGTTAATAGAGCTTAAGCCACAGTCATGGGTGGGAGTATAGACAAGCACAATTAACCAGATCCCCAGCTTCTGCTGTATATACCTAATTTGTCAATGATGTGCACTGCTGGTTACAGAAAAACTGCCAAACCAGTAAAAATGAAAAAGAGAAATCATGCTACAGCATTATCCTGTTCCAAAGAGAGAAACAATCACCAAGGGTAGCCACGCAGTTGGCTTTTTCTTTTACTATGTGTCTGCAGTTTTTGTTTTTGTTTCCAGTTTCAAATAGAAAAAGCCTTCTCTCTAGCTGCTATCCTTGAAAATCCCAGGAGAAAAACAACTGATACATAATCATATTCAGGGCCATTACAATGTCTATTCAGACTAATATAATATTAAGTGAATCTTGAACAGTTTAAATGGGCCAATGGTGCCGTTGCTTTGCTAAAAGTGTTTAAATTGTACCTTTTCTAATTTCTGTTACAGAAAGTGTTACCCGATTTTTCCTTGATTACTAAGGCCGTTGTACACTGGGGCGGTGGGTGCGTCGGTGGTAAAGCGCCACTATTTTTAGGGGCGCTTTACCGTCAATTTTGCGGCGCTATCCAGCCGCTAGCGGTAAGCTTTTAGAAAAAGGGTTAAGACCACCGCAAAGCGCTGCTGCAGCAGCGCTATGCCGGGCTGCCCCATTGATTTCAATGGGCAGGAGCGGTGAAAGAGCGGTGTATACACCACTCCTTCACCGCTCCAAAGATGCTGCTAGCAGGACTTTTTTTAGCGTCCTGCCAGCGCACCCCTCCAGAGACAGCAGTGGCTTTCAGGGCGTTTTGCAGGCACTATTGTTAGCACTGTAGCGCCTGAAAAGCGCCCCAGTGTGAAAGGGGTCTAAGTGCCATTGCTTGTCCTTTTGTTAAGATCATTTTAGACCCCTTTCACAGGGAGGTGCTCAAAAACTGGCCATAAAACGTTGGGCGTTTTTGCGGCGCTTTTAGCGCACTTTTAAGGCGTTAGCGGCATGCTTTGTTTTACAGTCACGTGACTCAAAAGAACCATTTTGCGGCGCTTTTGAAGTGATTTTCATGCATTTTTCAGGTGCTTTTGTAGCGCTTCCCATTCATTTCAATGGACAGGGGCGTTTTTAACCGCTTCAATACAGGGCTTTTAAACACCCTTCCTTACCAGAGCACTTTTTGCGATTCGGCACTGCGTCGCTTTAACTAACAATTGCGCGGTCGTGCGACATTACACCCAAACAAAATTGACGTCCTTTTTTTCCCACAAATAGAGCTTTCTTTTGGTGGTATTTGATCGCCCCTGCGGTTTTTATTTTTTGCGCTATAAACAAAAGAAGAGCGACAATTTTTAAAAAAAACACAATATTTTTTACTTTTTGCTATAATAAATATCCCATTTTTTTTAAAAAAAACAATTTTTTTTTCCTCAGTTTAGGCCGATACGTATTCTTCTACATATTTTTGGTAAAAAAAATCGCAATAAGCGTATATTGATCGGTTTGCGCAAAAGTTATAGCGTCTACAAAATAGGGGATAGATTTATTGAATTTTATTTTTATTTTTTATTACTAGTAATGGCGGCGATTTGCGATTTTTTTTGTGACTGCGACATTGCGGCGGACACTTCGGACACTTTTGACACATTTTTGGAACCATTCACATTTACACAGCGATCGTTGCTATAAAATTGCAATGATTACTGTGTAAATGTGACTGTCAGGGAAGGGGTTAACACTAGAGGGCGCTGGAGGGGTTAATGTGTGTCCCTAATAGGAGTGATTCTAACTGTAGGGGGAGGGGACTTAAGGGGAGGAGACCGATCATGTGATCCTCTGTACTGGGATCACATGATCGGTCTCCTCCCCGCTGACAGCACGTGGAGCTGTGTGTTTACACACACAGCTCCACGGTCCCGCCCGGTCCCGTTGTTTTAACGGGCTAATCGCGGATGCCCGGCGGACATCGCGGCCGCCGGGCACTCGCACCGGGTCCAGAGCGGCCGGGAATCCGAGGACGTCATATGACGCCCACCCAGGATGGTAGATCCACCTTGTGGGCGTCATATGACTATGGCCGGGTATTGAACTGGTTAAGGTGCGCTTTTTTTACACACTCCAAACATGCTCCAAAGGTGCTGCTTGCAGGACTTTTTTCCCCACCCCGCCAGCGCACTGCCCCAGTGTGAAATTAATAGGAAGCGGTTTTCAAGAGCTTTTCAGGTGCTTTTTTTTAGCATGAAACCGCCTAAAGAGCTCCTCAATGTGAAAGGGATCTAGTGATTTCAATTTGATTGTCCAAATAGAATGGTGCTCATTGGACTTGGTTATATCTGAAGGGGCAAGCAGCAATATACATTTTCACATGTACTTGTAAGTTTACTATAATTCAAGCCTATGAACTAATTCAATATTTTTTGCAAGCTTATAGTATCAGACAGTTGACAGCATTTAACCTAAATGAGACTCGCGTGTTTAAATCAAATCTGCTACTTACATTAATTGCTGTTGGATTAATTGCTAACTTGCAGCCAAACCATATCAGGCAGGTAGTGGTAATAGAAAATGTTGATACATGTAATATCTGAAAATGAGAGATCTGAAAAGATATACAAATGATGAAATTAGAGAAAGTCATACACAGCAATAAGATGGTAGATTAGATGGTAGATAGGAGATGGCTAAACAGAGGCCAAAATGAGCATCAAACAACAGGATTCTTGCGCAATAACAATGCATTTTTTATTATTATCTGTCCAGCAAAATCATTCTCACTTGTGCTGCTGTATATCATGAAACATTATGGGCACAATTATCTAAATTAATTAAGCAATTACAGCCTGCTTGTTGATTGATTGCTAGAGATTACTGTGGATATGACCTCAGGAGGGGCATGATATACATATCAATGCTGCCGGCTGCCGTTATTTACATATGAATGCTGCCACTATTTACATATGAATGCTGGGAATTTACATGTAAACACAGGATCTGCAGGTGAGTCATCTGTACACAACAACAGGGCAGAGCTGGGCAGCATTAGTAGCAGCACTTCACATTGAGATATTGGGACACAGCACAGGACTAAAACCTCAAGGGACGAGGGAATTTAAACCAGGATAGTTGGCAAGTATGAGGCAGCTGCTTTGGGCCCCACAACAATGACAGGGCCCAGGGCAGCTGCCCCTTTTGCCCTGCCGTAAAAACGGCCCTGCATTAGACACACTACTGAGACACCGGAAGTTTGGAGTCCGGCTGGACACACAGGCTTACAATTAAGGTAATCATTTATAATATATAAGCACAGGAGGTGGACGGCCGGCGTGCACCCCAGTTGAAGTCTCATAAGACGAAAAAAAAGTAGGGTTTACACGCCGGTACCCGCCATCTCATACTGCGCTATTTTGAGATCACTGTTCATTGAACTGTATTTATCGACATTTGGAGCATTTTGGATATCTGTTCTTTTTACAAACAAACTCCCTCAAACAGACTTATACTATGTGGAGATCCTTCTTTCCTTATATGTTTGGGATTTAATATCCCCTATCTGGAGACTACACTTCCGGTGAGCTGCTTGCCTGTGGAGAGTTCCTTCTATCCATCTAAGAATTGGCATGCAGGATTTTGCTTGACCTGTGAAAGAGTGTACTGTATTGAAGTTTGGCTCCACGGTTCCAGTTTCATGCCTGAATGACCCACCGCCGTATGGTTAGTTGGGTCCACCTTTTCTGGTAAGGGTACCTTGTCCTCCCTCCCCTCCATCTTGGAAGATGCAAGCACTCCCGGGTGTCCATGTTCATTGTTTAATACTGCTTCTTCAGAGACTGATTATCTTGCATTTTTAGTATCTTTGGAAGCACAGACTGTCTCAGGATCTTTTTCTGTTTTCTTCTTTTTGGTCATCACAAATTGGACTTTATATACACTTGTATTCATATGGGTCTGTTTTTGTAATTTTATAGAATAGTTGTTTTCTTTATACAATCACATTACCATTTTGAGATTAGTTTTTCAATATGTTTTCCAGTATTCGCTATTTCTGATGATAGCTATCCAGCATCTATATACTTCATGCGTGTGCATGGGTTCCTTTGTGCATCATTTATGTATAAAAAAAAATAGTGTCACGTGTCATTATACGAGAAATCTTTTGATTATTTATTGATCAGATAGTTCCTCATTAATCAGAGAGAACTAAGGTAACCCTGGAGGAGCTGCAGAGTTCCACAGCAGAGACTGGAGTATCTGTACATAGGACGACAATAAGCCGTATGCTGCATAGAGTTGGGCTTTATGGCAGAGTGGCCAATATTTTGATTGGGTTCACTTTCCTCTCACTTAGTTCTAGCGCTGCACTTTTCTATTTCCAATTTGTTTACAATTAGTCTTATTGTTGTGTTGGCTGCTTACCTTTTAGATTGGCACAGTATTTTATCTATTACACTCTCTGATTAATGCCTTCCTTGCCTGGTCCATGAGTTTTGGTGTGCGGCCGTCTCTTGACAGGTTTGCTGTTGTCCCATGTTCTTTCCATTTGGTTATGATATATTTGATGGTGCTCCTAGGGATCATCAAAGATTTGGATATTTTTTTATAACCTAACCCTGACTTGTACTTTTCAACAACATTGTCTCTTACTTGTTTGGAGAGTTCCTTGGTCTTCATGGCAGTGTTTGGTTAGTGGTGCCTCTTGCTTAGGTGTTGCAGCCTCTGGGGCCTTTCAAAAAGGTGTGTATATGTAATGACAGATCATGTGACACTTAGATTGCACACAGGTGGACATCATTTCACTAATTATGTGACTTCTGAAGGTAATTGGTTGCACCAGAGCTTTTTATGGGCTTCATAACAAAGGGGTGAATACATACGCACATGCCAATTATCATTTTTTTATTTCTGAAAAATAGTTTTATGTATATATTTGTATAATTTTACTTCACCAAATTAGACTATTGTGTTCTGATCCATCACATAAAATTCAGATTAAAAAAACATTGAACTAAAGGCTGTAATGTAACAAAATAGGTAAAAAGACAAGGGGGTGAATACTTTTGCAAGGCACTGTATATCAAGCCCTGAATAATACAATCTGCCTGGCAAGGAGAACCCTAAATGATAACCCATATGAGACTCCTATCAAAAAGTCAAATATGTCTGCTTCAATTATTCCAGACTGAGACACTGTTCAAAATGAAACATACCAAAGGATACAAACACCTGATAGACAATGTTTCCCTGGAAAACAATCAAAATACCTAGATTGCCTGCATAATTTTTTTTGCCACTTTTCAAAATCCTATTTAAACTGAATGTGTCTGCCAATACTCAGGCATGAACTTTTAATACCAGAAGATCCAAAAAAAAGGGCATAACTGGATATACTGTACAATATTATGCCTGGGCTTGTAACTCACAGGATATGCAGAGACCAGATGATGCCCTGCCATGCATATAGTATAATATAGTGCAGTATTTACACCTTCAATGTTATCATATTTTATAGTTCCAGAACATTGAACCACAGTGGGTTTAATTTTTTTACACTGATTAACAGAAATAAAGTCCTCCATTTCAAAGTGAAAACAATTCTCTGCAAAGCAGATACCTACAGAGTATTATAGCGTTTCACCTTTGGGAATGCTTCTTTACCAGATATAGTATGTCCACTGGGTGGTAAAACACTGAACAAGTGATATTGTGGATGTCATCCTAGTAATTGTTCAGCCGAAAGAGCTTAGCATGACAGTAGGTTGTCAATATCACCCCGTACTCAAACAATAAAAGCAGGAGTAAAATGCTTGAGTAGAAGGGGCAATTCCAACATACCATTGAGATCATGGAGTCTACACTAGCCACACTCTTTAACATAACTCCATGAGTGAGAATAACTTAAGCCTGGTAGACACTAGTCTTTTTTTCGTTCAACCCAACAGGGCTGAACAAAAAAAACTGACAGCCCACGAGGAGCCGCTGTACTAACTGTCCAACGTTAGTACAGTGATCTCCACTGCTGTTCTATTGTGTTCTGACAGTGAGATACCATTGGCTGAGAGTGGTGATCAGGAGCTGATCGGCAGACCATTTTCGGTCATGCCCCTAACAGCCGGCTTTTATCAGACCGACTGCAGTACACACGGGCCAAATGTCGGCCGTTATCTATTGAACCAGCCGATGCTGCTCGCAATTTGGGCTGTGTGTACTAGGCTTAAAAGGTAATGAGTTAGTGGGAACATTACATCTATACCCAAACAATAAAGAAATAAATACCTGCGAGAAGGGGGGAAATTTCAACTTGATATAAAGATCTATAATTATTATTAGATTATAATAACTTATGCATGCCAGACCCTCCAACATGACCCAATCCATAAGGTATAGAATGCTCTGCTCCTATAGTTTTCACTCTATTTCTTATTAAAGTCCATCTGGTTTAGTCAGTAACCACGTGTGAAGGGTTTGCTTAAAGCCATGCAACTCATCAGAAAGGTAGAGAAATATTTAGGTGTAAAATAGCTGTTAGAGAACCTTGCATACATTTGAGACCATAGCACAAGCATACCACTGCTAAACAAGCTCTAAAGCGGGTCAGGCAGCCGCCTAGGGCGGCAGAATGGGAGGGGCGGTAAAATCCTTGCTGACCAAGTGACTCCGCACCGCTCCCTGCTATTACACCCCCGCCGCATAGAGCAGATTGACGATCTATTGCGGTATGCTGGGTGACAAGCCAGAGGATGAGACAGGTCACAGGCGGGGATAAGGATAAACAAGCGCGGGCGGAGCAGGGGGCGGAGTCTGTGTGGGTCGCTGAGGGACGAGCGTCTTCTCCCCCAGGCAGCATGACTTGTAGTGTGGAGAGTATACTGTCACAGTAATTGCACAGTGAGAGCGGGGAAAGCTTACACAGGAGTCGGGCTGTGTTCTGTCTCCACCTTCCTCCTAACCCCCGCCCTCACTCTGCTGCTTCTCCAATCCGATACTCCGCCTCAGATTTGTGCCCGCCCAGCCCCGCCCACCCTCCAACCACATGCATGCCATGCACTTGCTCTGTGCTGCGAGAGGAGTTTTGTGAACAGCTGAGCGGCACTTTTAAAACCATAGCTGTTAAAGCCCTGAGGGACACCAGACTGAATGGGGGAGACATACAGTAATTGGTGAGTGTGACTTCCATCCCCAGAACAACCCCCTCTCTGTTCCCACCACTTTATGCTCTGCACCTTCTTCCCCCCTCCCCCTTTATTTTTCTCTCTCTACCCCCCCCCTCTTTTGTTTACACCTCTCGTCTTCCTCCTCTCCCTCATTCTCTCCCCCACTAGGCTAGGACCTAGCCTGTCCACATACCACCCTGTCCATATACCACCCTGTCCATATATCACCCTGTGACCCTGTCCACATACCACCCTGTCCATATACCACCCTGTGACCCTGTCCATATACCACCCTGTGACCCTGTCCATATACCACCCTGTGACCCTGTCCATATACCACCCTGTGACCCTGTCCACATACCACCATGTGACCCTGTCCACATACCACCCTGTCCATATACCACCCTGTGACCCTGTCCACATACCACCCTGTCCATATACCACCCTGTGACCCTGTCCATATACCACCCTGTGACCCTGTCCATATACCACCCTGTGACCCTGTCCACATACCACCCTGTGACCCTGTCCACATACCACCATGTGACCCTGTCCACATACCACCCTTTCCATATACCACCCTGTGACCCTGTCCATATACCACCCTGTGACTCTGTCCATATACCACCCTGTGACCCTGTCCACATACCACCCTGTCCATATACCACCCTGTGACCCTGTCCATAATACACCCTGTGACCCTGTCCATATACCACCCTGTGACCCTGTCCACATACCACCCTGTCCATATACCACCCTGTGACCCTGTCCATATACCACCCTGTGACCCTGTCCACATACCACCCTGTCCATATACCACCCTGTGACCCTGTCCATATACCACCCTGTGACCCTGTCCATATACCACCCTGTGACCCTGTCCACATACCACCCTGTCCATATACCACCCTGTGACCCTGTCCATATACCACCCTGTGACCCTGTCCATATACCACCCTGTGACCCTGTCCATATACCACCCTGTGACCTTGTCCACATACCACCCTGTCCATATACCACCCTGTGACCCTGTCCATATACCACCCTGTGACCCTGTCCACATACCACCCTGTGACCCTGTCCACATACCACCCTGTCCATATACCACCCTGTGACCCTGTCCACATACCACCCTGTCCATATACCACCATGTGACCCTGTCCATATACCACCCTGTGACCCTGTCCATATACCACCCTGTGACCCTGTCCATATACCACCCTGGCCTGTCTATATACCACCCTGTGACCCTGGCTATATACCACCCTGTGACCCTGGCTATATACCACCCTGTGACCCTGGCTATATTCCCCCCTGGCCTGTCCATATACCACTCTGTGACCCTGGCCTGTCCATATACCACCCTGTCCATATACCACCCTGTGACCCTGTCCATATACCACCCTGTGACCCTGTCCATATACCACCCTGTGATCCTGTCCATATACCACCCTGGCCTGTCTATATACCACCCTGGCCTGTCTATATACCACCCTGTGACCCTGGCTATATACCACCTTGTGACCCTGGCTATATACCCCCCTGGCCTGTCCATATACCCCCCTGGCCTGTCCATATACCCCCCTGGCCTGTCCATATACCCCCCTGGCCTGTCCATATGCTACCCTGGCCTGTCTATACACCTGTGGACCAAGGCTGGTGTGAGCAAGCGAGCTGGTGTCGCCACTGTTTGTCTTTAGACCGGGTCCATGGGTGCAGGTGTGGGCCTGCGGACCACGGCTGAAGAAACAGTATCGAGGCGCCGCAAAAATCTCCACCCGCCACCTCCACCGTATACATGGGCATGGGAAAGTGGGTGGAGTCAGGGGTGGAGCCAAGTGGAGGGGGCGGCAAAATTAGGTTTCGCCTAGGGTGTCAAAAATCCTTGCACCAGCCCTGATCACAGTCCCACTAGTGACTGATCATTACTAGTATTAAAAAAGAAAAAAAATCCAGTATATATACCATCGTTTGTAGATGCTATACTTTCACGCAAACCAATTAATATATGCTTTTGAGATTATTTTTTTACCTTACTTTTTTATTGGGGATGTTCTATAGAAAAAAGTAAAAAATATTGTTTGTTTGTTTTTTCTTCAAAATGTTTGGTCTTTTGAGGTTTATATATAAAAAAAAAAAAAAAAAAACTACAGTGGTGATCAAATACCACCAGAAGAAAGCTCTATTTATGTGAAAAAAATATATAAATTGTGTTTAGGTACAGAATTGCATGACCATGCAATTACCAGTTAAAGTAATTCTGTGCTAAATAGCAAAAAATGGCCTGGTCATGAAGGGGTAAAACCTTCCAGGGCTGAGGTGGTTAACATGCTTCTAGCATGTTCTTGGACATGTGTTGATCTGGAGGTCCACAAACTGGATTAGTTTACTGAAAACAAGGTATTGCCAGTTGCCTTAACACCCCGAATGGTGTTAATAGAGCTTAAGCCACAGTCATGGGTGGGAGTATAGACAAGCACAATTAACCAGATCCCCAGCTTCTGCTGTATATACCTAATTTGTCAATGATGTGCACTGCTGGTTACAGAAAAACTGCCAAACCAGTAAAAATGAAAAAGAGAAATCATGCTACAGCATTATCCTGTTCCAAAGAGAGAAACAATCACCAAGGGTAGCCACGCAGTTGGCTTTTTCTTTTACTATGTGTCTGCAGTTTTTGTTTTTGTTTCCAGTTTCAAATAGAAAAAGCCTTCTCTCTAGCTGCTATCCTTGAAAATCCCAGGAGAAAAACAACTGATACATAATCATATTCAGGGCCATTACAATGTCTATTCAGACTAATATAATACTAAGTGAATCTTGAACAGTTTAAATGGGCCAATGGTGCCGTTGCTTTGCTAAAAGTGTTTAAATTGTACCTTTTCTAATTTCTGTTACAGAAAGTGTTACCCGATTTTTCCTTGATTACTAAGGCCCGTTTTACACTGGGGCGGTGGGTGCGTCGGTGGTAAAGCGCCACTATTTTTAGCGGCGCTTTACCGTCAATTTTGCGGCGCTATCCGGCCGCTAGCGGTAAGCTTGTAGAAAAAGGGTTAAGACCACCGCAAAGTGCTGCTGCAGCAGCGCTATACCGGGCTGCCCCATTGATTTCAATGGGCAGGAGCGGTGAAAGAGCGGTGTATACACCACTCCTTCACCGCTCCAAAGATGCTGCTAGCAGGACTTTTTTTAGCGTCCTGCCAGCGCACCCCTGCAGAGACAGCAGTGGCTTTCAGGGCGTTTTGCAGGCACTATTGTTAGCACTGTAGCGCCTGAAAAGCGCCCCAGTGTGAAAGGGGTCTAAGTGCCATTGCTTGTCTATTTGTTAAGATCATTTTAGACCCCTTTCACAGGGAGGTGCTCAAAAACTGGCCATAAAACGTTGGGCGTTTTTGCGGCGCTTTTAGCGCGCTTTTGAGGCGTTAGTGGCATGCTTTGTTTTACGGTCACGTGACTCAAAAGAACCATTTTGCAGCGCTTTTGAAGCGATTTTCGTGCATTTTTCAGGTGCTTTTGTAGCACTTCCCATTCATTTCAATGGACAGGGGCGTTTTTAAGGTGCGCTTTTTTTACACACTCCAAACATGCTCCAAAGGTGCTGCTTGCAGGACTTTTTTCCCCACCCTGCCAGCGCACTGCCCCAGTGTGAAATTAATAGGAAGCGGTTTTCAAGAGCTTTTCAGGTACTTTTTTTTTGCGTGAAAGCGCCTAAAGAGCTTCTCAATGTGAAAGGGATCGTTTAGCACTGCCCGACTGGCATAAATATTATTTGGCAGGCCAAATGGTAGTTGCCAGGAAATGGCTGACAGCGGAGGAAGGAGACTCCGCTACGGTTGTGGAAGCGGCATTGCTGGGCTCCTATGAAAGTTTGCGATTGGCTCTCTACAGGGGCCCTAAGTCATGCTTGCCTCTTACAAGCTCCATGAAGGCCACAATAAGGGCATGGGAGGTAACCACAACTCTGATGTCCCCCAGTTATGACGGAATTACACCCTCAGCTCCGTTATGGATGAACCCACGGTTTCCACAATTCTTTTCTTTCCCTGACCCTATGATATGGGCGTGCAAAGGCATCAAGATACTAAAGGATATAACTAGAGAAGGGGAACTCTGCACCTTTGACCAACTAAAGGCAAGACATGACCTTCCCAATGCCTACTTTTTTCGCTATATGCAACTGCGACATGCCTTTCAAGTACAGTTCTCAGGCCTACGTATAGAATACTTGCCATCAGACCTAGGGTCCTTGTTAACTGAAGGGGACTTGACTAAACCACTGTCAACTGTGTACAAATCCCTTTTTAAAAAGACTCCCCCTGGTTTAGCTAAATGTAGAAGGAAATGGGAGAGCGAAATTACAGATATACAAGGCGAAGACTGGGACGACATGTGGGACCATCCTTTTAAACATTTAGTATCGGCAAGGGACCGACTGATTCATTTCAAATTTTTACACCGGGTATACTTCACCCCTGCCAGGTTGGCTCGAATCTATCCCTCCTCCAGCAGTCGATGCTGGCGCTGCAACCACACTCCTGCCGATGCAGAACATATTTTTTGGAGCTGTACACAGATACAACTATTCTGGACAGGTATTATTAATTGTTTGACAGAGGTACTCAGCATGCCCATACCCAAAGTACCAAGAGTGTGTATGATTGGTCTGGTGGAGGAAGTGGTCCCTTCAAGGGCCCAACGTACCTTCCTGAACATAGGGCTTTTTTACGGCAGGAAAGCCATTCTTTTGAAGTGGAAGAAAGCGGAGGCTCCCACTCTGCCTTTCTGGAAGGGATTAATAAATAAGGTTCTTCCCCTCTATAAAGCGACATATAGATCCAGAGGCTGTGAAAACATTTTTTATAAAGTCTGGCAGCCCTGGTTAGACTCCTCAGACACTGTGGGATAAATAAAGATTGTTTGTGAGACTGGAATCTATGTACACCAGGTTTTCTCTCTGGGGTGATGTATAACTGTATAACAGTATAATTCCTA
This sequence comes from Lithobates sylvaticus, assembly GCA_028564925.1. Classification (NCBI taxonomy): domain Eukaryota; kingdom Metazoa; phylum Chordata; class Amphibia; order Anura; family Ranidae; genus Lithobates; species Lithobates sylvaticus. The sequence continues at coordinate 433,940,593 of CM053029.1, forward strand.
TAGTATGTAACTCCTACAGTAGCAACAGAAGGCATTCTCCAAGTAAAGTGAGGACTAATGAGTTGGGTGACACTAATTAATAGTTTTTAATGGGAGGGGGGAAGATTGAGTGAACTATGTTAGTTCGCTGTACACCAATTATTGGTGGCTGGTTGCCCGCGTTGGGCAGTGTTTATGTGTGTAGTGTTTAGAGTATTGTTTTACTGTTGTATGTGTATGTATGTAATGTACTGTCTTTTAAAATTTAATAAAAAGATTTTTCAAAAAAAAAATCTAGTGATTTCAATTTGATTGTCCAAATAGAATGGTGCTCATTGGACTTGGTTATATCTGAAGGGGCAAGCAGCAATATACATTTTCACATGTACTTGTAAGTTTACTATAATTCAAGCCTATGAACTAATTCAATATTTTTTGCAAGCTTATAGTATCAGACAGTTGACAGCATTTAACCTAAATGAGACTCGCGTGTTTAAATCAAATCTGCTACTTACATTAATTGCTGTTGGATTAATTGCTAACTTGCAGCCAAACCATATCAGGCAGGTAGTGGTAATAGAGAATGTTGATACATGTAATATCTGAAAATGAGAGATCTGAAAAGATATACAAATGATGAAATTAGAGAAAGTCATACACAGCAATAAGATGGTAGATTAGATGGTAGATAGGAGATGGCTAAACAGAGGCCAGAGAACAGAGAACAACAGGATTCTTGTGCAATAACAATGCATTTTTTATTATTATCTGTCCAGCAAAATCATTCTCACTTGTGCTGCTGTATATCATGAAACATTATGGGCACAATTATCTAAATTAATTAACCAATATGTCTGGTGACTTTCAGACTTCCAAAATTTTGGGCCACCATTCAACAACTCCTACCGCTGATCGGGGCACATATTTAGGCTGGATTCACACCTATGCATTTTTAGTGCTTTTTGCATTTTGCAGATTT
>CM053029.1:433941995-434005152 GCA_028564925.1 Lithobates sylvaticus
GGACAGGGGGACAGTGGGATGGATAGTGGGATGGATAGGGCGGTGGACAGAGGGGTGAACTGGGGGACAGTGGGATGGATAGGGGGATCCCCCACAACTGCACACCGTATCTTCACAAGCACCCAGAGTCAGAGAACAGTTTGTCACTTGGTTTTTGTTATTTATTTGACTGTTAATAACGTGGATAGGGATGGAAGGTTATGGGATGCACACTTGACTTCAACAACTTCAAGGAAACTTCCTATATAAATTTATATACAGTCTCTTCTCCTTTTTCCTCCTGCACAAACACTTGCTGGTTCCAGCTGAATCACTCTTGACTTAAGATAATCTGACAGGCTCCCAGTCAGATTTGGCAACAGCCCATTACAGGCAGAAACTCGCAGCTCCTTTTAGTGTAGCTCAGATATAGCGAAACAGCATATAACTTGTATCTCTGTGGCTACTGCTCCCAGCACCACCTCTTCAGGCACTGCCAACCCACCTGGCTGCAGCTGCCTCTTTCTCCAGCCCTCCTGGCTGTCTCTACACCAGTCCACCCGACTCTTCACGGCCCACCTGGCTGGCTCTCAGGAGATCTCTCAGGGAAAGGCCTGAAGACTTAACCGCTTGCTGCAAAATCACATACCTGTACATCATTCTGCTTCAAGTGGCATCACCCCGGTACCATTTTTTAGAACCGACGGTCGGCTTTCTTGTAATAACAACCAAAGCGGCTAAGCATCCCCCCCCTCCTGCCACCTTCTGCCACCTTCTGCCACTCTGCCCGGGCTCTCCTGCCCCACCAAAAGGCCAGAGCAATCAGTCGGCACGTCTCCCAGCTGGCCGGAGACCCGAACAAAGCCAGAATCGGCTTTGACTGGGTCTGGGATCTAGAAAACTAGAAGTTTTCTAGATCGTCACTTCTGGATTACTGAAACCATAAAGGTGCCAGATTTTAAAAAAAAAAAAATCAGTATTCAAAACAGCCAAACTTGGTGTTTTGAATGCTTTTAAGTGCAAAGGAGGGATTTGGGGTCCTATAGACCTTAGATCCCTCCAAAAAATCCCTGACACGTGACTATTCCTGGGACAAGGGCTGTTTACATTCCTTATGACACAATAAAAGTGAAACTGTTGGCGCTATATAAATCCTGTATAATAATACTAATAAAAAAAATAATAATTTAAAGGGACAGTGTAAAAATAAAAAATAAAATAAGAGATACATTTTTTTTTAAACCACCCCATCCCTCCGCGCTCGTGCGCCAAAGTAAACGAATACGTAAGACGTTCCTGCAAATGTAAACAGTGTTAAAATAACACATGTGAGATATCGCCGCGATCGTTGGGGCAAGAGCAATAATTTTACCACAAGACCTCCTCTGTAACTCTAAACAGGTAACCATTCAATTTTTTTAAAGCATCGCCTGTGGAGATTTTTAAGTACTGTAGTTTGTTGCCATTCCACGAGTAATTTCAAAGAATGACATGTTAGGTATCTATTTACATAGTGTAAGGTCGTCTTTCACATTATACAAAAACATTGGGCTAATTTTACTGTTTATTTCTTTTTTTATTCATTGAAGTGTATTTTTTACAAAAAAATTGCTTGCATAAATACAGTGTAATATAAAATATTGCAGCGACCACCATTTCTCTAGAGACTCTGCTATAAAAATATATATAATGTTTGGGGGTTCTAAGTAATTTTCTAGCAGAAAAAAATGATTTTAACTTGTAAGCAACAAATGTCAGAAATAGGCCTGGTCTTCAAGTGTTTAAGCACACCGCTGTCTTCAAGTGAGATTGGCTATATGTGGCAGTTTCCCCCCTTTGTTAGTCCCCACAGTGTTGCACTACTCACTCTGTCCTCTCTTGTTCCTGTGCCTCCAGGAAGGTTTCCTCTTTTGTGTTATAGCAGAATCCTTCCAGAAACCTAGCCCTGGCTCAGACCTAGCCTCCTCAACACTGTATCTCTATCTCTCACCCGACTACCCCTGCTAGCATGACTCATCAATATTTAAAGGCTCCCAGGCTTCCTGCCAGGCCCACTCCCGGGGATTGGCCAGGGACCTCCAAATATGCTGAGCAGCCCCTCCTAGTCTCCACCCACTATCTTCCAGAACATTCTCCAACACTCTGGAAACAGGGGGAGACATCAGAGAGCTGCTGAGATGAGTCATCCAGCCCTGACCTTTAATAAACCCTGACCTGATTAAGACTTACTAGCTTAAAGTGATACTAAAGTCTAAATTTTTTTGTTTAAAAATTAACAAACATGTCACACTTACCTGCTCTGTGTAGTGGCTTTGCACAGAGCAGCCCAGATCCTCCTCTTTTCGGGTCCCTCTTCAACGGTCCTGGCCCCTCCCTCCTGTTGAGTGCCCCCACAGCAAGCAGCTTGCTATGGGGCCACCCGAGCCGAGCCACAGCTACGTGTGTCCATTCAGACACAGAGCCGTGGCCTGGCCTCGCCTCCTCATTGGCTCACTGACATTGACAGTAGCGGGAGCCAATGGCACTTCACTGCTGTCTCAGCCAATGAGGAGGGAGTGTTCAGGATAGGCCTAATCTCTCATGCAGCATCGCTGGATTGAGATGGGGCTCAGGTAAGTATTAGGGGGGCTGCTGCACACAGAAGGCTTTTTATCTTAATGCATAGAATGCATTAAGATACAGTAAAAACCCTTCTGTCTTTACAACCACTTTAAGAGCCCTTTCACACTGAGCCGCGGGCAGCTTTAGCGGTAAAGTGCTTCTAGTTTTAGCAGCACTTTACCGCTGTTTTAGCTGCGCTATTCGGCTGCTAGTGGGGAGCTTTTAACCCCTGCCGGCCGAAGAAAGGGTTAAATGCGCCTGTGTAGCCACCTGTTGCCACCTGCCAGTGCCCCCTACCAGTGCACAACAGCACCACCTACCAATGCCCACCAGCGCCACCTCCCAATGCCCACCATCTCCTTCTATCTGTGCCCACAGTGCCACCTATCAGTACCACCTATCAATGTCACCAATCAGTGCCTCATCAACAGTGCTGCACATCAGTGTCACCTACTAGTGCCCATCAGTGCCACCTATCAATGCCACCTATCAGTGTCGCCCATCTGTGCAATCTATCAATGGTACCTATCAGTGCCCTTCAGTGCCACCCATCAGTGCCACCCATTAGGGCCCATCAGTGCCATCTTATCAGTGGCCATCAGTGCCACCTTATCTGTGCCCATCAGTGCCGCCTTATCTGTCCCCATCAGTGCCACCTTATCTGTTCCTATCAGTGCCGCCTTATCTGTGCCTATCAGTGCCCACCAGTGCAGCCTATCAGTGCCCATCAGTGCCGCCTCATCAGTACATATCAATGAAGGAGAAAAATTACCTGTTTGCAAAATATTATAACAAACTATGAAACATGATTTTTTATTTTTTTGTTTAAATTTTCTGTTTTTTTTTTTGTTTGTTTAGCAAAAAATAAAAACCCCAGTGGTGATTAAATACCACCAAAAGAAATCTATATTTGTGTGAAAAAAATGATAAAAATGTAATTTGGGTACATGGCCGTGCAATTTTCATTCAAAGAGTGACAGTGTTGAAAGCTGAAAATTGGTCTGGGCAGGAGGGGGGCTTAAAGTGCCCAGTAAGTAAGTGGTTAATGTGAGTCAGAGTATGGTTCGCCTACACTTGCTTCTAGCACACACTAGAGGGTGCTACACAAGTCTAGCTGAATGTGACTAATGACTACTAACTATATGTTTATAGTACATTCTATAGACTTGACCCCAGCTTCATGTGTTATATTATTTTATTACTCTGATAACAGATGTAGCGCTGGTATTTTCAATAGCAGACGCTATAAATAGAAATTTAGTTTGTCTGAAGCTGTAGTTTAGCTCAGACTGATTATGTTTCGTGGTTCTGTTCCAGCTTGGCTGGTTGTGTAATTTTCCCCTTAGCCTAGGGATGGTGCCCTTGAAGTCGGCCAAGGTTGGAAATTGCAAAAAAACAAGTTGGGTGTATTGAGGGCCTCTTTGCCAGGAAACAGTCAGTGGGAGTGGTCTACCCACTGTGCATTCGGGGAGAGGGTACTTAAGACCCCATGACAGGGTGTGTTCCGACCTGATGGCCCTCCTGGCCTAAGGTGTGCTGCTGCCTTCTAAATTGTCTTGGGCCGGCTGGCCCGAGGCCTCGTTACTGAAGGGTAGGCCCAGAAGTCTTGGGGCCTACCAATCCAGGGGTGGTCCTGTGCTGTCTTGCCTGCGGGAAGAAGCCAAGTGACTGGAGGATCCAGGGGAGAACTTTTCAGAGAGATGACCGAGCACCAAGGCTGGTACCTCTAGAAGAGCCTGGAGACTCAGTTGGAGGACGCATCCTGGGTCACCTGCCACACAGTACCGCCGGTTCGGCTGAAAGAAACTTGTACCGTGTGATTGTTCTTTGACATTGCAAAAAGCTGTTTGGTACCCAATCCTGTGGCAGAGGATTGTGTAACGGTTCTACTAATTCTTAAAGTCTGTGGCAGAGACTATGACCGAGCATCGCATCGGCTGCTAGGTCAGTGAGAGAGGCCTATCCGGTGGTTGCTGGATCCAGTTGTGGAGCTATTGTCCTCTGGATCAAGAAGTATCCCTGACTTGCAATTAAAAAGGTACTTGAATTCCCCTAAAACCCTCCATCCCTCTATTGGAATGTCTTTTGTGAATAAAGCATTGGAAAAAGAGACTGTGGGGGTTATTTGCAAAAGGCAAACCCACTTTGCACTACAAGTGCACTTGAAATTGCACTGAAAGTGCACTTGGAAGTGGAGTTGCTGTAAATCTAAGGGGTAGATCTGAAATGAGGGGAAGCTCTTGCTGATTTTATCATACAATCATGTGCAAGCTAAAATGCTGTTTTTTATTTTCCTTGCATGTCCCCCTCGGATCTATAGTGACTGCACTTCCAAGTGCCCTTTCAGTGCAATTTCAAGTGCAATTACATTACCTGTAGTGCAAAGTGGATTTGCCTTTCATAAATAACCCCCTATGTGTCAGAGCTGAAATCTATACAAAAAAATATTTAACCACTTGCCTACCAGGCACGAACACCCCCTTTCTTTAACCACTTGCCTACCAGGCACGAACACCCCCTTTCTGACCAAGCCATTTTTCAGCTTTCAGCGCTGTCACATTTTGAATGACAATTGCGCAGTCATACAACGATGTACCCAAATAAAATTTTTATATTTTTTCCCCACAAATAGAGCTTTCTTTTGGTGGTATTTGATCACCTCTGCGGTTTTTATTTCTTGCGCTATAAACAAAAGAATAGGGACAAGTTTGAAAAAATGCAATATTTTTTACTTTTTACTATAATAAATATCCAATTTATTTTTTTTAAACAAATTTTTTCCTCAGTTTAGGCCGATACGTATTCTTCTACATATTTTTGGTAAAAATCGCAATAAGCGTATATATTGATTGGTTTGCGCAAAAGTTATAGCGTTTACAAAATGGGGGATAGATTTATAGCATTTTTTATTATTATTTTTTTTTTTTTACTAGTAATGGTGGCGATCTGCGATTTTTATCGTGACTGCGATATTGTGGCAGACATATCGGACACTTTTGACACATTTTTGGGACCATTTACATTTATACAGCGATCCGTACTATAAAAATGCATTGATTACTGTATAAATGTGGCTGTCAGGAAAGGGGTTACCACTAGGGGGCGCTGAAGGGTTTAATATGTTCCCTATGGGAGTGATTCTAACTGTGGGGGGACTGACTGGGGGAGGGGATTGACTGGGAGAGGAGACCGATCGGTGTCCCTATGTACAAGGGACACACCATCGGTCTCCTCTTCACTGACAGGACGTGGATCTGTGTGTTTACACACACAGATCCACGTCCTGCTCAGTTACTGGGCAATCGCGGGTGCCCGGCGGACATCGCGGCCACGGGGCACCCGCATTGGGTCCCCAGCGACGCGGCGGGCACCCCCTAGGGGCCGCAAAGCAAGTGCCGTCATATGACGGCGGCCCGGAACAAGAGATGTTTCTTGCCGCCGTCATATGACAGTGTGCGGTCAGAAACTGGTTATTGGGACCTCTACGACAGACATGGTGGAACAGTGAAGGAACGGTGAGCCCAATCAAATACCAGCAGCTCCTTCGGGGGTAAGTGCTACACAGAGATTCTCAAAGGGGCATAATCATAAGGCAGTGAATGTGACTTTCACCATGAATCACTGTCATTTAAAAAAAAAATGCAAGAGGAAAGTTCAGCTGCAGTGAATGTTTGGTGAATGTCACAAAAAAGTGTCTGAGACTTTTCCTGATGTAAGAGATTCCATTTGCGTGTTTCAGAAACAATCTGTCCATATTTCAAGTTTATTAGTATACATGTAATAAAGTTAAAAGTGACCTTGTATCCACTGGACTGGACTCGATGAAGTCATTTTGTTTTACATACACAAAAGTATGCCTTTGTTTAATTCAACCAGTAAACAAATGGGTAGTAACCATGATGTGCGTGTGTGTACACTTATTTTAGAGAACACAAGAACATTTATCTTAATGTTTAAGTATTGCTTGCTATTTGTTTTAAAACAGCGCCACCTAATGTTGTACTGAAGTGAGTGGTTACAAAAGAAAATGCTTATACAAAATACGACTAAGAAAGAGATATGGGAACTGGCAAAGCTCCATGTTTGTCATCCTGATACCGATTCTGCTACCCAGCAAGACTCTGGGGGTTATTTACAAAAGGCAAATCCACTTTGCACTACAACTTGAAATTGCCCTGAAAGTGCACTTGGAAGTGCAGTCGCTGTAAATCTGGGGGGTAGATCTGAAATGAGCGGAAGCTCTGCTGATTTTATCATCCAATCATGTGTAAGCTAAAATGCTGTTTTTTATTTTCCTTGCATGTCCCCTCGGATCTACAGCAACTGCACTTCCAAGTGCACTTTCAGTGCAAATTCAAATGCACTTTGCACTTGTAGTTTGCACTTGTAGTGCAAAGTGGATTTGCCTTTTGTAAATAACCCCCACTGACTCAGAACAAACATGCAGCCATTGTCAGGACATCTTATATGTGCATGAGAATGACAGTTTTACCTTACAAAAACACAGATATATCGATTTCATTATTTATATTTATAACCTCCCATGGCTTCCAATACCACCTCTTCAACGATGACACCCAGATCTATCACCCCACTCCTCAACTCACCCCCTCGATCTCCTCACGGATCTCAAACTTAATGAATGACATATCGGTATGGATGTCACACCACTTTCTCAAACTCAATATTTCTAAAACTGAACTTGTTATATTTCCTCCTTCCCGGTCCCCAACTGAGCTTGTTATATTTCCTCCTTCCCGGTCCCCAACTGAGCTTGTTATATTTCCTCCTTCCCGGTCCCTCCCATGACTTTACCATTAAGATTAACAGCACAACCATTGGTCCCTCCACACATGCCAGGGTGCTGGGTGTAATCCTTGACTCTGACCTCTCTTTCAGCCCCCACATCCAATCACTGGCTAAATCTTGCTGCCTTTAACACCGCAACATCTCCAGGATTTGACCCTTCCTGACTAACGACACCGCAAAGCAACTTATTCACTCCTTGGTTATTTCCCGCCTTGACTACCGCAATTCTCTCCTTAATGGCCTTCCCTTACGCAGGCTATCTCCCCTTCAGTCTATTATGAATGCTGCTACTAGACTAATACACCTCACTAACCGATCCGTGACTGCTGCTCTTCTCTGTCCATACTTTCACTGGCTTCCCCTATCCCACTGTATAAAATTCAAAATACTAACCACATTTGTCCCCAGCTACATTGCCAATCTCATCTACAGATATCGCCCAAATAATCCTCTCCACTCCTCCCAGGACCTCCTGCTCTCTAGCTCTCTTGTTACCTCCTCTCATGCTCATCTTCAGGACTTCTCCAGAGCCTCTCCCTTCCTCTGGAACTCCCTGCCCTGGTATGTCCAATCAGACCCTAACCTGTCCACCTTCAGGAGATCCCTGAAAACTCATTTATTCAGGAAGCCTATCCCACACCCACCTAAGAACTGTCCCTGAGCCACCCCCATCAAATCCTCCCCTGCAGCTATTACTATTTTGTACCACCACCCCCTCCCTTTAGAAAGACATGACAGGGTGCAAGTATTACTGGGAGGTAGAAAATAGGGATGGTATATTGATAAAGGGGGCTTACCTGATTGGAGTCCAGTAGAAAGGGGGTGGAGTGGTAGAGATGGGGGGAGAGCTCTGCAAGTAGGGGGGGCGTGACCGGACATGAGGTGCGGTGAGATGTGAGAGGCGTGTGTGTGCTCGCTCCCACCCTCCGTCCCGTCCTATGGAGATACCGTAGATGCTGAGACCTGTGGCTGCCTTCTCACAGTAACAACTGCACGTTGCGTGAAGCCTGGAGACTCTAGAGGCCAGTCTGATTTAATCAGCATTGAATTTCAGCGTGTCTACACGGGAACAGCCGAACAGCCGAGGGTGACGTCACACGCTATCCCCTGCCTCGTCCGCGCTGGGAGAGAGGAAGAGCGGCGGGAAGTTTGAGTTCACAAGCCGGTCTTTTCAGAGCTGCCCGCACAGCGCCCACACAGAGGGGGAAAAAACAGTGAAAAACAGCGCCCACACAGCGGGGGAAAGAACAGTGAAAACTGAACACCGGAGGAGGGGAGGGGGCCCCAAGGAGACTCTCAGACGGTCCTGGAAGAACTTCTATAAAAACGGCCAGGAGAGGTGAGAAGACAGCTTACAGTTTATTTCCCCCATCCCCCCTCATTGCAAATAGTGGCTTGGTGTTTCTTCTTCCCCTTTTTTTTTTTTTTTTTTTGATTGAGAAAAAGGAAAAGAAATATAAATATAAATGGTGGTGTGCATATTTGCTTTTTTATGATCTGCTGATCTGCTGCATCTAAGGACTATTTGAGGCATAAGCTGTGCCATGATGAGCTGTGCATATGCATCCGGCTTTTGAGTGACAGGAGTCTGAGGATTGCTTTTCTTCTTTTGCCTGTGGCTGCGCTGGCTGTGCTGTACAAACTGTGTGATACAATACCCAGGATAAGAGGTGTTGTGCATGTTACCCGGCTTTTGTAAGCCAGAACCTTGAGGACTGGATTTTCTTTCTTTTTCTATGGTTGCGCTGTGCATGGGTACTGGCGTACTGGCGTCCCCCCAAAAACTCCTTTTCAACTGTAAACGCAGTCTGAGGACTGATATTAGCAAAATATAAAACAGTGTGAAAACATCGTGATCTGCATATCTGCCTTCTACATGTTCCGCTGCAATTAAGGACTGTAAACAGAAACGCTGGGCTGTGCATATATACGTGAATATATACGTACACTTCTGTACACTTCTGTACTTATATCCTCCCTTAATCTCAACCACTCTGGCCCTGGTCATAGGCTGTGATTTATATATAGGACTGCCCCCCCTGTCCTGCTTTTTTGGCTCCCCCCCCCCCCCTCCCTTTTTTTTTTTTTTTTTTTTTTTTTTTTAAGGGCCACCAGAGGACTGCCTTTTATAGAATTATATTCTATAAAATTTACTCTAAAGTTGGTATTTGATTGGGTTGGACCCCAGAGGGGCCCAGGAGGGGCAACATGTCAGCAAGGAGGAGAGGAGAAGAGCAGGCCAACCTGGAGAGTGTTGGGACACAATCACTAAGATCAGCCAAGGATAAGGAAAAAGGGTCCCAGCCCACTTTAACAAATGGGGCATCAGCAGCTGCAGCAAAGCTGGAAAAGTATGCTCATACCCCAGTCCATAGTCCAACTAAAGGGGGACAGCAAATCCAGGCGAAAGTGTCAAATGACAGAAAGAGCCAAGGGCAAATAAACAACCAGACAGTCGCTGCGGGGGCCGCTATAGGAGGAGCAAAGAGCACAACCAATAAAAATGTAGGAGCCCCTGGAAAATCAGATTTGGCTTCAGCTCAGGCACCAACGGCTGAAGGAGAGCCGACACTAAAGGACGTACTGGCGGCAGTTAACACATGTAAACAGTCCCTAGGGGAGTTATGTGACCAAATGAAAAATATCAAAGAGGAACTGTCCCTGATGCGCCACGAGCTGGAAAGGACGGCTGACAGAATAACAGCAGCAGAAGGGAGAATTAGTCAAATAGAGGATGACATGTACCCAATAAGCCAAGAGGTTAAAACCCTAAAAGAACAATCAGATAAATTTGCAGGAAAACTGGACGAAATGGAGAACAGACTCCGAAGGGACAATGTGAGGCTGGTAGGCCTCCCGGAAAAAAGTGAAGGATCGGATCCAATTGTATTCATGGAAAAATGGCTTATCGAAATGTTTGGAAGAGAGACTTTTTCACAACAGTTCTCAGTTGAAAGGGCGCATAGGGTCCCGTTTAGACCCCCACCCCAGGGAGGGCATCCTAGATCCATACTAATGAAATTCTTGAACTTTAAAGACAAAGTTATGCTCCTCCGTAGGGCCAGAGAGATGGGGAGCATCTTCTACAAGGGAGCCAAAATCTCACTGTACCCTGATTTTTCATCTGACTTGCAGAAGCGTAGAACAGATTTTATAGAAATCAAACGCAAACTTCAGAAATTTGATGTTACTTATGCTTTACTGTACCCAGCTAGGCTACGTGTGGTAGCAATGGGAGAGACTTTTTTTTTTGATTCCCCAGCAAACGTGACTACATGGTTGGAAGACCGGAAAGACCAATTAATGATTAAAACGAGGGGATGATGGGTTTAGGGATAGAGGAATAATATAGAGGGGGGAGGTGTCGCAGGAGAAAATATTCGCACAGGGATATGAGGGTGGAAGGAGCCACATAGCACAAAAGTAAGGAATGAATGGGCGGGGGGAGGGGCGAAACACAGTTATCAGTGTGTGTAAGGATGGGGGTGGGGTGGGAGGAGGGGGGAGGGTGGGAGTGGATTTGCATATAAGCATGGGGGGGGGGGGGGGGGGGGGGGGAAGTATGTGGGTAAAGGGTGTGTGGTAACGGTCACAAAAAAAGTCCTTAGGGATAACCTAGAATGGTATAAGGGGGGGGGGGGGGGGTGAAGATGCAACAAAGTAAAACACGGGAAAAATATTTAATCTACACGGAGGTAAACAGTAAGCTAAAAATATTGTTAGATAAACACTTAGTAAAAAGACTAGCACTTTTTCACGTAGAGAAGAATATTAAGATAGGTGAAAGATTTTTTTGTTCACAAGGGGTAGTTATTTTGGCTAAAGGCCAGGTTACCTTTCTCTCTCTTCTCATCTCTCCTCGGCTTTTTTTTTTTTTTTTTTTTTTTATATTTTATCATTCCTCTCTTCCGGGTCCTATGTAGCGGTAGGATGGGTGAGCATTATAATATAAGTATAGTATAGGTATAAGATGGGATCAATTGACCTCTGCATTAAAATCTTTTACCCCTTACAGTATCCTCTCCTCTAACAAGGGCAGGGGGGTAGAGTGTTTGGGACATAGCATTGTCTTTTTGGGTATGTATCCTTTTTCCCCGTTTTTCCCTTTTTTCTTTTTTTTTTTTCTTTTTTTTTTTTTTCTCCCTCTCCCCCCCCCTGTCTTCCCCTTTTTTTCCTTCTCTCCCACGTTGAAGCATGCAGACTAGGATACTGAGTATTGGCTCCTGGAACGTACGGGGGCTGGGCACACCGGCAAAGAGAGCAGCAGTGGCAGAGACCCTGGAGAGGAGTGGGGTAGGACTGATCTGCCTACAGGAGACGCACCTAACTCAAGACTCTAAGTTACAAAACCAAAGTAAGAAATACCAATGTCAATTCCACTCAGTCCACACCTCTTATTCAAGAGGAGTGGCTGTGATGGTAAGGAAAGAGTTGGGGTTTTCCTGTCGGCAGATCAGTATAGATAGAGACGGACGGTATATTTTTTTGCACTGTGTAATTGAAAACCGAGAATATGTTCTAGCAAATATTTATATTCCCCCTCCGTTTAAACTTGATGTAATGTATAGGCTATTGGAATTTTTAACTGACAAAGCTGGGGTACCGGTTATAGCAGTAGGGGACTTTAACGAGGTTATCAATAGAAAACTTGATAGGTTCCCACTGGGTGTACATGGCCAGAAAGTAGATGAGAGTCGATTATACCAGTTTTTACAGGAAGCAGGGCTCTTTGACATGTGGAGGGCGCAGAATCCAGGTGTGCTGCAATTCTCATGTTACTCAAGCTCCTATTCCACGCTCTCAAGGATAGATCTAGCCTTGGGAAACGAAGAAGCATGCCAAACCATAAGGGATATAGAATATCACCCTAGAGGAGTATCCGATCATGCACTACTGGTTGTCTCAATAAACTTAGAAGGGAAAAGATCCCCTGCAGTATGGAAAATGAACCCAATTTGGTTCGAACTAATAGGGGACCCAAATGAAGTGTTATTAAAACTGGAAGAATTTATAAAATTTAATAATGAGTCAGTGACAAGAGGTATAATGTGGGATGCATTGAAGGCGTATTTAAGAGGTATTCTCATTCAATCAGTATCAAAAATTAAAAAGATCACAAGGGAATGGGAGAGTAGGAGTAAGAGAGAGCTGATGAAAGCAGAGGGAGATTACGTCAATAACCCCACACCTGATACACAAAGCGTATGGTTAACTAAACAACAGGAATATAAAGATATAGTCATTAAGAAATCAGAGAATAAGAGATTGTTCCAGAAACAGGTAGCTTACGGAGAGGGGGAAAAAGTTGGAAAAATGTTGGCACATTTAGTGAGAACCAATTCTCCTCCCTCCAGCGTCCCTGTGATCAAGACGGAAAAAGGTGAAATATCATCCAAAAAGTCAGTAATTACAGAAACTTTTAGATTATATTATGAAAAACTGTATAGATCGCGTGGGACGGTGGAGGAAGGGGAAATGGACATATTCTTCAGAAACGTTGATATTCCGGTTCTCACAGATGAAGAAAGAGGGATAATGGAGGCACCGCTAACACTGGAGGAAATCCAACTGGCGGTGAAAGAAATGGCCAATCAGAAATCACCAGGACCAGACGGCCTCCCAGCAGAAACCTATAAACAATATGGGAAAGTACTACTGCCAGAGCTTCTTAAAGTATTCAACTGGGCGAAAGAGGAGGGGAGGTTGCCAACGTCTATGACGGAAGCAACAATAATAGTTTTACATAAGGAGGGGAAGGACCCGCTAGAGACTAAGTCTTACAGACCTATTTCCTTGCTCTGTGCGGATGCTAAAATACTTGCGAAAGTTATGGCAATCAGACTAAATAAAATTATTTCTAGACTTATACATCCGGACCAAACAGGATTTATCCCCTGTAGATCTACCAGTATAAATATCAGGAGGCTGTATCTCAACATGCAGATACCAACAGAGGATACAGGGACAAGGGTGGTTATGGCCCTAGATGTGGTCAAAGCTTTTGATAGTTTAGAATGGGGATACCTGTGGCGTGTTTTAAGGGAATTTGGATTTGGCCCCTCATTCATTGAATGGATTAAAACCTTGTACACGGGCCCCAGCGCTAAAATCAGGGTTAATAATGATCTCTCTGACAAAATTCAATTAGAGAGGGGGACAAGACAGGGGTGCCCACTGTCCCCCTTGCTTTTTGCTCTGGCAATGGAGCCGCTGGCCAGCGTAATTAGATCAGACACGAATATACAGGGGTTTAGAAGAAAGGGGGGAGAAGAGAGAATCGCATTATATGCGGATGATGTCCTCCTCTTCCTGGGGGATGCGGAGCAATCCCCCAGGCAGGTGATGAACATCCTCATAGATTTCGGGAAAATTTCAGGGCTGACCATAAATTGGGAAAAATCTGCACTAATGCCCATAGACCCCCTAGGGAACCAGAGGACACCGGATAGCCTACAGCTAGAAGTGGTCGAACAAATTAAATATCTAGGTGTAAATATAAAGAAGAACCCTAATAATTACATCAATGATAATATTGTACCATTACTAGCTAAATTTAAATCTAAAATTGCAATCTGGAGACGCCTCCCATTATCGGTCGCGGGGAGATGTAATTTGATTAAGATGCTGTGGCAGCCACAGCTTTTGTATCTGATGCACAACTGCCCAACATGGATAGATAAAAAATGGTTCAGGAAAATCGACACGCTGTTTAGAGAACTTATATGGAAAGGAGGCCAGCCTAGGATAGGTTTACAAATATTACAACTAGGAACAAGAAAGGGCGGGATGGCACTGCCGCATCCACGAAGCTACTTCCTAGCCGCCCAACTACAACATATAGGGGGGATTGGAGGAGGTAATAAGGATCTAATGATTGCAGGTACTCCGCATAGATCAATAATAGAGGCTCTTGAGGCAAACTCATTTTATTATAGAAACCCCACGGTGAGGCTTGGGTTAAAAGTCTGGAAAGCATTAAAAGCAGTAAAAGGGCTGGAGGGCATGACAAAATATACCCCCCTCTGGAATAATAAGAACCTGGAGGAAGTGGAGAAGATAGGGAAGATTAAAGAGTGGGAGATAAAGGGGATAGTTAAACTAGCTCAGCTATACGAGGGAAAGATACTAAAGACATTCACCGCACTAAGAACAGACTATGACCTACCGAAACACTCATTTTATAAATATTTACAAATCAGGCATGCCTTAAATAGGCAATTTGCGAAACAAGGACCAAATTGGGTCAACTCTCCGGTATATCAAAGAATAGGCTCCCAAGACAAGACCAAAGGATTCATAGCAGAAATTTACCCATATATATGCGAAGGCAATGTAGAAAGCCCAGTACGACTTAAGAGCAGAAGGAAGTGGGAAAAAGAATTCGGAACCCTGTCAGATGAACAATGGCTGAGAATACTTGAGAAGGGACACATGGTGTCGGTCTCGCCCGCACAAAGGGTCTCATACCTGATGTTATTACATAGGACATATTACACTCCTAAGAGACTCTTTGATTTCGGGTGGAGAAAGGACGCCAGGTGCCCCAGGTGCCAAGACACTGGAGACCTAGCACATATGATGTGGAAATGCCCGAAATTGTTTCGTTATTGGTCAGAAATTCTCGATACGCTGAACACAGTCTACAACGCGAGGTTAGAAATGAGTCCTAGACTGTGTATACTAGGGCTGGACGAAGGAATAGTCGGAGGCCCCTGGGTAACCAAGGCAGTGATGAGATGTCTATTCCAAGCAAGAAAGCTAATAGCGCAAAGATGGCAGGCTGAAAAACCCCCAACGGAAAGAGAATGGGCGAGATTAATAACAGAAACAATATAGAGGGAAAGAACGGTATATACGAGGAGAGGAAATACGAAAGAATTTGTAAAATTGTGGAAAACATGGATGGATGAGCAGGGATGCCCAATGTAATGGATAAGGGGGTGGGAGACTAAACAGGGAAAAATACTGTATAGGTAAAATAGAGGGGATAAAGAGAGCATAAAAGTAAGGGGAATGAGACAGGAAAAGAAGGAAATACAGTAGAAGTAACAAAAGAAAAGAGGGAGGTACAAAAGAACTGCAGGTTAATGGCACTTTTTTTTTTTTCTTTTCTTTTCTTTTCTTTTTTAGCAAACTGTGAGAAAACGAGTTTATGGAAATTAAATGTGTGTATGTATTTTTGCTGCTTTTTTTTTTGATTATATAATTAAAAAAAAAAGAAGAAAACAAATAAAGATTATATAATTTTAAAAAAAAATGCAGCCCGTCTACGGCAAAGCCTGAGCCCAGACAATACCCCCTGGACTCAACGCCGGCTTGGGAGCCCCAGTTGGGCCCCTTCAGGCCCCCCTGCTAAGCAGACACCCCCGTCTATGGCAAAGTCTGCGGGTCACTCACCAGCCTAGGCCGCAGGCCGCCTCCAGGACCATCCGAGCAGAGATTCATCAGGCGGCTGTCTCTGGCGATGTTCCGGTCGGGGCAGCCGCCCAGCGCGGGAGAATGGGGTCTTCGGGCGCCGGCCTTGTCGGAGAAGCGGCCGGCGGCCTGCCACGTGTGGGCGCCACCTTGCCTCCAGGAGGAGGGCCAGCGCCATTTTCGGAGCGGCAGTCGGGTGGCAACGCCTCCAGGCCTAAGTCCGAGTCTGGGAGGGAAGGCCGGAACGGAGCACGCGCGAGCACGTCGGCGGCGGCACAGATTGATGATGCCAGCGGATCTGACATCAGCGACGACGGCCGGAAGAACAACAACAAAGATGGCGGCCGCCAGCAGACCGGACCGGAAGCGGCCCGGAGGCGGCCTGGGGTGCCTAGTGGAGCGGCACAGAAGCCTGGGATGAGGAGCGGTGACGGGCGAGAGAGCAGCTGCGAGGAAGGGAAGCTGATGGACGAGGAGGACGACCCGGCAGGAGCATCGAGGGAGACGGCTGGTGGGCCCTCCAGCCTACAGCAGCCAGGTAGGAAACAGGGGCTCAAGCGGCTACAAGGGGTTACTGGGGGTGGGTTGGGGGGGTGGCTGCAGGTATGGAATTACAGAAGGGGGGGTTGGGTAGTGAGGGGGGGTGCTAGAGATCCTAAAAACTTTACTGAACAGATTGGGCGGGGGCACTACAGGTCCCAGCCCCCGTCAATCCTTGGGTGGCCCCGACGCCAGTAACACATGAGCAGGGGGTCCCTTCAGGGCAGGCGCCAGTGGTTGCTGTGGAAACGCAGACAGAGACGTTGCAGGATAGCGGGAGTGTAGCTGCAGGAAGGACGGAAAAGGATAAAGAAAAAGAAAAGGATGCAGATAGGATTCGCTTGGCGGATGTGGCTCGCTGCGAAGTGTATGTGTGCTTCGAGGGACCGTTGGGGGCGCATTTGAAGAAAGAGGTGAGGGAGAAGATATCGAAAGATGAATTTGTGGAAATGTTTTCTTTGCTCCCAAGAAATTTAATTTGGACAGGGTCAAGCCGGATGAGAGTAAAAAAGAGGAGGAGGAGAAGCGCAGGTATAGGCTTATCCCAATCACGTTCGCAAATTGCTTGCAAGCATTTGCGATCCTTGCGAGCGTCATAGGTGAGAAGGCGCCAGAACATTGTTCGGCACTGTTCTGTTCCTTAGAGTCGATTAGTGAGGCCCATAGGGTGTACGGTGGGCTTGCATGGCTTTGTTATGACGAGCAGTTTCGTCAGCGAAAGGCTGTTCGTCCGGCCATTAGATGGGACCATAAGGACATTAGCCTATGGATGAAGTTGATGACTTCTTCACGGACTGCTGGACAGTTTTTTCCAGGGGGGGCGGCGGCACCTCCTCAGCAAGATCTCCGGCCCCAAAAAAGAAAGGGGTTTGCTGGCAGTTTAATGACGGAACATGCAAGTTTGGGAACTCCTGTCGTTACAAACATGAGTGTTCCGGATGCAGTGCAGCACACCCCTTCTCGCAATGTTTCCGACAGGTAAGAAATCGCACCGGGGACTTCGCTGGAAAAAGGGATGACGCCGGTGAGTCTGGAAAGGATGCTGCCTTTCCTAAGTAGGTATCTCGATCGGACTGCGGCCGGGTTGCTAGAAGTGGGTTTTTGTGAGGGGTTTAGGATTCCGAGTACGTTGAGTGAGGTTCCTCCAGTTTCGGATAACTTGCGGTCGGCGTTACTGCATAGGGAGGTGGTTTCGGGTAAATTGACCAAGAAAGTGGCTCTCGGCCGGATGGCGGGTCCATTTCCAGATTTGGTGGTTTCTCCCTTGGGAGTTGTACCCAAGAAGGAACCAGGGCATTTTCAGATGATTCACCACCTGTCGTACCCAAAGGGTGGTTCGGTAAATTATGGTATTGACCCGCAAGCTTGTGCGGTTACCTATACATCGTTTGACGCAGCGGTTTCGGGGGTGCACAAATATGGGAAAGGGGCCCTGATGGCAAAAATGGACGTGGAATCGGCATTCAGATTATTGCCGGTTTATCCCCAAAGTATGCATTTGCTAGGTTGTTATTGGCAAGGATCGTATTTTGTTGATCGCTGTTTGCCTATGGGTTGTTCGATTTCGTGTGCCCTATTTGAAACTTTTAGTTCCTTTTTTGAATGGGCAGTTAGAGAGACGGCCCGGGTGAATTCCGTCATCCTGGATGACTTTCTTTGTGTCTGTCCCCCGGGATCTCGCAGCTGCGGGATCTTGCTGGGCACCATTCAGTATCTGGCAGACAGATTCGGTATTTCTTTGGCAGCGGAAAAGACTGAGGGCCCGGCCTCGGAGTTAGTGTTCCTGGGAATCACAATTGATTCTATTGCAATGGAATGTAGGCTGCCCGTGGACAAAGTGGTGTCGTTGAGACAGGAAGTCAAGGAGGCACACGGAAAACGGAAGCTTAGGTTAAAGGAACTGCAGTCACTCCTGGGTAAATTGAATTTTGCCTGCAGGATTATTCCGATGGGTCGTGTGTTTTGCAGGAGGTTGGCGGCAGCTACCGCAGGGGTGAGGATGCCCAATCACTTTATTAGATTGTCCAAGGAGTTGAGAGAGGATCTGAGCGTGTGGTACTCATTCTTGGTGGATTTCAATGGGCGATCGCTGGTGATGGAGGGGCCGGTCAGCAACGCTGACTTGGAATTATTTACCGATGCGGCGGGTTCAGCGGGGTACGGAGCTTATTGCCAGGGAAATTGGAGCGCGGGGCCCTGGCCGGAAGAATGGAGGTTGGCCGGGTTCTTGAAGAACCTGGCATTGCTGGAGCTCTTCCCCATGCTACTGGCGGTGGTGTTATGGGGGGATAGACTGAGGAATAGGAAGGTGAGATTCAATTGCGATAATATGGGGGTGGTGGTGGCCATTAATAACGTATCAGCCTCATCCCCCCCGGTAGTTAGATTGCTACGGCAATTATTACTCAGTTGTTTGAGATTGAATGTGTTCATGTATGCGGTTCATATCCCGGGGATCGAGAATAATTTAGCGGATGCTCTATCTCGTTTCCAGTGGGAGGAGTTCCGCAGACTGGCGCTGGAGGCAAACGCGACGGGGGACCCATGCCCGCCGGATTTGTGGAAGATTGCGTTGGGATCATCGATGGATTGATTCAGCAGTCACTCAGCGAGAACACTAGGATGGCTTATCAGAAAGTGTGGAGGGAATGGTCCGAATGGTTGGTAAAGGTAGGAGGATCGGAAGACCCTGGGGGGTTGGTCCATTGGGTGTTGTGCTTCATTTGCCTCAATTATGCGGAAGGGGTTTCGGGTACATCGGTGAGCAAGAAGCTGTCCGCACTAGCATTTTAGCTTCAGTATAGGGGGCTGCCAGACGTGACCAAGAGTTTCTTGGTGCGTAAAGCCTTGAGGGGTTATAGGAGGGGTTTCGTGCGGAAGGACTCCAGGCGCCCTATTTCATTTGCAGTGTTAAGCATTTTATTAGAACAGGTAGAAAAGGTGTGTTCCACAGTTTTTGAGATAAAACTTTTCCGAGCTGCCTTTTTATTAGCATTTTTTGGGGCGTTGAGAATTGGGGAATTGGTGTCGGCATCAAAGTCTATACCGGGGGGTTTAGGGTTTGGGGATGTTACGTGGGCACAGTCATCAGTGGTGCTTTGGATTAGGAGGTCAAAGACAGACCAGCTGGGCAGAGGTGCAAGGGTTGAATTGTTCCCGGGGTCGGAGCCACAGGTATGTCCGGTGACAGCGGTGGGTGAATTATTGAGGATACGCCCAGTGGGGGAAGGGGCCTTGTTGATTCATGAGGATGGCTCGTTCCTGTCCAGGTATCAGTTCACAGCAGTATTGAGGAAATGCTTGAAGGAGGGGGGTTTACCCCTGGGTGAGTATGCAGCTCATTTTTTTCGGATAGGGGCGGCTACAGAAGCATCCAGGTGGGGTCTTCCGGTGGAAGTCATACGTAGGATTGGTAGATGGGAGTCGGCACGTTACCAGTTATATGTTTGCCCCCACCTTATGTGAAGATGATAGGGGGGGGGGGGGTGACTTGTTGTTTCATAGCCATTGGTTCAGTTTTTAGATGTCGCCTTATTATGTCTTTCAGCGCCAGTATGTCTCATTTGGATTATGGGACATTCGTACGTTTTCTGGGGTGCTAGAAGGGCGGATGTACGGCCGGACGGCAGACAGCTCAGGATGTCCAGGGAGGAAGGCAGGATCCGGTGGATTGGGGTACCGGGTATGATGTGGCACAAGGTTTTACCTGAGGTACACCGGTTTGCAGGGCTGGAACGACCTCCGGACGTTCTGGTCCTGCATGTGGGTGGGAACGATTTAGTGATCCGACCTATGAGGCAGATCATTAAAGACATCCAGTGGGACTTTATTAGACTGAGCACCTCTTTCCCCGACATGATTATCGTATGGTCGGACATTGTGGCTCGCATGTCGTGGAGGGGGGCCGCTCCTGGGAAAAAATTAACAAAACCAGGATAAAAGTAAATAAGGAGGTGGGAAGGTTCGTAGCCCGAAATGGAGGTATAGTGGTCAGGCATTGGGAGCTGGAGGTGGATACCTGGAGGTACCTTAGAGGAGATGGAGTTCACCTCAACCCAGTCGGGATTGACCTGTGGGCTTTGGGTTTAGAAGATGGCATCAGGAGAGCGACGCAGGTGTGGCGGCTGACACAAGGTGTCACACTTGTCCCGCGGTGGCGTTTTGGTTTCCTTGACAGCAGTTATAAAAAGTTACTCGGGAGCGTGGCTTGGTGATGGCCGTGTAGAGACGTGGTGTGGAGGAGCTCCCGGCCTGACCCAGCCTGAACAGACCAAAAAACACCTATTTCAAGAAGTGAGAGCGGCATGAGCAGCACCAACAGGTGCAGGACACGGTCGGCTACAAGAGGGACCAGAAATCCCGCTTCCCAGCCCGGGATAACCCAATACTTTAGAGGCAACCAAGGAGCACCGGCAGGCGCCATTGCGAACGCGCCACGTGTCACCGAAGCGGAGAACAGGAGACCCACTGGGGACGAAACTAGCCTACCGTTGCCAATAAACCCCGCAGGACCAGCAGAGAGACCCGGGGCAGCTATGGCAAGTCCTACCCAACACCAGCAGTCTATGGACGAGGACTTACGCAACATGCTGTGGGCCCTACCTACACGGGCAGACATCGAAGCGTTGCCCACGAGGGCAGACATAGAAGGCCTCATACAGAGAATCGAGGAGGCCCACAACAGAGATATCCAGGAAGTGCGGGAAGAACTACACGAAGTAGAAGAGAGAGTGTCCTCCGGGGAGTCTCTGATGGCGGCGCTGACATCCAGGGTCCAAAATCTAGAATGAGCCCAAGACATGAGCGCAAAGACGGCCCAAGAGATGCAGTTGCGCTTGGAAGAGATTGAGGACCGCAGCCGCCGCAATAACTTGCGGCTGCGGGGGATCCCTGAGGCGACTGGCTCGGAGGACCTAGCCGCAACGGTAACGGCAATACTGCGTACCCTACTGGAGAACCCGCCACCCACGCTGGAATTTGACCGGGTGCACCGCACCCTGGGCCCTAGGTCGACGGATCCGGAGAGACCCAGGGACGTATTATGCCGTCTCCACCGTTACTCCCTAAAGGAAATAATACTGCGCAAGCCCTGGGACCACGGGGAAATTGACTTTGATGGCGCACGCATACAAATTTTACCAGACTTATCCAGAGCAACCCTGCAAAGACGCGCCATGCTAAAACCGGCTCTTGAAGTAGCCAGAAGTCGAGGCTGCACATACCGGTGGGGATACCCCTTGGCGGTGTTATTCCACAACGACCGAGCCTCGTTTACAATGCGCTCAGTGGAGGACCTCCCTGCTTTTTTCTCCTTTATAGGAGCAGAGCCAATCACCATACCAGACTGGCTGGCACCGCTCCCGAGACCAACCGGACGGACGGGGACAGCACGAAGTGGCCCATACCTGCCTGCTCGACAGCAACGATCAAGAGGAAGGACCCGACCTGCCGTGACCGATGGGACACGTGAGTCTTAGACAAGCCCAGAGCATCGTCTCATGCAGTAAGTTCACCGTTGCCCCACTCGGCCACGTTACCCCTGAGCTGACAGCCATTATTGCCTCCTGACGCCCTGTATCCCGGTACCCCCAGCTTGTTACCATGCAGGAGACGGCCTGGGGCCACCCAGGCCACAATTCCTACTAGCCCGCCACTTATCACCCTATACCGGTTTGACCAACTCCATGGAAGGCACCCGCCACGGGGGCTCCGCATGCTATGCCCTGCAATGCCCGGCCAACACGCCGATCACATGACTGTTCCATACCTCAGCCCCATCCGTGAACAGGTTGGCAGTGGCAGTCTTTCCCCCACTTTGGACCTCCGCTCAAGGTAAAATTATGGTACTGGTTGCCACAGAGGCACTACATGACACCCCCTTTTTTACTTTTCCACTGTACCCTGGCGCGGTCCTCTTAAGTAACACCCGCTAATAACCATCCCAGTCCCGCATAAGAACATCAGCTTCCATATTTGGCACCGAAGGAAGAAGGCTGGGTCATCCCAGGAATTGACAAGGCAGGAAGAGCTAACTTTGGCAATATAACGGGACGGGACGGGAGGGGGAGGGGGAGGGGTGGCAGCAGCCTGTTTACACTGCTAGTCTGTCTCTGGAAAGGATGGAAGCTGCACTAGAACTCACAATGTGGACAAAGTCAGGCTGTTATGGGATAAATTACTACCCCCGCGGGGGCATAGGCATAGCGAAGAAGTATGGACGTGGGTGGCGGGTTGGGTATGGGTGGCGGGGGGATGGGGGAGGGGAGGCGGGGGAGAAGGTCACGGAGGAGTTAAATGTCGTTTCTCTTTTTTGTTGTGCTCAGCTTGTAAGTATTTCAATGCAAGGGCGGATGGAGGGGTTAAAGTTAAATGTTTTATCATACTGCTTGATTTGATATGCATGCTCTGGGAAATGTTTATACCTAGGTTACTGTATAACACACGTGAATATGGTTCTATCCCGCACTTTCAGTAGAGATACACATCCGCATGTAAGATACCTCTTGCAGCCGCATGTACTCACTCTCACCCACTTCGCAACAAGAGGTCTGGGGGGCCCGGGGAGGGGAGGGAGCTCCCCCCGTTGGTCCATCGCTAGACACACTCCCAAATAGGTTACAGTCTGTCGGCTGTTGCCGGTGGACGCTCACACAGCGAGTCAGCTGTTAATTTAGGGTGCACATCCGCAGGACGGAGCGCACCGAAAGCATATTTGCTTGGTAGACACCTAGGAATAGGTGGTAAGTCTACCCTTAACCTATACCTCTACTCACTTTTTTATTTCCTTTTCTCTTTTTCCCATAACTTTCTCCATACCTAACCTTAATCCCTCCTACCTTTCCCGTCCCCCACCCACCACACCCCCCCTGCCCCCCCACCCACTTGCACCCCCCCTGACCCTGTACAGCCATGGAAGCGATACAAATTGTCTCACTAAATGCAAAGGGACTTAACGTCCCTGAAAAAAGGAAGATGCTACTACATGACATGAAACAATTGAGAGCAGATATTGTGCTAATACAAGAAACACATTTTAGGGAGAGAAATTTTCCAATCCTGAAAAATAGACACTACCCGACGGTATACCACTCCACTCATGTGGACGCTAAGTCCAGAGGAGTATCCATTCAGATTGCAGCGAGGGTTCCATGGACGCTAGTTAATCAGAAGACAGACCCAGCTGGGAGATTTTTGTTTCTAAAAGGGCTGATCGGAGGAGAAAAGGTGACTATTGCGAACCTTTATGTCCCGAACAACCAACAAGATTCCTTCATTAAGAAGCACTTAGAGATCCTCCGAAATTTCTCAGAAGGACATCTTATAATAGGGGGAGACCTAAACACGTCGCTAAACCCGACAGAGGACACATCCACAGGGACCTCCTCGTTCCCTAGAGGGGCGCGGAAAGCAATCCACGCAGCATTACACGATGCAAGACTGGTAGACGCCTGGCGCCTCTTTCACCCCGGTGAGAGAGACTACACGTTTTTCTCCCACACACATCAAATATATTCAAGAATAGACTACTTTTTGATCCCCCACCACCAGCTACATGCGGTTAAAAATACGTCCATAGGCTCCATCACATGGTCTGACCACGCACCAGTGACAATGTCATACACATTAACGGACCACACCACGAAACAAAAACAAACATGGAGACTTAACGACAGCCTACTCCACGACCCAGAAACCATAGCAGACGTCACGAAAGAACTGGGCCACTACTTCCGCACAAACACTACCCCCGACTGTAACATGGGGCTTGTATGGGAAGCGCACAAAGCAGTGATCCGAGGAGTGCTTATAAAACATGGGGCAAGGATCAAGAAAAAGAGAACAATACAGATAGAGGAGCTACTAGACAAACTTCAGAAATTAGAAGTGGAACACAAACAGACACCATCCAGGACAGTAGGCAGCGCTCTGGACGAAACACGTACAAAACTGACGGACTTACTCCTATTTAAGGCCAAGGCAGCACTGCAGATCTCACGTAGACAGGCATATGAGTCAGGAAATAAGTGCGGTAGACTACTGGCACAATCACTGAAAGCACAGACAGTAGCCTCCTATATACCACACATACACAACCTGTCAGGACTGAAAAAAACATTACCCAAACAGATAGCCCAGGAGTTTAAGTCGTATTACGAATCCCTATATAACCTGACCACTACGCGGCCATCACTAGCTCAGGTGAGGGAATACATCAGAAACTCCAAAATGCCCACCTTAGAGACGGAGACATGCCAGCTTCTAGAAGAACCTATAACCCTGACAGAATTGCAAGGAGCGCTAGCAAACTCCAAAAAAGGCAAGGCACCGGGGCCAGACGTTCTCACGACCCACTACTACCAGACGTTCCTCCCATCATTAGGCAATCATTTGGTATCGCTCCTAAATGACCTCGGTAAGGGGGGGAGACTACACGACACCACGCTACAGGCCCAAATAGCAGTGATACCAGAGGAAGGGAAAGACCCGGGACAATGCGGGAGCTACCGTCCGATATCTCTGCTGAACACGGACCTGAAGCTGTTCACAAAGATCCTGGCCATGAGACTCCAATTGCATGTTCCTCACGTTATTCACCTGGATCAGGTAGGTTTCGTGTCGTCAAGGGAAGCGAGAGACAACACTACGAAAGTGTTAAACCTGTTACACCACACAACCCTCACCAAAACTCCAAGTGTCTTTCTCAGCACTGATGCTGAGAAAGCCTTCGATAGGGTGAACTGGGATTTTATGTTTACCACACTGAAACATATGGGCCTTAGATCTACCATGTTAAACTGGGTGACAGCAATATACACAATGCCAGCGGCAAGAGTGAAAGCTAACAGAATTCTATCAGATCCCTTCCTGATCAGAAATGGGACACGACAGGGATGGCCACTCTCACCTATCCTCTTCGCACTTTCACTAGAACCGTTTCTGGCTCACATTAGGGGGAACATAAATATTACAGGGATACTAGTACAACAAAATCAATACAAGGTATCAGCGTACGCGGACGACCTAATGTTTACCCTCTCGAACCCGATAATCTCTCTCCCCAATTTACTAGAAGAATTTAAAATTTATGGTGCATTGTCAAATTTAAAAATCAATTTTTCAAAATCGGAAGCGATGGGGGTAAACATTCCACCAGCCCAATTGTCCCGTCTCCAATCCAGCTTCAAGCTGAAGTGGACGACATCAGCTCTGAAATACCTAGGCACGTTAATTCCCCAAAACTTCACGAAAATCTATGACCTGAACTTCCCCCCACTCCTACAAAAAGTCAAGATACTACTGCAGAAGTGGCAAACCGGCCTACATTCGTGGCTGGGACGCTGCAATATTCTAAAGATGTCCATCCTCCCAAAATTTTTGTGCCTAATGCAGGCCCTCCCTATACACATCCCGCACACCTATTTCAAACAGATACAATCCCTATTCACGCAATTCGTCTGGGCCGGAAAAAGGCCGAGGCTATCTAACGGGCTTCTAGTCCTCCCCAAACAGTTTGGTGGCTTAGCCCTGCCTAACATACGAGCCTACTTCCAAGCAGTCCACCTGGGCAGACTTTTGGACTGGTGTCGCCACCAGAAGACCAAACTGTGGACCCAGGTGGAACAGGCCCAAAGCACGGCGCCTCTTCAGGGCACTCCATGGTGCTACCCAGGACTACCACCAGAAACTAAAAAACACCCGCTGATAGGGAACACGGCAAAGATATGTGCACACCTCATCTCTCTGAGAGGGATCTCTACGCCGGATTCGCCACTCTACCCGATATTGGGAAATCCCCTATTCATTCCAGGCATGGGAAATGGCCCCTTTAGACATCTAGCAGAATCAGGCATACACCATGCCCAACACTTCAGCTCGGGGGGGAGGTGGAAGTCAGTAGAAGAACTAACAGACCCAACGGGCCATTATGGCCTAGACTTTATGAGAGCCCTACAGATCCATCACTTTCTCAGGACCATCCCACCACCCCCAGACTGTGGCCAACAATTCACAACATTGGAGGACATGTGTAATGACACTGGAACCCTTCCTCACACGCTAACCTTAATGTACACCCTTGTGAACAGTCCCGCAGGAGACTTTGTACCACCGGGCATACTCAAATGGGAAGAGGAACTAGGGACTCAGTTTAGTCCCATCAAAAGACAACACATCCTCCAATATACTCATAAATCATCTATATGTGCCAAATCCCAGGAGACTAATTATAAGATCATGTCTAGGTGGTACAGAACCCCGGTACTGTTACATAAGTTCTTCCCGGCGACGTCAGATCTCTGCTGGAGATGTCAAAATGAGAAAGGGACCCTGCTGCATATCTTTTGGATATGTCCAAAGATACAGCATTTCTGGAAGGTTATTCGAGAGACATTACAAAAGCTCACAGAAAGGATCATCCCAGATGATCCAGCATTTTTCCTCCTCCACGCTAATGACATACCCAATAGAAAGTATAAAAAATCGGTAATACGCCACCTACTTGACGCCGCTAAGGCATGCATTCCACTATGCTGGAAATCCCCTCTCCCACCATCCATTGACCTATGGCTCCAGAAAGTTGACAACATTAGAAGGATGGAAGACCTCATCCTCACGGCGCAAAAAAGACAGGAGACCTTTACCAAAACCTGGCAAGTATGGACCATGTTCATATATTCCACAGAAGGCCAAACACTGCGCGGCTCCATAACAAACCCCTGATACGGGAAGACACAGACCCCGACATAGATACACCCACAATGGGGAAACAGGTTAAACGAAGGCTTACAAAATTCCATCTATTTACTCGATGCTCCATGGCTGCAGGCGGCCTCCTTCCCACACCCACCCTCTATCCTTCCACCTCCCTGTACCTCCCACCCTCCTTCCTCTCTTACCCCACTCTATTTCCCCCTTTCCCCCGCTTTACGCCCTCCCTATTTCTCCTTCTTTCTCTTTCTGTTCCGGCTTCCCCCCCCCCGAGACCCCAAGCCATGATAACCCCCCCCCCATGTTTAAGGGGGGCCGTGGGGAGGGATTGGAGGAGGGGGGAACCCTCTACAAATAAGCAAATAGAAAAAGGAAAATAAGGAACGTGGGCTGCTGACGCACGCCCAGACCACTTAAAATACCAGAGGACCTAGTCAAACAGATGATAGAGTTCTTCTCACAGATCCCACCAGGAGACAAAGTCCCTCGTGTTCCTTCTCAACCGAGCACACAACACCTATACCCTGTAGAGAAAGAAGAAAGAGTCCCCGATAGGACATATACAGTGATCCTGCCAACTATTTACACAGGGAGTGAAACCACGAGGAACAACCAGTTGTACATACCTGTCGTCTGTACTGTTTGAAGATTGATGTCTGTTTTATATATTGTATTGATATGTATATTGTTGGTCCAGACAGACCATGTTCCAAAGTTAAATAAAAAATTACAAAAAAAATCAACAACAAAAAGTTTTGATGAGCTGGAATAGAGAGTTAAATAGAAGGTTAAAAGTTAGAACGGTTCAGAAGTTTATAAAGTTTGTTTGATTTATTTTAATAAAAGGCCGGACAGGCCATTTACATCCCGCAGGTGTCAGTGTCTTTTGTTATTATTAGATGTATAAGTAATATGTTATGTACATGTATGGTTTGGGCAGTAAGTTATCTGGCTTCCCCAGGCATGTAAG
This sequence comes from Lithobates sylvaticus, assembly GCA_028564925.1. Taxonomy (NCBI): domain Eukaryota; kingdom Metazoa; phylum Chordata; class Amphibia; order Anura; family Ranidae; genus Lithobates; species Lithobates sylvaticus. The sequence goes on from CM053029.1 coordinate 433,970,017, forward strand.
CTCCACGAGCAGGGCCCTCCTGTCCCTTCTGTATTAAACCATACTGTAATTGTGCTGTCCCCCTCTACATTATAAAGAGCTGAGTAAACTGTTGGCGCTATATAAATTGTGTATAATAATAATATTCTGAACAGGTCCTATTGATCAGAATATTGCTGAATAGCTTAATAATAAATCCCAAAAGGTAGAGGCGGAGGGGGAAAGAAAGCACTAACAGTTTTACATTGCTGTCTATGTTCCTCTTAGGAAGATACTCTCTCTTTAATTTCCTGATCATCAATATCAATGAGGATAAGTCCAAAATGTTGAGTTGCCACACTGCAGGAATAAAGGGGAAATCTTGTTCTAGTTCCTATTACAACTATTTAAGAGGGGATTTCACATACACTGGCAAGATAGCCTCTCACTTCACTTCTACAGTGCAGGAAATAAATCTCTTTAATGTGACAGAAGTTTTATTCCTCACGTATCCAAAATGAAAGAAAAAGTTTTGCTTTTAGTTGTACTTTAAGGTTAGGGGCTTTAGTATAGGCAGTTTGGGGGCAGTGGCTTTTGGTTAAGAGGCTTAAGGTGGGTGGGTGGGGGGGGTTTAAAGATGGTGGGATTAAGTTTAGTTGGCCTTCCAGGCGTTTTACAGTAGTTGGGGCTTCTAGAGTCAGACTTTAGATTAGCAGGCCTCAAAATGGGTGAGGTTTGTCAGGACATTAGTGTCAAGAGCTTCAGGGGCTTAAGGTGGTTGTAAAGCCACTATGTGATGTTAATTCAATCCCCTCTGTTGCCTAACAACATGTGCTCCAGTGTCTGTGCTCTATAAAAAATATGATTATTTCTACCTTGTATCAGAGCGCCTTACAGCGCTCACGTGACTCCTCGTCTCTCTCCTCTCCCAGTCTGCCAGCTACAGCAGGAGGGGCCGAGAACTCCCGCTGATGTCAGCAGGGAGGAGAAGAGGAGAGGAGGAGAGGGCCGAGCATTCACATAAGCGTCGAGCTGCGCTCTGAAATAAGGTAGAAACGTCATATTTTTTATGAAGCACAGACACTAGGGCACATGTTGTTATCTAACAGAGGCTATTGTATTAACATCACATTGTTTTATAGCAACAAAGAGAGGAGCAGCACAGCACTGGTAAGAGCTGACAGGCAGGGATGGAGGAGGGAGAGAAGGACAGAGAAGAGACAGGAAATCTGCAGATGATGGAGGCATGTAAACTGACCACGGTGTCAGGGCTCAGCAGGGGGGGGCACAGTTTGAGCGGAATTCCGTCGGGAAAACCATCAGAGCTTTTTCTGACGAGAATTCCGATCGTGTGTACGCGGCATTAGAGCAAGGTTTTTTTTGTAACCTGTACGTTTTTTTAAAGTAGAAAAAAAGTTTAAAGAGTATTCTTTTTACTGTATTTGCAGCCATTCAGTGCAAAGTAACAGTGTCTTTGCAGAGGGCCCCACCTGACTGTCTCTGCTCCCTTGCCACTCCTGTCTTTATCTTACCAGGAGTATTGTTTGATGTTTTTTTGGTCCAACAGCCTATCACAAGGAAATGCTGGCCCCCACTCCCCATAGTGTCAGATATCCAACAATCCCCTAACAGTAGGGATTTTAGCACCAGCTGCAATGGAGGCAGAACTGCAGTACTGGCAAGGTGAGTATCAAGGTTTAGGGTGGTGCCATTACAAAGACATTGTCACATTTCCCGGGATAGGCAATGTAACAATCACTCTTTAAGCTAAAGATAACTGGAACCTCATTCTGACCTACTGTACATAGTAAGTCATGTTTCTCCAATAAATGTGAAAGTAAAAAAAGATGTGTGGGCTTTCTTCATAAATTACTGGAGTGAAGTGAAATAGAGATTTCTATTTTAATTCAATGAATTCACCACTAGGTGTCTCTACTCATTGATAGGTGTCCGCAGCTTGCACAGTAACTTCAATAAAACCCTTTAAGGTGGCATTCCACCAATCTGGGATGTTTGTAGAGGGCTATAAAAGTGGATTAGCAAGTTAGTGAGGAGGCCTTCAATTAGGGATGATGGCATTATGTTCTGTCACTCTCCTCCTTTCTACTATACTGGAAGAACTGTTGTAGCCTTTTTAGGTAAGATACTGCCATTTATCCAACATGGCTGATTATTAATTTAATGTTCTCCAGTAAAGTCAACTATCTTTTTTAAGGAGTTTGTTGTGGACCTTGTTTATTCTACACCAGCTGGGGACTACTCTTGGACATAGGCTTGTGCCTATGGAAATCAGAGCGTCCAATACTGGCATGGAGAGATAGTGGGCTGGAGAGGCTAAGGGAAAGGCTAAGGGAGGTTATTATACTTTTATTCACTGACCAGTATTTATTTTTTCATCATGACAGTATTGTTTAAATGATATACAAATGAGAGTTCAGAGTCTCATTTCTCCACCCACATTGTATCCTCAATTTTAAATGCTTGTTGGTAAAATGAATGAAGACCTATACTGTACTATATTACCAAAAGTATTGTGACACCTACCTTTACATGCACATGAATTTTAATGGCACCCCAGTCTTATGCCGCGTACACACGAGTGGAATTTCCTTCGGAAAAATCTTGGATGTTTTTTCCGACGGAATTACGCACAAGTTTGGCTTGCATACACACGGTCACACAAGTTCTCTGAACTTTCGACCGTCAAGATTGCGGTGACGTACAACACTATGATAAGCCGAGAAAAGTTCAATGCTTCCGAGCATGCGTCGAATTGTTTCCGAGCATGCGTAGGAATTTTGCGTGTCGAAATTGGTATAGACGATCGGATTTTCCGATCGTAACTTTTTCAGACCGAAAAATTGAGAACATGCTCTCAATCTTTTGCTGGCTGGAATTCCGCCAGCAAAAGTCCGATGGAGCATACACAAGATTGCATTTTCCGACCAAAAGCTCTCATCTGACTTTTGACCATTCACCCCATACACAGGAGCGGAATTTCCGCTTGTGTGTACGGGGCATGAGTCTGTAGTGTTCAAATATTAAGTTGGCCCATCCTTTGCAGATATTACAGCTTAAACTCTTTTGGGAAGGCTGTCCACAAGGTTTAGGAGTGTTTCTATGTTTGACCATTCTTCCAAAAGCGCATTTGTGAGGTCAGGCACTAATGTTGGATGAGAAGGCCCTGCTCGCAGTCTCTGCTCTAATTCATCCCAAAGGTGTTCTATCAGGTTGGGGTCAGAACTCTGCGCAGGCCAGTTAAGTTCCTCAACCCCAAACTCACTCATCCCCACTATATTGCCAAAAGTATTGTGCCACCCCTCCAAATCATTTGATGGAGGGGGGATTATTGTGTGGGGTTGTTTTTCAGGGGTTGGGCTTTGCCCCTTAGTTCCAGTGATGGTAACTCTTAAGGCATCAGCATGCCAGGATATTTTGGACAATTTCATGCTCTCAGCTATGTGGGAACAGTTTGTTCCAACATGGCTGAGCACCAGTGCACAAAGCAAGGTCCATGAAGACATGCATACGTGAGTTTGTGGTTGAGGAACTTGACTGTCCTGACCTCAACCTTATAGAACACCTTTGGGATGAATTAGAGCACAGACCTTCTCGTCCAACATCAGTGCCTGACCTCACAAATGCCCTTCTGGAAGAATGGTCAAACATTCCCATAGACACTCCTAAACCTTGTGAACAGCCTTCCCAGAAGAGTTAAAGCTGTTATAGCTGCAAAGGGTGGGCCAACTCAATATTGAACCCTATGGACTAAGACTGGGATGCCATTAACCACTTAAAGACCGCCCAACTCATATATACTGAGGCAGGGCGGCTCTATTGCACGAAACTATGTACCTGCATGTTGTTTTATGCAATAGATAGTGTGGGTGCACGCACTCGCTAAGGAGGAGCCGATGCATGTTCCCAGCGGACCCGATGTCCGTCGGCCACACGCAATCACGGTACAGAGAGGCAGAACGGGAATCTGCCTATGTAAACAAGGCAGATACCCGTTCTGACAGGGGACAACATGGAGATCTGCTGTTCCTAGTGATCAGGGAACACAGTTAACCATTTGATCGCCCCAGTAGTTAACACCTTCCCTGTTAGTGTCATTTATACAGTAATTAGTGCATTTTTTTTAGCATAGCACTGATCACTGTATTGGTGTCACTGGTCCCCAAAGAGTGTCACTTAGGGTCAGATTTGTCCGCCGCAATGTCGCAGTCCTGCTAAAAATCGCAGATACTATCAAAAGAAAGCTCTATTTGTGGGGAAAAGAAGGACATCAATTTTATTTTGAAGGCGTCCAAATACTTTTGACAATATAGTTTATATCATAGAGAGTTTTTATTTTTGATAAATACTGTAAGTTTGAAATGTAGGGGGTTTTGGAGAGCCTGGTGGTAGTATTGTCAAGTGGCAAAGACTATTAACTCTTTACTAACGGCAGATGGGAGTCTGATGTGAACAAGGTACAATTTTTAAATGACAATCTGATAGGGACATTATAACTGAAAAGAGCTGGATAGTAGTGCATTGGGGATAAAGGAGCACCTACATTGATATGGGTAAGCAGAATAGTTTGTGATCCTATACTCAGGGAGCGGATTGCAAGGGATGTAAACTAAATTACAAACATATCAGTAACCCAGTGTACATTTCTTTCAATCGATTTTTATTAGAAATTACATGAGACAAAATATAATGGAGCACAAAAGCAGGAACATCAGCGTGTGTAAAAAAAAAGGTCTGTAAGCTGAATAGAAAATCCTTCAGGAGCAATACAGAATACAAAGGTACAAAAGCCTAAATGCAGAAAGGCACTAGAGGTGTACACCTCGAGTGGTCTTAAGGAACAATTTAACCACATGTGGGGCATTTCAGCCCAAATATATTGAGCCCAAAAATTGATTCATAAGAAGTGAGCATGTGTGTTTGTTAGCCAATGCCGCAGGAAGGCCCTGGAGGGCCCATTGTCAAAATATGACAAGCGATCCCAGTTTTGGTAGAACAAGCCAGGTGGTCTCCCCAAGAATACACACAGGAGGGAATTAAGTCCCCCACAATTAGGTCATAATTACCCAACAGTAGGCCGACAACCAAAACTGAGCCAAAAGGGAACAAACAGTAATATTGGGTTCGGCTTAAAATCACAGTGAAAAAAACAATGAGAAAAAGCCGGGGGGGCGGGGGGGGGGGATTTCTTGGGAAGAGCCAACACAAAGTGCCCCAGAGGATAATGAACGTCCCACCCAAAGCTGAATTCAACAAACCAGGGTCAATAAAGCTCAGGGTGCTGTATTCCCAGTTGAAAGTTAGAGAAAGAGGAAGAGTGAGCTAAAGTCGAGACAAGGAGATGACTGAAAAGGTAACAGAAAAGACGAAGGTGAAGAGAAAATAAAACAAGGAATTGGTGTCCGAATGGACTATGCCTGGCACAGTCAGGAAGGGTCAGGAGGGAACTGCTTCATGGAATTGGTGGTATCTGCATATATTGCGCCTAGGGATCCAAGATGGCCTCAAATTTCCGTGTTGTGTCTAGAAGGGTGCTTACCATTTTCTCTTGGGCCATAATCCAAGAAATTTTCCTTTTTGCCATGTGGAAAGATAAATGAGGCTGTTTCCATGCCCTAGCGATGGTTAATTTAGCCCCGGAAAGAAAAACTGGAATAAACGTCACGTAATCCCAGTGTACATTTATGCATGGAGACATCTTGATAAGGGAAAATGAGTTGGGTCCAACCGGTCGATGATTGTACAACCATTCTTCATCCCCGAAGATTTGGTTTTATCACTTTACCTGAATGATGGCACTCTATTGTAGAGTTCCTAAAAGAAGCAGCCAAAAATAATCTGTTTGGGGCAGGAATGTGCCTGTGGGAGGAAGTGCATGTTTCTCCTCACTGTTGTTATAATCTTTATTATTCATTCGATTATCCTTATATATACTGTCACTTATTACATGTAAACAGTAAGGTATTTTGGTTATATACATTGCATTTCTTATATTTCATACATACAGTATATTAGCATGAATATACAGTGAATATTCATGAGCTGATGATAATTAAATGATTTACATGCAGTAATTACTCTGCTATCCTTCATTGATAACACAGATTAAATGCAGTATACTTGACCTGTAGAATCCAGATAGCTAAAACCAATGACAACCCTTTGACTCCATACACAACTACTAGATACAATGATTCTGGCACAGCTTCATTAGTAAAGCATCTCAAATGCTGACTTTATAGCCCATATTTAGACTTCAATTCAATTCAGGAGGAGTTTTAATCTGTTTGCTATCTGGCAATATTGATTATTAATTGGGTTCCATATTTACACATAGACTGTTGAGACGTTCTGTGTTAGTCTCCAGTCATATGATTTTCCTGTGACTTTCAGGTCTGAAATCTATACCCACAGATATTGAACAACCAGAATAGAAAACTAATTAGTTTGTTTGATGGATGCATTAGGACATGCAACTGAAAAATAAAGGCAGTTATATACTGTCTATACTCCCCAAATTTGCGTTGCCTATCGATTTGGATAGTTACATTTTAGTTGGTCCATTCTGCACCTGTATGGACAGCTTTAGCTTAAAGATTTTGAAAAATGGAGCTTAACATTTGTTGCAGAGTCATACATCACAGGGAATTTGCATTAACTGGACTAATGTATGTCATACTCAAAGTAATCACTAGATGGCAGCATTAAATCTCTTTCTGTGAGTCCCAGCTGCCAACTGTTAATAAGCTGTACTTAGTCGCTGCAGCATGTCATATTTCGTAAAACTGCAATTTTCAATTATAATAGAGTAATTTACTAAAGTAATGTAGAAAATATAATTTTAGTGAAATCTACAGCTCTTTCTGGAACCTTTCTGAAAAAATACTGTCATTCTAATTAAATAATACAATTTTCTCATTTAAGTTAAGCACTAAAAGTAATAACTTTTAAAGAGCCATAAAATTCCAGAAGTCAAATGATCTTTTATGAATATTGAAAATGTTTTCCCATGCTAATCTAAAATGCCACTGCAGGTAAGTACAAAAAGGTTGCATAACACCTATCCTATGTGGTTATAATAAATAAATAAGAATACAGTTGTCTATGTCTTCCCACCTCTGTATGTAGCCAGTAGGGATGAGCCCGATGTTTGAGTCGAACGTAAGCTTGACTCGAACATCTGGTATTCGTCGAACAGTGAACATTATGCTGTGTTCACTGCAAATTCGAAAGCCGCGGAACACAAGTCTATTGGACACATGAAAAACCAAAAGTGCTCATTCTTAAGGCTTATATGCAATTTATTGCCATAAAAAGTGTTTGGGGACCCGGGTCCTGCCCCAGGGGACATGTATCAATGCAATTTTTTTTTGTAAAAACTGCCTTTTTTCTGGAGCAGTGATTTTAATAATGCTTAAAGTGAAACAATAAAAATGTAATATTCCTTTAAATATCATGCCTGGGGGATGTCTATAGTATGCCTGTAAAAGAGTGAATTTTTCCTGTGTTTAGAACAGTACCACAGCAAAATTACATTTCTAAAGGAAAAAAATGTAATTTAAAACTGATTGTCGGGTCTCGGCAATATAGATAAAACTCATTGAAAAAAATGGCATGGGTCCCCCCCTCAGTCCATTACCAGGTCCTTTGGGTCTGGTATGAATATTAAAGGGAACCCCGAACCAAAAAAATAAATAAAATTGCGTGGGGGTCCCCCCAATATCCATACCAGACCCTTATCTGAGCATGCAACCTGGCAGGCCACAGAAAAAGGGGGGGATGAGAGAGCGCCCCCCCCTCCTGAACCGTACCAGGCCACATGACCTCAATATGGGTAGGGTGCTGTGGAGTAGCCCCCCAAAGCACCTTGTCCCCAAGTTGATGTCCTCATCCCCACAACCCTTGCCCGGTGGCCAAAAAAAAAGCTGCAACAGCTCCGCCTCCATGGGAGGCTCCCGCAGAGTGACACTTATTCTCTGTGACAGCTGTTATATAGCTGAGGGTGGGGCCACCCGGTGATGTAAACGGGTGATCCCGCCCCCTCTGAAGCCACGTGACGTGTCACAAATTGTATTATGAGTTATCATGCCATTAAGGATTTCATTCACATAGGATTTTTGGATGTTTTATGCACGTAGCACTTTGTTCCACATTATTTATGATTATGGGATTATTTTTTTGCACTTTAACATTTCATGTTTTTTGATGTCTAATTTATTTTCATGAAATGGTACTTCTAACAGTTTACTCATTTTGAGAAACATTCACATATTTAAAAACCACTGGTGTTTTATGTTTATTACTTAACTCTTAAAGGGACAGCCACATTTTTAATTTCCAGCTAGTGATAGACCACCTATGCTATATAAATAGAATTTCGTAAATAATTGAAGCAAAGAACTGCTGCAACCACTATAAATAGTGAACACAAAGCACTAGACAAAAGGTAATTGAATAAAAGAAAAATTGTGCACTGTTCAAAAGGAAGATGAAGTAAATAAAGTAGATAAAAACAGAATGGCATATCTAGCGGAGCCAGTGACGTCACTTCCGGTGTCTACGGAACCCAAAAGTTGTGGTGAGGAGGCGATAGGCCGTTTTATCTACATGCTATTACCAAGTGGCGTTTTTGTAAGTGTTATTAATTATATTAATCTTTATGACCATAGAAGATTTATGTGAAAGCCTATTATAATTTATACTCTACGTGTATGTGTTTTCACTAAGCACACACATCACAGAACATTGTATGCAATTTGGGATGTGTGTATTTGACATTTATTGTTTTACAAATGGCATCAGTTAATATAATATTTTAGTGAATGTTTAGGGGAAATGGGTTTTACTTTATCTTTCTTTTATTCAATCACATTATTAATTTATCAAAGCACACATTTAAAAAAAAAGTGCAGCGCTCTCCTTCAATATAGTACATTCAAATTAAAGTGCATAAATAAAAATCTGAAAACAGTGTAAAAAGATACATATATAATACATTTATGTGAGTCCATCTTTTTTTTTAAAAGAGAAGTATGGGTTTGGCTTTTTTCCCATAATCATACTTACCTAGGGGGATGCAGCATCAGACCGTCGCTACAGCTGTACCCCGCTGCCTCTGCACTGAGAACCGAGCCACGAACATCGCCGATGGCTCGGTTCTCTCACCTCCCCAAGCGGAGAGCTCCTGCCTGTCAGTCAGCAGCTCAAAATGGCTAATTGGGCCCAATTTGGACATTTTCACTTAGGGGTGTACTCACTTTTGTTGCCAGCGGTTTAGACATTAATGGCTTTGTGTTGAGTTGTTTTAAGGGGGAAGCAAATTTACACTGTTATAGACTGTCAAGCTGTACACTCACTACCTTACATTATAGCAAAGTGTCATTTCTTCAGTGTTGTCACATGAAAAGAAATAATAAAATATTTACAAAAATGTGAGGGGTGTACTCACTTTTGTGAGATACTGTATATAGTCCATAAATAAATTATTCAATGTCAATGAAAAAAAAACATAAAAAAAAAAAGGTTGCAGTCCCATACTGCCTCTGATCACCACAGTGCCCTTCTCACACATTGCCTTATCATAGCACTTTTTCTCCTCCCAGAGTTCTTACACCGGAAAGGGGATTCAGATATCTTTATCATTATTACCACTTTATTTCTTTTACTATAATTACTCAATCTTCTGATAAAAGCTTGAGTGGAGGCAGCAGCACTTTTTTGCTTTTTTCCATAGCGCAGATCCACTTTTTCATACAATCCACACAATAACAGCCCCTACCCTAGGACTGCCCCTTTTATGTGTTTCACCCAATATGGCTTAATGGTAGAGATCTCTAGGATTATGCCCTATTTAATGAAACAATGTCCTATTTAATGAAACTTTTTAGACAGGGGGTCCTAGGGCAGGTACTACTATTGTGTAGATTGTGGTTGTTCTATGGCAGGGGCTGCATCAACATTATGGTTGCCCTCAAAGAGCCAGTTGTAGCTAGATATCCAGAGCACCCCCACCATCAGAAGTCAAGAGTTGCCTCCTTAACATCACAGAGATTACCTTGTGCTGATGCCTGGAAGAAGCTGGGGGCAGAGCTGAGAAGCAGAAAGAGCAGGGTCTGGAGGAAGACCAGAGGAGGGCTGGAGTCAGCTGTTGTAATCTGCTGAAACCAGGGGAGGTGGGGATGAGGGAGTACTGCAGCTGCACAGAGAAATGCAGGATCTATTGGAGGAGTTCAATCCTCCTCTTTGCTGTCGACTGCTGAGACAAGGTGTAGGCAGAGACAAGGGGGATGCTGAAGCTGCACGAGAGGTGCGAGGGCCACATGAAATGGCCTGGTGGGCCGGATTCAGCCCATCGGCCTTGTGTTTGCTCTATAAAATAAACTTGGGCTGTGATGATGACATTGGTGTGTGATGGTCTCCAAATAACATTCTTGCTGTTATGGAGATCATTCATTTTACAGCATAGATATCCAAAGTATTGAAAATAGAAATCCCATAATTGTGGTTAATCAGTTCTCCAAAAAAAAATAAAAAATACTGTATTTATTGGCGTATAACACTCACTTTTTCACCATGAAAATCGGGTGCAAATAGCGTGTGCGTGTTATACGCCAATACTTCAATTTTAGCTGCCTCGGAGGGGACAGAGAGGGGGCGGGACGAGCACCTTTAGATTACATACAGTGAGAATCTCCTATTTACTTAGCGGCCTCTGTAATCTGAAGTCCCTAAGACTGAAGTCCCGTCTCCTTGGCTGCCATTGGACCACTGTTCTGTCTATCATAGGAGATTCTCACTGTATGTAATCTGCCGGCGCTCGTTCCACCCTAGGCTGCAGATGGGCATCTTTGTCCCCTCTAGGCTGCAGATGGGCATCGATCAGGCTGCACTGATGGCAATGGTGAGGCTGCTGCATTGAAAGCAATGGCGAGGCTGCAGAATTGATGACAATGGTGAGGCTGCTGCATTGATGACAATGGTGAGGCTGCTGCATTGATGGCAATGGTGAGGCTGCTGCATTGATGGCAATTATGAGGCTGCTGCATTGATGGCAATGGTGAGGCTGCTGCATTGATGGCAATGATGAGGCTGTTGCATTGATGGCAATGGTGAGAATGCATTGATGTGGACTGATGAGGCTGCATTGATGGCACTTGTGAGGCTGCAGATGGACATTGACCCTTATTTTGCTTCAAAGTTCCTTATTCAAGATTGAAGGTTTTTTTTCCTGAAACTTCCCTCTTAAAATGAATGTGCGTGTTATACGCTGATAAATACGGTATTTTGATATTGGGATGATTTACTGAAGGTGGCATTTTGGAGCTCTATCCTAAAATGTTGCATAGAATTTTGATTACATGAGCTGCTGGTATTTGTGATCTGTGAGCCTTCCCATATGCCTTTACATGACCCTCAAGACTCATTTGGGTCCTTCTGTGCTAAATAGCATAATTGGTGTAATTTTGCAAATCCCCACATAAAAACATGGAATTACAGAGGTTATCATATTGATTGTGCTGCATATCAAAGCCTATAAAAGGAATCCCTGGCCAAAAAAAAGCTCCAAGACTTATGGATCTGTTTCCAAGGTCAGTAGTCACCCTAAACACACCCCTGCTGTTATTTTTGGCAGTTGTCATATTTATCTTGGGTTAAAGCATTGTACTGTACACAGCATTTACACAAATAGATCAGAACAAAGGTTAGGCAAGGAGATCATTAAGGTTGGTTTCATGTGTTACTATGCATCCAGTGAATTTTTTTTTTTCCCTTAAAGCAGCAGTTTTGCAATGGAAATAAATGCATGCATTTTAGATGCGTGTAGTTGCAAAAAAATACAAGAATTGCCCTCGTCTCTGAGAAATAGAAGGAATTCTATGAATGTTCTCAGGGTGATTCCTGATTTCAATGAGATGGTATCCAATTTATACTATTCTTCTCAAAAATCTGAATTATTGTAGCAATGATAAAAGCCTGAGCCTTACTTTTTCTTTAAAAAAAAAAAAAAGCCTGAGCCTACGAAGAACAGTTTGATGGCTCTGAATTTGATTTGCTGAAAAAGGAAGAATGAGTGTCAAAGAAAAATAAAAAACACGGAAAGTTGAAAATAGCTTTTATGTGATGTATGCTTAAAAAAAAAAAAAACTGTAATTCTTCCCATTTTTTCACTACAGTGTTGCATAGTTTTTCCACTTTCACCCATGGCTAGTTTCTTCTTCTTCTTCTTCTTCTTCTTCCTCTTCTTCTTCTTCTTCTTCGAGAGAGAGAGAGTAGTTTGCCTGCATAGTTTTAGCTGAGTGTTCCTGTCGAATCAGGGAGTCCAAACCTAAAATGAGCTGAGAGAGAGTAGTGAGAGGTGGAAATTCGTGTTAGTTTTGTTTTGTTTTTTCTATCTGACTTCAGATACATTAGGAAATGAGAGTAAATCTCTCCAAGATAATAATATCACCTTTCCCTTTTTTTTTATAATGACAACTCAAAAGTTTGGATTTGGGCTTGGAGGAAGAGAGATCTGGCTTAGGGTGAAGAAGGTAGAAATTTCTGCTTGGGGAGAGATTGACTTAGATAGAAAGTTTGTACTTGGGGGACTTTTTGTTTGGGGTGAGTAAAGAAAGGGGAGATTTAAGCAGAGACATTTTTTGGAGGTGATAATTTGCCTGGGGGGATTTTTACAGAGTGGAGTAGGGTATTTTTGTTTTTTTTTTGGAGGGAATGGGGAATTTTTGCCCTACTGGGTAACATTTTTATATGGAGTGAAGGAAAAGAGTCCTTTTCTAACTTCTGGAGTGCCCTGAGATGTACCTTTTATACTCCTAAGCACTGCATTCCAGACCCATGCTCTATGTGCCTTATATACTATGACCCTTGTACACTGTACATTACATACTCCTGGCCTATGTATTCTTTATACTTGACTGTACATTACATACTCCTGACCTATGCATTCTTTATGCTTTATTGTACATTACATACTCCTGACCTATGCAGTCTTTTAGACTTTATTGTACATTACATACTCCTGACCTATGCATTCTTTATGCTTTACTGTACATTACATACTCCTGACCTATGCATTCCTTTAGACTTTATTGTATATTACATACTCCTGACCTATGCATTCGTTATGCTTTATTGTACATTACATATTCCTGACTTATGCATTCTTTATGCTTTATTGTACATTACATACTCCTGACCTATGCATTCTTTTAGACTTTATTGTACATTACATACTCCTGACCTATGCATTCTTTTAGACTTTATTGTACATTACATACTCCTGACCTATGCATTCTTTATGCTTTATTGTACATTACATACTCCTGACCTATGCATTCTTTTAGACTTTATTGTACATTACATACTCCTGACCTATGCATTCTTTATGCTTTATTGTACATTACATACTCCTGACCTATGCATTCTTTATGCTTTATTGTACATTACATACTCCTGACCTATGCATTCTTTTAGACTTTATTGTACATTACATACTCCTGACCTATGCATTCTTTATGCTTTATTGTACATTACATACGCCTGACCTATGCATTCTTTATGCTTTATTGTACATTACATACTGCTGACCTATGCATTCTTTTAGACTTTATTGTACATTACATACTCCTGACCTATGCATTCTTTATGCTTTATTGTACATTACACACTCCTGACCAAAGTGTTCTTTGACTCAGCTGTTGCAGGTTGATAAATAATCCCTGACTTTTTTAATAAATGTAACCATTTGAGCTCCAGAAGGTTTTATCCCCTTCAAGAACAGGCCATTTTTTGCTATTTAGCACTGCGCTACTTTATATGGTAATTGCGTGGTCATACAACGGTGGATCCAAATTACATTTATATAATTTTTTTCACACAAATAATGTTTTTTTACAAGGTATTTGATCAACACTGGGTTTTTTTTTTCTTATTATATAAACAAACAAAAAAAACAATATTTTTACTTTCTGCTATACAACATATCTAAATAAAAAAAATTAAAATCGAATGTCTTCATAAATTTAGGCCAAAATGTATTCTGCTACATGTCTTTGGGATATATACTGGAATTTATTATTTTTTTATACTTGTAATAGTGGTGATCAGCGACTTATAGTGGGACTATGATAGTGCCGTGATTTGACACTAACTGACGCTGGCTGGGAGGTACACTAACTGACTTATGGCCCGTACACGCGATCCGAATATCGTACGACCGATCGTACGACCGTTTTTCGGTTAACAATCGCAAGTAGAAATTGAATAGCCAATAAAGTCACAAATTCTCGTACGATAGGAAAAAAAATCGGAAGTGATGTCATGTGTTGTAATGTATTTGTATTGTATTTTCGGACGACAACTATACTGACTAAACGAAAATCGTACAATCTGGAATCGTACGAGGAACATTTCCGTGCATGTCCGATCGAATAATATCGGACGAACGGTCGTGATCGGCTGTCGGTAGTAGTGTACACACGATCAGAAAATCGTACGATCCTCCCTCGGACGATCGTTTTCGTACGATATTCGGATCGTGTGCAAGGGCCATAACTGACACTGACTTCACCAGTGACACTAATACAGTGATCAGTGATAATACTATACACTGTTACTGTACTAATGACACTGGCTGGGAAGGGGTTGTCATCTAGGGATGATCAAAGGGTTAACTGTGTGTATTACAATGTGTAATGTGTGTAATGTGTGCTGATGTTTTACTAAATATACTATATGTTTGTTCCTTCTTTGCAGGGAGAAGAAACAAACAGATTGTTCCCTCTGTATAGAGCCCTGTGTTGCCCTGTGCTTGTCAACACAGGGCTCTGGGCTGTGATTGAACACAGCCGATCAGCAGATTTTAGCCATGAATCATTAGCTGACACTTGTTGACCAAATTCTGTTATCACAGAAGAAGTCGGCTGGGGCAGGGGGGGCATGCTTGCGCACCCTGAACCCGGAAGACGCTGTCAATGTACAGGTACCTGATTGTGTCTGTACGAACCCCCTGCCCACAGTAAAATGAGCTGGAGTTTGGTTACAGTTTGTTAGTGTATCTAAATATAGTCCATATAACACAGCCCCCCCCCCCCCCTAGACTTACAATGATGCTGCCAAAGTTGCCCCCTGTGCTCCTTCATCCAGAATGGGGGGACTCTAATATAGGATGTGTATTACTAGCCATATCACCAAATTAAAACAGAAGGGAAAAAGTCGAAAAAAAGAAAGCTAATGCAGTCACCACATCAAATGATTGGCAAGCTGCAACGTATTACACTTTTCGTTTTAATACCGCTTTAGCCTGTGTGCAGAAAAGCATATGTGATAGAATAGTTTTATTTTTCTAATGTTTATTCTGAGATTTATGTGTGTCTGTGAGATCACTGCTTGTGGCACAGTTATTAAAGCATATTTTGTGGCACAAGTACTGTGGCATCTGTGTGCCCTTTATAGAAAAAGAAAATTGTTATAGAGGATTTTTTTTTTTAAATACTTTTTTGATTCTTCTGTTTGATCAGTTAAATCAGTTTTTGTGAAAAAAACATGGTGAAAAATCCTAGTGTAGCACCCTCTTGTGTGTGCTAGAAGTAATGTTAGTGTAGTTGTTAGAGTAGGTAAATTTGCTTGGATGAGAGCCAGGCCTGGGTGTGAATCTGGGTCAGAGTTTAGTGACTCAGGCAGGCTGGGTGACTCATCTGGCAGCTCCCTCTAACACTTTCCCCTGGTCTAGCATTTGGTAGAAACTTCCAGAACTGGAGGGTGGGAGTAAGGAGGGGCTGCCATTGCATATATGAGGCCTCCAGCTTTGGGCCAGCAGTGGGGAGAGCTTACCTCATAAATAGACACCTGCCATGCCAGCAGGGCAGTCATGTGGAAGATGGAGATGGAGCGCTGAGGAGGCTGTTGGAGGCCCTCGCAGGGCGCCCCCTAGTCTGGGGGTGACCTTGGGTCTGGGGCTTTGGTGCTGGAAGGATCCCCCACAACACACGGGGAAACCCTTCCTGGAGACACGGAAGCAAGTGAGAGGACATCTGGGAGATCATCTGAGAGTCAGCCGCCTGGGCTGGTGATTGTCAGTCTGAAGGACTTTGGAGAGAGTGTCAGTCTGAAGGACTGTGGGGAGAAGTTAGCCTGGAGGGCTAGTGAAAGGGGCAGCCAGGCGGGTTGACAGTGCCTGAAGAGGTGGTGCTGGAATCAGTAGCCACAGGAGAAATGTAAGCTGGACACTGAACTTTTTCTACACATCTAAGGGACCTCGGGTTCCTGACTGTAATGGGCTATTACTTCATCTAACTGAGTGACTGTTGGGTATTAATATATTGCATCCCATAACCTCTCATCCCTATCCCATTCACACATTGCATCCCATAACCTCTCATCCCTATCCCATTCACACATTGCATTCCATAACCTCTCATCCTTATCCCATTCACACATTGCATCCCATAACCTCTCATCCCTATCCCATTCACACATTGCATTCCATAACCTCTCATCCCTATCCCATTCACATATTGCATTCCATAACCTCTCATCCTTATCCCATTCACACATTGCATTCCATAACCTCTCATCCCTATCCAATTCACTTATTGCATCCCATAACCTCTCATTCTTATCCCATTCACATATTGCATCCCATAACCTCTCATCCCTATCCCATTCACATATTGCATTCCATAACCTCTCATCCCTTTCCAATTCACATATTGCATTTGCATCCCATAACCTCTCATCCCTATCCCATTAACATATTGCATCCCATAACCTCTCATCCTTATCCCATTCACATATTGCATCCCATGACCTCTTATCCTTATCCCATTCACATATTGCATCCCATAACCTCTCATCCCTATCCCATTCACATATTGCATCCCATAAACTCGCATCCCTTTCCAATTCACATATTGCATCCCATAACCTCTCATCCCTATCCCATTCCCATATTGCATCCCATAACCTCTCATCCCTATCCCATTCACATATTGCATCCTATAACCTCTCATCCCTATCCCATTCCCATATTGCATCCCATAACCTCTCATCCATATTCCATTTACATATTGCATCCCATAACCTCTCATCCATATTCCATTTACATATTGCATCCCATAACCTCTCATCCATATTCCATTTACATATTGCATCCCATAACCTCTCATCTCTATCCCATTCACATATTGCATCCCATAACCTCTCATCCCTATCCCATTCACATATTGCATCCCATAACCTCTCATCCCTATCCCATTCACATATTGCATCCCATAACCGCTCATCCCTTATCCTATTCACATATTGCATCCCATAACCTCTCATCCCTATCCTATTCACATATTGCATCCCATAACCTCTCATCCCTATCCCATATTGCATCCCATAACCTCTCATTCCTATCCCATTCACATATTGCATCCCATAACTTCTCATCCCTATCCCATTCACATATTGCATCCCATAACCTCTCATCCCTATCCCATTCCCATATTGCATCCCATAACCTCTCATCCATATTCCATTTACATATTGCATCCCATAACCTCTCATCCATATTCCATTTACATATTGCATCCCATAACCTCTCATCTCTATCCCATTCACATATTGCATCCCATAACCTCTCATCCCTATCCCATTCACATATTGCATCCCATAATCTCTCATCCCTATCCCATTCACATATTGCATCCCATAACCGCTCATCCCTTATCCTATTCACATATTGCATCCCATAACCTCTCATCCCTATCCTATTCACATATTGCATCCCATAACCTCTCATCCCTATCCCATATTGCATCCCATAACCTCTCATTCCTATCCCATTCACATATTGCATCCCATAACCTCTCATCCCTATCCCATTCACATATTGCATCCCATACCCTCTCATCCCGATCCCATTCACATATTGCATCCCATAACCTCTCATCCCTATCCCATTCACATATTGCATCCCATAACCTCGCATCCCTTTCCAATTCACATATTGCATCCCATACCCTCTCATCCCTATCCCATTCACATATTGCATCCCATAACCTCTCATCCCTTTCCAATTCACATATTGCATCCCATAACCTCTCATCCCTATCCCATTCACATATTGCATCCCATAACCTCTCATCCCTATCCCATTCACATATTGCATCCCATAACCTCTCATCCCTATCCCATTCACATATTGCATCCCATAACCTCTCATCCCTATCCCATTCACATATTGCATCCCATAACCTCTCATCCCTATCCCATTCACATATTGCATCCCATAACCTCTCATCCCTTTCCCATTCACATATTGCATCCCATAACCTCTCATCCCTATCCCATTCACATATTGCATCCCATAACCTCTCATCCCTATCCCATTCACATATTGCATCCCATAACCTCTCATCCTTATCCCATTCACATATTGCATCCCATAACCTCTCATCCCTATCCCATTCACATATTGCATCCCATAACCTCTCATCCCTATCCCATTCACATATTGCATCCCATAACCTCTCATCCCTATCCCATTCACATATTGCATCCCATAACCTCCCATCCCTATCCCATTCACATATTGCATCCCATAACCTCTCATCCATTTCCAATTCACATATTGCATCCCATAACCTCTCATCCCTATCCCATTCACATATTGCATCCCATAACCTCTCATCCCTATCCAATTCACATATTGCATCCCATAACCTCTCATCCCTTTCCAATTCACATATTGCATCCCATAACCTCTCATCCCTATCCCATTCACATATTGCATCCCATAACCTCTCATCCCTATCCAATTCACATATTGCATCCCATAACCTCTCATCCCTATCCCATTCACATATTGCATCCCATAACCTCTCATCCCTATCCCATTCACATATTGCATCCCATAACCTCTCATCCCTATCCCATTCACATATTGCATCCCATAACCTCTCATCCCTATCCCATTCCCATATTGCATCCCATAACCTCTCATCCCTATCCCATTTACATATTGCATCCCATAACCTCTCATCTCTATCCCATTTACATATTGCATCCCATAACCTCTCATCCATATCCCATTCACATATTGCATCCCATAACCTCCCATCCCTATCCCATTCACATATTGCATCCCATAACCTCCCATCCCTATCGCATTCACATATTGCATCCCATAACCTCTCATCCGTATCCCATTCACATATTGCATCCCATAACCTCTCATCCCTATCCCATTTACATATTGCATCCCATAACCTCTCATCCCTATCCCATTCCCATATTGCATCCCATAACCTCTCATCCATATTCCATTTACATATTGCATCCCATAACCTCTCATCCCTATTCCATTTACATATTGCATCCCATAACCTCTCATCCCTATCCCATTCACATATTGCATCCCATAACCTCTCATCCCTATCCCATTCACATATTGCATCCCATAACCTCCCATCCCTATCCCATTCACATATTGCATCCCATAACCTCTCATCCCTATCCCATTCCCATATTGCATCCCATAACCTCTCATCCATATTCCATTTACATATTGCATCCCATAACCTCTCATCCATATTCCATTTACATATTGCATCCCATAACCTCTCATCTCTATCCCATTTACATATTGCATCCCATAACCTCTCATCCCTATCCCATTCACATATTGCATCCCATAACCTGTCATCCCTATCCCATTCACATATTGCATCCCATAACCTCTCATTCCTATCCCATTCACATATTGCAT
Source organism: Lithobates sylvaticus (assembly GCA_028564925.1). Taxonomy (NCBI): domain Eukaryota; kingdom Metazoa; phylum Chordata; class Amphibia; order Anura; family Ranidae; genus Lithobates; species Lithobates sylvaticus. The sequence goes on from CM053029.1 coordinate 433,989,746, forward strand.
CCCATAACCTCTCATCCTTATCTCATTCACATATTGCATCCCATAACCTCTCATCCCTATCCAGATCTTGCTCCCAGGAACAGCAACGTCTCTGCCATTGCTGTCTACATATCGATCCAAAGGTGTTTCTGTGGTTCCGCTTGGTGATCATCCCGTGAGGACCTTTATGAGGGCTTCTCCGAGCCCAAAGACAGGGTTCATCTTTTTTTTCATGGACGGAAAGCAGCAAAATCATTTCTCTATGCAAATCTGATTTCTAAATAAATGTTTTTCATAATTCCATGTCGAATGTATTCATACCTTCTCCTGTAATGCCTCTGAAGAAGTGATATTTTTCCTGAAACATGTCAGGCCAAAGGAGAAAAACTCACATTCATTGGAATTTGTAACAATGTACTATGTGCAAATATTGTGTTTGTGTTATAAAAAACTTTGCTACGTCTATTATTCATAGATGTGTTTTAATAACAACCTAATTTTTCTAAATAAATGATATTTTATATACATAATTTTCTTTTTGTTCGCCTATAAAGTCCCACTGTCCCACCGGGGGGGTACTTAGGTCCCTTTTTTAGGGTCCTTACACAACTCTCATCCCTATCCAAATTATTATCCCTCAAAAAACAAAAAAAAACAAAGTCACTGACTGTTCTCTGACTCTGAGTGCTTGTGAAAATTTAGTGTGCCTGGCTGTGCAGAGTGGGGGATCCCAGTTATTTGCGACCCTTAAGGGGGTGTGGTACACTGATGTACGGTAAATATGCATTTATTCATTAATATACACATTTGTAACTCAGAGAACGGTGCTTGTAACGTCCCCCACTGCTGAACCGATCATCCCCTGACTGCCCAGGTATCGGATTAGGCATCAGAGCATTTGCACGAGTACAAGTACTCGTGCAAATGCTCTGTATCCGCACCGATACTAGTATCAGTATCGGTGCAACCCTACACAAAACAAATTCAAAAAACGAATTATTCTAACATAACAAATATGAAGAAATTAAATTATTTACTTAACAAATAAATCCGAAACAAACACATTTTTCTGCCGTGCATATCTCTAATGTACATCACCGTACTGACCCTTCCCACCAGTGATGATTTGCCTGCATTGCATAGAAAAACACAGAGACATAGTTCACCAGTTCTAAAACAAGGTATGAAATGAAAACAGAAGATTTTAAAAGCAGGGTGATGAGCCGGTGGGGAGGAACCACGGAAGGCCAAATATAAGCAGATTAAACTTCAGCTTTGATGAATTTGAAAATGAGACAGGTGGATGGAACTCAGTTATTGTTTATGTAAAGACTACATTTACACTATAAAAAACGCCATCCCTGGGCAAAGTAGCTTTAATGCTCTACACATTACCAAATACGGATACGTAGTTTTGACTACCAATATTATGTTATTCTGACGTAACCCAAAATGGAATTTAAACACTTGTAAGAAATGTATGGAATAGAGAGCAAGCTCTAAGTGCATGACTAGCAGGTGCACTGATGATTCTCGGGAGGACAATTATAAACAGTACTTAGTATGGCAGAGAGATTTTCAAGACTCACCTTGTACGCTGGTTTTACTTACTACAGTTACATGGGAAAGCAGTTTATATCTTAAAGACTCAAAAGTCAATAAAATGTCATATCTGAAAGCTGCGTAAACTGTGTTTGGTCAAAGGTAATAAGGTATGTCATATTTGTTCTCAATTTTACTACTAGGAATTCTGTCTTGTCTGAATAAGCTCAGTGCAAAATGGAGACACGTCAAAGGAGCGGCATCAAAACGTTTTTTTTTTTTTCTATATTTTTACTAGCACAGTATAACTGTTTAGGCCTCTGGTTAAATGTACTACCCATTGGTCCCAAGGTCTTTACTGAACCAATAAACAAATGGGGTCTATGTAGGTCACAAGCATTCACCCAGCCGTAACATTTTTTCTGCATATTTTGTCTAATAGGTTTATATCTTTCTAGTGGCCATAATGTGGTCTTTTCTTGAAAACTCTCATGCTGCTTACACACGAGCGGAATTTCTGTCGGAAAAAAATGTTTTTTCCGGCGGAATTCCGCTCAAGCTTGGCTTGCATACACGGTCACACAAAAGTTCTCTGAACTTTTGACCATCAAGAACGCGGTGACGTACAACACTACGACGAGCCGAGAAAATTAAGTTGAATGCTTCCGAGCATGCGTCAAATTGTTTCCGAGCATGCGTAGGAATTTCGCGCGTTGGAATTGCTACAGACGATCGGAATTTCTGATCTGAACTTTTTCCGACCGAAAAATAGAGAACCTGCTCTCAATCTTTTGCTGGCGGGAATTCCACCAGCAAAAGATTTGTGTGTACGGGGCATTAATCAGGAAAATACCACAATAGGATCAATTGATGCAGCTGACAATTATAGCAAATAACATTTTTTTTTTTTTATTTGACCCAGGGTTCCCCTTAATATCCATACCAGACCTGAAGGGCCTGGTAATTGAATTTGGGGGGAACCCCACGCATATATATATTTTTTTTATCAATGACTTTCAATGACTGTTCTCTGTATTACGGGAGCCGACAATTCATTATAGCCGCGAGTGATTTTAAATGTTTTTGTGCAGGGACAGTTCTAAGCACGAGAAACATGCGGGAAACATGCGCCCCATTACAGACATACTATACACACCCCCCAGGTATGAAATTTAAAGGAATATTACACTTTTATTATTTCACTATTTCACTTTAAGCATTATTAAAATCACTGCTCCCGAAAAAACATCAGTTTTTAAAACTTTTTTTTGCATTGATACATGTCCCCTGGGGCAGGACCCGGGTCCCCAAACACTTTTTATGACAATAACTTGCATATAGGCTTTTAAAATTAGCACTTTAGATTTCTCCCATAGACTTTTACAGGGTGTTCCGCGGCTTTTCAAATTTGCCGCGAACACCCCAAATTGTTCGCTGTTCGGTGAACAGGCGAACAGGCAATGTTCGAGTCGAACATGAGTTCGACTCGAACACGAAGCTCATCCCTAGTTGCAGCTGCTGCTGCTTCCATAGGTTAATTCCAAATTTAGGTGTTTCAGCTAACTAAAAAAATTCCTTTTTTTTCAAATTGGAATGAATCAGATTGGAGTGCTGCTGCTGTATTTAAGACCCCTTTTACACCGAGGGCGTTTTGCAGGCGCTATAGCGTTAGAAATAGCGCCTGCAATCCGCCCTCAAACTGCTGCTCCATTGTTTAGTTAGGCGGCTTGGTGTGAAAGCCGTCTAAAGCTTAGGTTCAGATAAATAAAATAGCTTATGTATCCTTGTGCTAATATGCCCTGCATTCCTTGAACTCTTTCATTTCTAATGACCTCCCTACCCCTGCCACTAGATGAACAACAAAAAACACAAGTTTTTTAGCTTAAGTTTAGGTTTCACAAATTTCAGATAGGATTTTCCCATAAATTAAATCTGGGCAGATATGTGCATTCCTACTTACAAGCATCTGAACACCATAAAACATTTGTTCTCACTGTAATATTTGGAATTTTTTTCAATTCTATCATCATGGGGTTATGGGGTAGCCATTTTCGATAAAACATAATGATTGGAGGGACTCTCCTTGTGTAAGCCACTGATTCTGTCTGTGAAAATCATACAGTCTTTTATTACCACACACAGCCTAAAGGCATCTTCCAAGTGTTTTCTCTATGTTGTCCTCAAAGTCACACTTAAAGCCCAACTCCCCAACTCCGGGCAAAAAAAATAAAAAATCCCTTGCAGTGGGGCTGTGCCCTCACTGCAAGGGTTAATTGCTAATTTTGGTCATGGGGAATATTAAAAGGAAATATACTTACCTGATCCTCTGCTCCTCCCTGCAGCTAGACCAGTCCTTGTAGCTTCTGTACCTCCATGCTCTAGCAGTCTAGGATCCCAACATCATCAAAGCCAGAGCATTGTCCAGGGGCAATGCTCTGCTGGATTGTGGGGGAGTGCCTTTTGCTAGGGGAATGGAGGATCAAGTAAGAAAAACGTTTTTTTCTCTCCTCTTGACAAAATGAGCTATTTAACCTTGCAGTGTGAGTACAGCTCCACTGCCATGGTCACTTTTTTCTGCCCGAAGTTGGACTTTAAATTACCCTTTTCCCCACTGTCCTGTATTTAAAAAAAATGTTTTGCTTTGTTAAATATCCCTTTAGCAGTGGCCAGCTCCACGTGCCAATAGTTGTCTGTTAGCCCCAAAAATGGCCAGAATTTAACAGCAGAACTTGCCCCTGATAGACTTCAATATGATTTGCTGCTAAGTTTCGGATTTCGTTTCAGGATTCGATGACCTCCCTTGATCAAACCTGGGCAGATTTGACTATTGCTTGTTAAAAGCATTTGGATGCCATAAAACATTTTGTTTTCACAATAATTTTTGCAATGTTAAATTTGTATTATGATGGAGCTATGGCATGTAGCCATTTGAGATACAAGTGGTTTTTGGGGGGACTTTCCTCAATGTAGCCCATCCGTAAGTAGCTTATTTAAAGTAGATCATGGATTCTGTACTTGAAAACAGCAATCAAAACAATATAGTAAGAACCACTGTAGAAACCAGGAAGACTCTCTACCGAGTTCACCATCTGGCTGAGTGGAGTCGCTTATCTTTCTCATTAAATATCTGTGGAAAAAACAATCTCTGGCTTTAAAAGAGCCTCAGGTGCACAGTTAATTCCAAAAGAATGAATTTAAATTACGCACCAACTGCACTCTCGGTTTGGCTTCATGTGCAGGTCTTTCAAGTTCCAAACAGTAACAAAAGAACTTACACCTACATTTACCAACAGCTGCTTCAACATTGTTGTTGATGCCTTTGTGCTACACAGTTTGGGGTAATCTTTAAGTAGGAAAAATTCCGCAGAGCATAACTTTAGCAGACCTTTTTCTTAGAATTAAAGGATAAATTCACCTTTTGAAACAAGTTAAATGTTACACCCATATTTGGGGAGTAACATGTGACATGGTACTTTGTAGCAGTCCCCCGATACTCCCCCTCATTGCTCTCCTCGCACCAATTTAATAACAGCGCAGCTGTGTGGGGCTATGCCCATATAGCTGCATCATTCCTTTACAGAGTTCATAATTGAACTACGAGTTCATTCACTACAGAACTATAAGTCCTGTCTTCCACTCTTACACTTATAGCTCTCAATGAAATATAAAAGGGCTGATGAGTGCCCTCGTAATTCATTGACTCTTCCTGCATTTCAGTAACTGTCTGCCCATGAGGCGGCACGGGCAGACAGCTGTATTGAGTGTGTGCAGGAGCCTGGCGATCAGTGGATCGAGGGTGCAATGCTTTGCAGGCTGCAGTGTAAAAAAATTAAAAATGCACATTTGTTACCTGCAAACTCTCGTGCATTATGTGGACACAGAGGAAGCAGCAAAATCTCCAACAACCTCACTGTCACCAGAGTCTGCAGCAGTGCTTCATCTAGCATACATTCACATAATAACAGCTGGAATTAATTACACAGCAGCAGCCCCACAGTTCTGCATGTTTATTCTGTTAATGTAATTTAACTAATAAGATATCCTTAAATTTCAGCCAATCAGGAGGTTTTGATCATAGCTGCCCCCTTCGCATTACCATACCTAGCACTTTCCCCCGGCAGTATCGTGTCCACGGGATTAAAAGCCAGTAAACAGAAGGGATGGCTGATATTGATTCACTAAAATCAAAAGTGAGAGGGTAACCTGAATCAAACCAATTAGAGCTCCAGCCTGAAATCACATGCTCACATCACATTTATGAACCCAATAGACACCCATTAGCCCGGCGCCCCGCAAAGTGCACACACATTATATGACACATTGAACAAAAATAAAATGATAATATGACTAACAGTTTTCAACATGTTAAAGTAGGCAAACTTCTTTGGCAAACTAACTTTGGGAACTTTAGGGGGGGGCGACGCCCCTGCGCCCCCTTATAAACCGGCCGCCACTGGTTTTGATATTGTCATGTGAAAATGGCAAACCTGCTTTTTTATTATTTTTCCCATGCCCAGCATTAGGCTTTACCAGGGTCCAGCAAACAATCAGTGAAGAATGCAGGAGGATGCTGTGCTACAGAAGCAGAAGACTATTATATAAAGCCTCACAAATTAAGTTTTGGGGTCACTGATGGCCCAGAAACATTACTTTTGTCTTATGGTGGAGTAAATAGTTGCTTATTACTAATGATGTGCCATTGAAATCTCTATATTTGGACTTGTCATTGACAGTTGCATCAATCATCTCTCTGTAGCACTCATGCACATATGTTTTTTGGGCTGTAAGGTTCTTGGGCATATTCATCTTGTGTGTCAGAGGACTAATGCCCCCGTACACACGGTCGGATATTTTGATGGAAAAAGTCTGATCGGATTATGTTGTCGGAAAATCCGATTGTGTGTGGGCTCTAGCGGGCTTTTTCCGTTGGAATTTCCGCCGGAAAAAATTTGAGCGCAGGATCTCAAATTTTCCAAAACAAAATCCGATCAGACTTTTTCCGATCGTGTGTAGGGAATTCCGATGGACAAAGTGCCATGCATGCTCAGATCAAATTAAGAGACCAAAGCTATTGGCTACTAGCCTCTATGTAGTTCTGTAGTATGCAATGAACGTCACCACGTTTGGAACGATCGGATTTTCTGACGACATTGTCCGACCATGTGTATGCAACACCAGTTTCGGACGAAATCCGTCTGAAAAAATCGGACGGGTTTTGTGGTCGCAATTTCCGACCGTGTGTACGGGGCATAAGTCCTGGCGCTTCTTGTCCCACCCCATGCATGTTAGTGTTGCTGCTTCGATCTCTCCAGCCCCTGGGGCAGCAGCAGACCAGTCTGGGAAAGCCCTGGGAGGGAAGCTGAGCCTTACAGCCCTACTGCTGCACAATCTACCTACTACTCAGATCACTGTGTACTCTGAGCTGGAATGGGAACTCCGCTACTCCCTCAGACGTTACCCAAGCCAGAATGCCCAGGCAGGGTAGCACTGCCAGAGCCAAGAAAAGATTTTTCAGCCCTGCTTCTCATCTGATTGAATCCGCTCTAATTAGTGACACAGCCTAGGAGACACATTTGGGGGGGGGGGGTGGGGGTGACACAGCCTAGGAGACACATTGGAGGGGGGGGGGGTCACTTGAGGATGGGGGTAAACTGCATGGACAGGAATTAGGCTGAAAAGTATATTTTCAGAACTAAAAGGGGTTTGACTATATTAGAAAGACAAATGTCTATCTCTTGTGTGTGAGGATGAAAACATCAGTGGTTTTATCCGCAAGTTCTTTCTCTTTTTTTTTTTTTTCTTGGAGACCTTCATTGGTAACACTTGCTTACATTATAGTAGTGGGTCTTATTTGTAACGGTGTCTGAAATAAGAACTCTCTGTGATGCGACATAGTAACTGGTCAAATACTATATATGACCTGTATAGTAACAATATAATTATACCATTTACATATTAAAAAAGAATAAATAATATAGCTGACAGCGATAAACCATAAAAAGCCTCTACAAGTATATATAAGCAAAAATAATGTACACAACTAAATATCACATGCATAATCGTTTAATAGTGTTCAGAAACATTTTACAGTAATTAGTCATTTTATACATAATGTATGATATACAGTATATGCATGACCACTTCCTTAGGTTTCAATTGTGTTGTAGGAAAGTGGAAATTGAGAGCAGAGGACGTCCAAACCAGAAGTTGCATGCATATCAGCATCTTTAATGGCCCATTTGCAAGAAGCCTCAAACAACTGATAACCATAGATAGTTTTGAAAACACAAAGGCATTTGTATCTATTCCCCTGAAATAGCCATTATGAAGATTCCCAAGAAGTCCATATTAACTGACCGATATCGGCACTATTTTTTTTTTTTTAAAGTTCGAAGGTACAAAGACAATATCAGTGGTCATTCTGGAGAGGCAAAACAAGATTGCCAAATTAGATTAGGGGCTCTTCTCTGAGCAATAGCATCAAGTGTTAAAAAACAATTTTTTTTTTAAAAATGACATGAGCTCTGGTATGAATGGTATCCAAACATGAGATGTCAATGTTACAAATACAATTGTAACATTGACATCTCATGTTTGGATACCATTCATACCAGAGCTCATGTCATTTTTAATTCATGTTTTTTTTTTTTTCATAAATCTGTAAACAATAAAGAACTTTTTTTGATATATTCTATTCAGTCCATTTTTTTCTAGCTGCCTATCGGCCCTTGGGAGCAATTTTTCAAATTAATTATATTTTGGGCTAGCAGCACTTTCTCTCCACCCAGGTGGGTGGGTTTCACTTGATTACAATTAGTTTAACTACACGCCGCGGATCACGGCGATATGCCGCTCGTGTCGGCTCCCGTGCGCATGTGCAGGAGTGAGGTCATCGCTGCTCCGGCGAATCACAGCGCCGGAGCAGCGAGAGACGGAAGTCACTCTGGGATTGATGGCGGCGGAGGAGGACGTGGATGAGGGTCGATTCAGGGGGCTTTGTTCTCAGGAAAGTTATTCATAATGAGCTAGTATGCTATGCATACTAGCTCATTATGCCTTTGCCTTGCAGGGTGCATTTAAAGGAAAAAAAAATAGAGTGCCTTTACTTCCTCTTTAAACTTCTCTCTTAAAATGGGGGTGTGTGTTATACGCCTGTGTGTGTTATATGCCGATAAATATGGTATATCACTTTTTTTTACAGTATATTTTCCATACATATGCTGCAGTACAGGCAGTCCCTGGGTTACAAACAAGATAGGTTTTATAGGTTTGTTCTTTAGTTGAATTTGTATGTAAGTTGGATCAGGTAAATTTTTAAAGTGTAACTACAGACATTTTTATTTTTTTGGATAGCGTAGAGAAGGGTTAACACCCATGTAATGTTTGTTTTGCTGTCTGTGCCCCTGGTCAGAAGATTTCACTTCACTTTCTGTCCCTGTGAAAATTAGATTTTGTTAGTTTTATTTGTACAGTTTACTTGTGATCAATGTTGAGGACTCATTTCACTGGAGAGATTGCGATCACATGACCAGCCAGCTCTCTCCTCCTCTCCTCCTCCCCTCCAGACTGACATCAGCAGTGGAATCTCAGCTCCGCCCACTGCATCTCTCAGAGGAGGAAAGGAGAAACCTGGCCAGTCATGTGATCGCAATCTCGGCAGTGAAATTAGGTATTTGCAGCATTTTTATAAATCACACACAGAGGTGGATACTACAATAGGAGGCAGTGCTGATGGTGTGTACAGGTTAAGCCCCATACACACGGTCGGACAATCCGCGGACCAGGTCGGTCGGATCCTGTCCGTCATACTTTGTCTGATGTTGGTTTTGCGTACACACGGTCGGACAAAGTTGTCGGAAAATCCGATCATTCTGAACGTGGTGACGTTTGTTGCCTACGACGGGACTACGTAGAGGCTAGTAGCCAATAGCTTTGGTCTTGTAATGTGATCTGAGCATGCGTAGCACTTTGTCCGGTCGGACAACCGTACACACGATCCGATTTGGTGTGATCGGACCGTGTTGTCGGCAAATCTATCCAGCAGGCGATAAGACTTTGTCCGTCGGACAATCCGACGTACACTGTCCGATGGTGCCTACACACGGTCTGATTTTTCAACAAAATTGTCCGATCTGACAGAATCCATGAAAAAGTCTGACCGTGTGTATGGGGCTTTAGAGTGTCTTAACAACCATTTTAAGATGTCACAACGTGCACAATTCAGGATGCCTCTTGCAGCCTGAATTGTTCAACATATAAATCCAATTGTGAAGCCATTCATGTAGAAAATGCATCTAGGTAACCTTGTTTAAGTATTTCCAACACTAAATGAATTCAGCATAGCGTTGGTGACACATTAGATTGCACTTAATTCTAGAAAAAGTATGCATTTCATTTATTCCAGCAGTCATTTTCAAAAATACCTAAGCCAGTAATAACATTGACCATTTGGGAGAAGGGATAGTCCATTTAGCAAAGTCACTTAGCTTTAGTTGTCTCCAGTCCCTAGTCTCTAGTTTGGGCCTAAAGTTATGGCATCAGAAAATGTCAGGGAAGAACGCTTGCACACTACCTGTTTCTATTGGACCAAATGTACCTGTTCCAAGGCGTACCAGGCTATAATGGGATCCCAAGCATAAGACCTTGGACATTTACTGGCCCTTCAGTGAGGCAGCATTGGATTACTACCCTGGTCACACACCCCCCCCCCCCTCCGTCTCCCACCCCCCACCTCCTCTCCAACTGTCATGGAAAATTTTATTAATGTATGTTGTCAGATGCCCCCAGTGTCGGTTTTGCTGTAATGCGCTCATCTGTGCGCATTCGCACATAAAGACGTTGGCGGAAGACCATTGGCTGTGTAAACCTTCCTATGGACACTACAGATGTGTTTGCTGGTTTAAGGAAGTTCATTCGTGCCTCACCGGGAGACTGGCCACTTCCCAGTGACGGCATTGATAGCTTCAAGCAAACATCCCTGTGTGCACTGGAACTTTAGCATAACGGTATAAATATTGTGGCCCACGGAGCCATAGTTTTATATTGTTCGTTGTCATTGAAAGCAGTTTAGACGGTTTGTACATCACTGTTTAGTCTGTTTGAATGTATACATCTGTGATTGGTTCTTTTGAAGGAAAACAATTGTCCCTGTATTGTAGTCCTTGTATTGTATTTCCTTATATGGTCATTCACATCCTGGGTGAATGAGATGAGGCCACATCCTTTGTGGGAGGGGTTTAGCTGTTGGAGGCAAACCCCTGAGGGTGTGGCTTGGAATGTTTTCTAAATAAAGGAGTTCACTGGGCTGGGACAGGGGCAATGATGCTGACCGAGGCTGAGATGAACATGTAAGAATACTTGCTGTTGATGGCTGTTTACTGGGCAATGGGAAGCCAGGGGCTTAGATGGAAAGCAGCCAGACTGAGGTGGTGATGGATGGAATGCTTGGCTGGTGAGGTTTGGATGATGAGAGGATGACGTGAAGCTGCTGGTAATGTCTGTTTTTGGGAGCTGGGGATCCAGGGAGGCATACGATCAGAGGGTGCATTATATCATAAGATTGAAAGGCGCTTATTAGCGCAAGAGTGTGGCGAAATATCCACTACAGTTAAAATGGCGAGCCAGGTAGGAGGGGCAAACAGGGCTTTCCCTCTACACAGGCAGAGAAGGGGAGAGAACAGAGCACAGTCCAATACACGTTTGTTGTCCTGAGACAAATGGGGTGCGTTTTCTCTGCCTGATGCGTTGGGAAAGTTTTAGCTTTGCAAAAAGAACAAATGTTTTGTCTTTTGGTATAATGCCGCAATTTTGATCGTGTGTGTGTGTGTGTGTATGTATGTATGTATGTATGTATGTATGTCTGTGTGTGTGTGTGTGTGATCGTGTGTGTGTGTGTGTGATCGTGTGTGTGTGTGTGTGATCGTGTGTGTGTGTGTGATCGTGTGTATGTGTGTGATCATGTGTATGTGTGGGGAGAAGGATTGGCTTGTTATGGAAGTTGATGCCACAGTGAGTAACTTTAGGTGTTTAACAAGAAGTGTATGTTTTAAGTTGTGCTTTTTCATGTAACTAACACTTTTAAATGTGAGTTAGCCTAAAGTGTTTGTCTATGCGTTAGATGTGATGTCCCATTTGTGTCCGATTGTGTGGGGAGAAGGGTTGCTAGTTTTGGCGGGAACAACTGCTTTGCATGCGTTAACGACGCCATTTTGTACCCTGGCTTTCATCTGCCATTTCCTTCTGTTGTTGTTTCATTGGATAGCATATGTTACTAAGTGTGCATTCTCAATTGTGCGGTGAGATTACATACTTTTTAGTGGAACTGTTCCTAAAGTGTATGTTTTAAGTTGTGCTGGGCCTTCCTATAGGGGAAGGGGCAAACATCATTCCTTTGTGTGTGAAACCATGTGCTAGTTTCGGCGGGAAAAAAATCCCTCATGTTGTAGCCTAGCCTTTGTCTATTATAGGCTAGCTGTTTTCGTTTGGCGGGAAAAACTCCATCTTGCTGAAGTCTGGCCTTTGATATGGTTTTTTTCATCGGCCATCTTGTTGTATCTGCTGTGTTCAGCCTTTGGTGCAGATTTTCCTTTTTAAGTGAATTCAATTTTTTGTACTTTTTACATATTTTTAAGTAAAGCTTTTGCGTTTTCTGTATTGAATTTTGATTTCCATTTGAATCTAGACTGGGTTTGTGTATAGTGAAACTAGCTTTGCAAGTGTATGGGAGTGTCTCAAATGGTAGTTCATTGTTCTTTTTAGGCTTGTATTGTTTAAGCCTGCACTTGAAAATCTCTCTCCCTCCCTCTTTCCTCTTCATTGATATTTAAATTAACCAGTTTGATGAGTTTTGATGTATCCACAGGAAGAGAGGGGCTAAGGGTCTTTTGACTAAGGACAAAACCATTTTGATTTTTAAAGTAAATTAAGGTTTATATTGTAATACTGTTTTGGGGAGGCATTAAAGTTATTGTAATATCGAGGTACAGAGAGAAGCCATAATATTTGTTTTGAATAGTGGAGGATTTCAGGGTGTTTTGTAGTTTGTCTGACAACACATTTATGGGGCTGCCGATAACCGGTAGTAGAGCATGTAAATGTGAGGATTAGTACGCTAGCACACCAGGAGGCCGTGTATAATAATCGGAAAACGCTGGGTGCCAGTACTGTAAAAATGAGGCGCTAAGCAGTACTGATCCGAAAATTAGTGCAAGGTGCCCTGGACGCAGGGACACTTCATAAGCGATTCGAATCGTCATGGGTAATGTTGGCCATCCATGCGTTGGAGATAAAAAAATAAGGCTCCACACCAGTCAGACAGCTGCCTTACACATGAGATCTGGGTTTGGGGCTCCGGACATGAGACCCCTTAAAGTGTGACATATATGGTCAGAGGGTACAGTGAAGTGTATTCCTTTGGAAGGTATTTTTGATGTCTGGTGGTACGAGACCCCAGAATAAAAAAAATATTTTGGAAGTAGTTCAGTTTTGGCTTCAGAAATCTGTAATGATGAGTGGGATGATGGATGTGTAGTACATGATTTTGTGATTCTCAGAGGAGGAACTGTGCTTAAAATCCAGATGCACATTCCAGAACTTTGTGTGGCTGGTCCATACAATATTCTGAGATGTTCTCATGTCTGTCCCATTGTATGTAGTTTTTTTTTTTTGCTAAGAGTGAAGGCAGAATTCCATCTGGTTGGTTTTAATTTTAATTTTTGATTTAGGAACTATGAAATATCTCCCCCACATTTGTATCAAAATGTTTGTCTAAAGTTTTAGTTGTGTCATGTTCTATGTGGTAACAAGAATAAGTCTGAACCTACCATGACAGTCGTGTTGTGGGTGTTGTATTTTAGTAAAAACGTGAAAGTAAGGGTTGTAGAGGGTTTAGCTATTATCGGTTTCGACGAATGCCATTGACAATTTACCAATGGACACGAATGTTGTATTGTTTATGATTGACAGATTAATAACTTGTGTGTATAAGTATCTTTTCAGGTCCAAGGAGTTTCTGAGGCTCTGCACCATTCTAAACCCTGTATGTTTTCCTCCACTTTGTAAAGATGAGGAAAAGGGGGGAAGAGGATGGGCTGAGTGACAATTTTTCAAACCAATGATACTAACCACTCTAATTCTAGCCAAGTTTGTGACAGGTGACAGGTGACAAGTGACAGGTGACAGGTGACTCGGTCGTTGCAGAGAAGATTGATGAACAAGACAACAAGGATGAGAAGTATCTTTATTTATATTTTTTTAAAGTGTATTTTCCAACTAGCTAAGAAAGTGAACAGGACACATGGTTGGGTCTACTCTGAGTCTCCACGGAGCTCTAGTGCCCCAGTGATGACAGCGGTGTATGATATATAGATATATTGATGTGAGGAGTTGTGACAAACTAGTAAAGACTCCAAACAGACATTTGTAAATGGAATTTTTCGATACATTTCTAGAGGGTAAAATTAATTTTAATTTTGACAATAGCTCTGGTTCTCACCAGCTTTGGTATCGGGATAACTAGATAGCCCACAGTTTATAAAGTAAAGCTTCAGATCTACGGTTTATAAAGTAATTCCCCTAATGGAAGAGATTCATGTGTGCTGGTGAATCTCGTCCCAGCATCTTATGTCGCGGCCGATCGCGAGGATCTGATGGCGCGAGGGAAGGTAAGAATGACAGGGACACCTAGAAGGGAATTGCTTGTACACGGTGGGGACTTGAGCTTATGAAACGATTGAAAAGTGTATCATCCATTGAGGATGGGATGTTTTCATGTAACTGTTGAAGCTACAAGGAAGTTCCCACAATCCAAAGGGGGTCCTGGGAATTCATAAGTAAAGATTGTTATACCTGAATCGGGGATACTAGTGACAAAGTTCAGGCCCATATGGATGGGGCTTGGATCCCTGAGAGGCAAAGCCAGAGCTGTAGCTAGTGAAGGGTGGAATTCTCTAAAGTCTGGGAATCTTTGGTGATTTAATTTTTATTTTTGCAGCGGATCATAGTTGAAGGAAGTAGGGGTATATTTACTCATGCTGTTTTTGTTTCTATTCCTTATATATATCGTGATGAGGTGCTCCTGCTGCCTGATTTGGACGCGTGACCAGAGCCCGAGCAGATGACCACATTTTTCTCAACAAGATGCCCGACCTGCAAACAAGACACAGAGGATCTCAGACCGACCAGCGACTACAACAGCTCACCATGTCATCTCTACTGAAGAACAGAGTCTCCATGTCAAGCCGTGTTTTCCTTTTTATGGACTGTAAGGCCAGGTGTAAGAAGATCGAAATTCATCAAGAGACACATGGGAGGATATGACAAAAACGAGGGACTGTCATGGAAAATTTTATTAATGTATGTTGTCAGATGCCCCCAGTGTCGGTTTTGCTGTAATGCGCTCATCTGTGCGCATTCGCACATAAAGACGTTGGCGGAAGACCATTGGCTGTGTAAACCTTCCTATGGACACTACAGATGTGTTTGCTGGTTTAAGGAAGTTCATTCGTGCCTCACCGGGAGACTGGCCACTTCCCAGTGACGGCATTGATAGCTTCAAGCAAACATCCCTGTGTGCACTGGAACTTTAGCATAACGGTATAAATATTGTGGCCCACGGAGCCATAGTTTTATATTGTTCGTTGTCATTGAAAGCAGTTTAGACGGTTTGTACATCACTGTTTAGTCTGTTTGAATGTATACATCTGTGATTGGTTCTTTTGAAGGAAAACAATTGTCCCTGTATTGTAGTCCTTGTATTGTATTTCCTTATATGGTCATTCACATCCTGGGTGAATGAGATGAGGCCACATCCTTTGTGGGAGGGGTTTAGCTGTTGGAGGCAAACCCCTGAGGGTGTGGCTTGGAATGTTTTCTAAATAAAGGAGTTC
>CM053029.1:434005652-434080700 GCA_028564925.1 Lithobates sylvaticus
GCAAACCAGAGTGTGCTGTATTGATTGCGAGTTCCAAGGGTGGAATGCCCAGTCTGGGGATGGAAACAGGGTCATATACTGTGTCTAAGGTTGGTCCCAGAACGGAAGAGCATGGAACTAGGAGAGGTTCTACTCACTGTGTTTGTATGGCGTGGTTCTTGGATCATCACATGGAGATAGGTTTGCTTAACCTCCCCATGTGGTATTTATGGGTGTGTACCTAATTAGAATCAGGTGTGCATATTAGAACACCATATGGTGTCAATTCAGGGCATCCCTGGGGAGGGGAGGGAAAGGGGGTGGAGAAGGGGAAAGGGCGGAGAGAACAGGGAAAGAGGGAAAAGATGGGTGGGAAGGGGGAAAGGAGGAAAAGGGCAGGGAACATGAAAGGGAATCACCTTCCATCTACCATTCCTGTACCCGCAAGGCCCACCCGTCCGTGGGAGCCATGATGGCAACATATGCCATCTGGAGTGGCCTCCCCGGCGTCCGGGAGGTCCTTCCGGGGTCGCGTCTGCTACGCAATCGTCGCACCGGCGTGACATCCTGCATCACGTGCACGCACGCGGCCGCGCGCATGCGCAGTGATCGGGAGAGGTCCGATTGCGTTCCGGGACGCCGCCAGCAAGGGGAGTGGTTCCCTGTCAGGGAGCCCGGGCCCGCCCAGGCCACCTTGAGGGAACGTGATTGGAGGAGCTTGGATGGTAGGCGCTCCTCCTTACCCTTGCTGTGAGGTCACGTATGTGGAACGCCCCACCGCCGCACGTACCCACCGGGATGGGGCAAAAAACAAGGGCGCCATCCATGGAGTCCGGAGCCCACTCAAACCACAGGGGGAACCCTGAAATAAAAAAGAGAATGCGAAGTTTTAACATAGGTTCACTGCCTATATAATATGGCAGATGGGAGACCATGGTTATCTCTATTATTGTCACATTCCCATTGGTTGTATGGGTCATAACTTGAAATTGTAGACATATTGGAATACAGAAAGAACATTTGGAGGCCCATGTCTCAGCCCCAAAGTGTCACGGGGGGAAGGGTGTTTAACCACCCGAATATAAACTAAGAAGGGGAAGAAGACACTAACTGGAGATGATGTTTTGCTGCTCACCCCTGGGATGTGAAAACAAAAAAGAAAAAGTCCCCCCAAGAGGGATTGGTGGGGTTTTTAGGCAGCGTTTAGAAAATTCTCTGAAAGATATTGTTATATTCAAAATATGAATCTTTATTAGATTAAAGATGTCGCATGTGACATATAAATGAAGATAAAAATAGGAGACATGGGTCCCAAATAGATAAAACAATACAGAAATTTTAAAACAGATTTACACTAACAGACAAAAAGCTTTTACAACAATATAGTTTACATAACCAAATGTTGGGGGTAAAAGTGAACCTGACGCGTTTCGACCCGTTTTGGTGAGGGTCTTCCTCAAAGGTGGTTTTGTCTGTTTGAAGAGAGAAAGGATAAGAACAATATATTGTAGCAATATTTCATTTGCATATATTTGTCTCCAATTGACCTTTCGCATCACATAGCATAATATCACATTGTACTGTGAAATATTTACCTAGTGTGTAAATTTCTATAGATTACTCCTTATATGTGACGGGGTTCCCTCTAGGTCGGTGTGCTCCAGGTCCTAGACAACGTCCCGCTATAGCGCCCCCCAGCGGGCGCGCGGCAGATGAGGCGATCCAACAACGGGACCTACGAGGGGTCACATCCAATGAATAGGCTACCCACGGATCCGTACATGGGCCAAACGGGCAGGGGAAGGGAGGTGGAAGGGGAGGGAAGGGAAAGGGGAGGAAGGGTTGAAAATGGGGTTCCTTGAGGTCCCCTGTTCTGCACATCTGTCATGGGATCCAAGATCATATACTTAGATGTATATCATAAGAGATTGCCATAACAATTAGACAATGTCTGGTACACTTGAAACAGTAGTAGAGAGGAATAGGATTTTTGAAGTAAAAGTGATTGTGCCATTGATGTGTTTATGGGTGGTGCAGGTTTGTGTGTTATTGTCTCTAGACTCGTGATTGGAGGTGGGAAGGAGAAAAGGAGAGGGGGAGAAAAGGAGGAAACAGATGGGGTGAGGAGGGGGGGGGGTGGGGGAGTGAAGGGAGGGAAAAGCGAAGGAAAGAGTGGGAACTGGAAAGGGGGTGAAGGAGGGGGGGGGGGAGAGGAAGAGAAGGGGGGGGGGGGGGGGGGAAAAAAAAAAAGGGGGAGGGGGGGGAAGGGGGGGGGGGGGGGGGGGGAGGGGGGAGGGGGGGGGGGGAGGGGGGGGAGGGGGGGAGAGGGGAAAACCAATACATGGCATGCACATGTATAGGTGGACATAGGGATGCTGCAGCATCCACATGGGTAGGACAGGGAAAAGTGGGGTGGGACAAGGGTGGGACGGTGGAGGGACGAAGAGAGGTGTTGTGTGCAAGTGGGAGGGGGAAAGAAAGGGGGGGGGGAGGAAAAAGTGAAAAGGGGGGGGGGAAGCAGGAAAGGAGGAAAAAACAGGGGAAGGAAGGAGGGGGGATGGTGGAGAAGGGGGAGGGGGGAAGGGAATGGGGGAAAGACTGTGAAGGGAGGAAAAAAGAGGGGAAAGAAAGAGTGAAAAAGTAAGTGGGATGAAGTGCCAAAGGAATGGAGGGGGTTTATTATGATGTCAGTCAAGCCGCTGATGCTTAGTTGGGCACTGTGCTAGTGATGCTGTGGGTCGCTGGAATGAAGGGGTCCTAGAGTGGGGGTGTGTGTGGGTGAAAGTGTGAAGTGGTGCCATTGAGTGTGGTGTGGGGAGCTGGGAATTGGGACCATGGGGGGATTGTGAGTATGTGAGTGTGGGACAGGGGAAAGCATAAACAGGAAAAAGGTATACCAGTATGTCAGATACCAACAAGCAATATAGAGTTACCTAATAGAGTTGGTGTATCTTGCTCAGGTTGCGAGGTGCATGTAGAGGCCCATATGTTGCAAACCAGAGTGTGCTGTATTGATTGCGAGTTCCAAGGGTGGAATGCCCAGTCTGGGGATGGAAACAGGGTCATATACTGTGTCTAAGGTTGGTCCCAGAACGGAAGAGCATGGAACTAGGAGAGGTTCTACTCACTGTGTTTGTATGGCGTGGTTCTTGGATCATCACATGGAGATAGGTTTGCTTAACCTCCCCATGTGGTATTTATGGGTGTGTACCTAATTAGAATCAGGTGTGCATATTAGAACACCATATGGTGTCAATTCAGGGCATCCCTGGGGAGGGGAGGGAAAGGGGGTGGAGAAGGGGAAAGGGCGGAGAGAACAGGGAAAGAGGGAAAAGATGGGTGGGAAGGGGGAAAGGAGGAAAAGGGCAGGGAACATGAAAGGGAATCACCTTCCATCTACCATTCCTGTACCCGCAAGGCCCACCCGTCCGTGGGAGCCATGATGGCAACATATGCCATCTGGAGTGGCCTCCCCGGCGTCCGGGAGGTCCTTCCGGGGTCGCGTCTGCTACGCAATCGTCGCACCGGCGTGACATCCTGCATCACGTGCACGCACGCGGCCGCGCGCATGCGCAGTGATCGGGAGAGGTCCGATTGCGTTCCGGGACGCCGCCAGCAAGGGGAGTGGTTCCCTGTCAGGGAGCCCGGGCCCGCCCAGGCCACCTTGAGGGAACGTGATTGGAGGAGCTTGGATGGTAGGCGCTCCTCCTTACCCTTGCTGTGAGGTCACGTATGTGGAACGCCCCACCGCCGCACGTACCCACCGGGATGGGGCAAAAAACAAGGGCGCCATCCATGGAGTCCGGAGCCCACTCAAACCACAGGGGGAACCCTGAAATAAAAAAGAGAATGCGAAGTTTTAACATAGGTTCACTGCCTATATAATATGGCAGATGGGAGACCATGGTTATCTCTATTATTGTCACATTCCCATTGGTTGTATGGGTCATAACTTGAAATTGTAGACATATTGGAATACAGAAAGAACATATAGAACATGTTGAGAGAACAGAAGACATGAGATCTCTTCAGATGATATTATCCACAATTTATATATGATTACGTTATAGGTAGTTTCAAATGATACATTGTTAGTGTTGTTCATATTTGGCTCAAAATTTGTCATATGAACACGCTACAGCCCTGTGTCTTAGTAGTACACAGTATGTATATGGCCATGTAGCGGTGTGCATATAGCTGAAAATTGCTCATATTGGTTACAGTGTATAAATATGCATACAGTAATCAAAAAATGGAAAAAACATTCAATGGACTGTGGATAAACACTGAAAAAAGAGATTTACATTTGGAGGCCCATGTCTCAGCCCCAAAGTGTCACGGGGGGAAGGGTGTTTAACCACCCGAATATAAACTAAGAAGGGGAAGAAGACACTAACTGGAGATGATGTTTTGCTGCTCACCCCTGGGATGTGAAAACAAAAAAGAAAAAGTCCCCCCAAGAGGGATTGGTGGGGTTTTTAGGCAGCGTTTAGAAAATTCTCTGAAAGATATTGTTATATTCAAAATATGAATCTTTATTAGATTAAAGATGTCGCATGTGACATATAAATGAAGATAAAAATAGGAGACATGGGTCCCAAATAGATAAAACAATACAGAAATTTTAAAACAGATTTACACTAACAGACAAAAAGCTTTTACAACAATATAGTTTACATAACCAAATGTTGGGGGTAAAAGTGAACCTGACGCGTTTCGACCCGTTTTAGTGAGGGTCTTCCTCAAAGGTGGTTTTGTCTGTTTGAAGAGAGAAAGGATAAGAACAATATATTGTAGCAATATTTCATTTGCATATATTTGTCTCCAATTGACCTTTCGCATCACATAGCATAATATCACATTGTACTGTGAAATATTTACCTAGTGTGTAAATTTCTATAGATTACTCCTTATATGTGACGGGGTTCCCTCTAGGTCGGTGTGCTCCAGGTCCTAGACAACGTCCCGCTATAGCGCCCCCCAGCGGGCGCGCGGCAGATGAGGCGATCCAACAACGGGACCTACGAGGGGTCACATCCAATGAATAGGCTACCCACGGATCCGTACATGGGCCAAACGGGCAGGGGAAGGGGGAGGTGGAAGGGGAGGGAAGGAAAGGGGAGGAAGGGTTGAAAATGGGGTTCCTTGAGGTCCCCTGTTCTGCACATCTGTCATGGGATCCAAGATCATAATTGGAGACAAATATATGCAAATGAAATATTGCTACAATATATTGTTCTTATCCTTTCTCTCTTCAAACAGACAAAACCACCTTTGAGGAAGACCCTCACTAAAACGGGTCGAAACGCGTCAGGTTCACTTTTACCCCCAACATTTGGTTATGTAAACTATATTGTTGTAAAAGCTTTTTGTCTGTTAGTGTAAATCTGTTTTAAAATTTCTGTATTGTTTTATCCATTTGGGACCCATGTCTCCTATTTTTATCTTCATTTATATGCCACATGCGACATCTTTAATCTAATAAAGATTCATATTTTGAATATAACAATATCTTTCAGAGAATTTTCTAAACGCTGCCTAAAAACCCCACCAATCCCTCTTGGGGGGACTTTTTCTTTTTCTTTTTTGTTTTCACATCCCAGGGGTGAGCAGCAAAACATCATCTCCAGTTAGTGTCTTCTTCCCCTTCTTAGTTTATATTCGGGTGGTTAAACACCCTTCCCCCCGTGACACTTTGGGGCTGAGACATGGGCCTCCAAATGTAAATCTCTTTTTTCAGTGTTTATCCACAGTCCATTGAATGTTTTTTCCATTTTTTGATTACTGTATGCATATTTATACACTGTAACCAATATGAGCAATTTTCAGCTATATGCACACCGCTACATGGCCATATACATACTGTGTACTACTAAGACACAGGGCTGTAGCGTGTTCATATGACAAATTTTGAGCCAAATATGAACAACACTAACAATGTATCATTTGAAACTACCTATAACGTAATCATATATAAATTGTGGATAATGTCATCTGAAGAGATCTCATGTCTTCTGTTCTCTCAACATGTTCTATATGTTCTTTCTGTATTCCAATATGTCTACAATTTCAAGTTATGACCCATACAACCAATGGGAATGTGACAATAATAGAGATAACCATGGTCTCCCATCTGCCATATTATATAGGCAGTGAACCTATGTTAAAACTTCGCATTCTCTTTTTTATTTCAGGGTTCCCCCTGTGGTTTGAGTGGGCTCCGGACTCCATGGATGGCGCCCTTGTTTTTTGCCCCATCCCGGTGGGTACGTGCGGCGGTGGGGCGTTCCACATACGTGACCTCACAGCAAGGGTAAGGAGGAGCGCCTACCATCCAAGCTCCTCCAATCACGTTCCCTCAAGGTGGCCTGGGCGGGCCCGGGCTCCCTGACAGGGAACCACTCCCCTTGCTGGCGGCGTCCCGGAACGCAATCGGACCTCTCCCGATCACTGCGCATGCGCGCGGCCGCGTGCGTGCACGTGATGCAGGATGTCACGCCGGTGCGACGATTGCGTAGCAGACGCGACCCCGGAAGGACCTCCCGGACGCCGGGGAGGCCACTCCAGATGGCATATGTTGCCATCATGGCTCCCACGGACGGGTGGGCCTTGCGGGTACAGGAATGGTAGATGGAAGGTGATTCCCTTTCATGTTCCCTGCCCTTTTCCTCCTTTCCCCCTTCCCACCCATCTTTTCCCTCTTTCCCTGTTCTCTCCGCCCTTTCCCTTTCTCCACCCCCTTTCCCTCCCCTCCCCAGGGATGCCCTGAATTGACACCATATGGTGTTCTAATATGCACACCTGATTCTAATTAGGTACACACCCATAAATACCACATGGGGAGGTTAAGCAAACCTATCTCCATGTGATGATCCAAGAACCACGCCATACAAACACAGTGAGTAGAACCTCTCCTAGTTCCATGCTCTTCCGTTCTGGGACCAACCTTAGACACAGTATATGACCCTGTTTCCATCCCCAGACTGGGCATTCCACCCTTGGAACTCGCAATCAATACAGCACACTCTGGTTTGCAACATATGGGCCTCTACATGCACCTCGCAACCTGAGCAAGATACACCAACTCTATTAGGTAACTCTATATTGCTTGTTGGTATCTGACATACTGGTATACCTTTTTCCTGTTTATGCTTTCCCCTGTCCCACACTCACATACTCACAATCCCCCCATGGTCCCAATTCCCAGCTCCCCACACCACACTCAATGGCACCACTTCACACTTTCACCCACACACACCCCCACTCTAGGACCCCTTCATTCCAGCGACCCACAGCATCACTAGCACAGTGCCCAACTAAGCATCAGCGGCTTGACTGACATCATAATAAACCCCCTCCATTCCTTTGGCACTTCATCCCACTTACTTTTTCACTCTTTCTTTCCCCTCTTTTTTTCCTCCCTTCACAGTCTTTCCCCCATTCCCTTCCCCCCTCCCCCTTCTCCACCATCCCCCCTCCTTCCTTCCCCTGTTTTTTCCTCCTTTCCTGCTTCCCCCCCCCCTTTTTCACTTTTTCCTTCCCCCCCCCCCTTTCTTTCCCCCTCCCACTTGCACACAACACCTCTCTTCGTCCCTCCACCGTCCCACCCTTGTCCCACCCCACTTTTCCCTGTCCTACCCATGTGGATGCTGCAGCATCCCTATGTCCACCTATACATGTGCATGCCATGTATTGGTTTTCCCCTCTCCCCCCCTCCCTCCCCCCCCTCTTCCCCCCCCCCCCCCCCCTTTCCCCTCCCCCTT
This sequence comes from Lithobates sylvaticus, assembly GCA_028564925.1. NCBI lineage: Eukaryota > Metazoa > Chordata > Amphibia > Anura > Ranidae > Lithobates > Lithobates sylvaticus. The sequence goes on from CM053029.1 coordinate 434,013,395, forward strand.
TTTTTTTCCCCCTTTCCCCCCCCCCCCCTTCTCTTCCTCTCCCCCCCCCCCCCTCCTTCACCCCCTTTCCAGTTCCCACTCTTTCCTTCGCTTTTCCCTCCCTTCACTCCCCCACCCCCCCCCTTCCTCACCCCATCTGTTTCCTCCTTTTCTCCCCCTCTCCTTTTCTCCTTCCCACCTCCAATCACGAGTCTAGAGATAATAACACACAAACCTGCACCACCCATAAACACATCAATGGCACAATCACTTTTACTTCAAAAATCCTATTCCTCTCTACTACTGTTTCAAGTGTACCAGACATTGTCTAATTGTTATGGCAATCTCTTATGATATACATCTAAGTATATGATCTTGGATCCAATGACAGATGTGCAGAACAGGGGACCTCAAGGAACCCCATTTTCAACCCTTCCTCCCCTTTCCCTTCCCTCCCCTTCCACCTTCCTTCCCCTGCCCGCTTGGCCCATGTACGGATCCGTGGGTAGCCTATTCATTGGATGTGACCCCTCGTAGGTCCCGTTGTTGGATCGCCTCATCTGCCGCGCGCCCGCTGGGGGGCGCTATAGCGGGACGTTGTCTAGGACCTGGAGCACACCGACCTAGAGGGAACCCCGTCACATATAAGGAGTAATCTATAGAAATTTACACACTAGGTAAATATTTCACAGTACAATGTGATATTATGCTATGTGATGCGAAAGGTCAATTGGAGACAAATATATGCAAATGAAATATTGCTACAATATATTGTTCTTATCCTTTCTCTCTTCAAACAGACAAAACCACCTTTGAAGAAGACCCTCACCAAAACGGGTCGAAACGCGTCAGGTTCACTTTTACCCCCAACATTTGGTTATGTAAACTATATTGTTGTAAAAGCTTTTTGTCTGTTAGTGTAAATCTGTTTTAAAATTTCTGTATTGTTTTATCTATTTGGGACCCATGTCTCCTATTTTTATCTTCATTTATATGTCACATGCGACATCTTTAATCTAATAAAGATTCATATTTTGAATATAACAATATCTTTCAGAGAATTTTCTAAACGCTGCCTAAAAACCCCACCAATCCCTCTTTTTTGTATTCCCATCACACAGACCTATATTTTGTTCCCAGAAGCACCTTGAAGTGTGTTAGTCCCATCACACAGAGATCATATATTTTGTTCCCAGAAGCACCAATAGGACTTGAAGTGTGTTAGTCCCATCACACAGACCTATATTTTGTTCCCAGAAGCACCTATAGGACTTGAAGTGTGTTAGTCCCATCACACAGACCTACATTTTCTTCCCAGAAGCACCTATAGGACTTGAAGTGTGTTAGTCCCATCACACAGACCTACATTTTCTTCCCAGAAGCACCTATAGGACTTGAAGTGTGTTAGTCCCATCACACAGAGATCATATATTTTGTTCCCAGAAGCACCTATAGGACTTGAAGTGTGTTAGTCCCATCACACAGACCTACATTTTCTTCCCAGAAGCACCTATAGGACTTGAAGTGTGTTAGTCCCATCACACAGACCTATATTTTGTTCCCAGAAGCACCCATAGGACTTGAAGTGTGTTAGTCCCATCACACAGAGATCCTATATTTTGTTCCCAGAAGCACCTATAGGACTTGAAGTGTGTTAGTCCCATCACACAGACCTATATTTTGTTCCCAGAAGCACCTATAGGACTTGAAGTGTGTTAGTCCCATCATACAGAGATCCTATATTTTGTTCCCAGAAGCACCTATAGGACTTGAAGTGTGTTAGTCCCATCACACAGAGCTATATTTTGTTCCCAGAAGCACCTATAGGACTTGAAGTGTGTTAGTCCCATCACACAGAGATCCTCTATTTTCTTTGCAGAAGCACCCATAGGACTTCTAGTGTGTTAGTGGCATCACACAGAGCTCCTATATTGTCTTCTCAGCAGCACCCACAGGACTTCTAGTGTGTTAGTGGCATCACACAGAGCTCCTCTATTTTCTTTGCAGAAGCACCCACAGGACTTCTAGTGTGTTAGTGGCATCACACAGAGCTCCTATATTGTCTTCTCAGCAGCACCCACAGGACTTCTAGTGTGTTAGTGGCATCACACAGAGCTCCTCTATTTCTTTGCAGAAGCACCCATAGGACTTCTAGTGTGTTAGTGGCATCACACAGAGCTCCTATATTGTCTTCTCAGCAGCACCCACAGGACTTCTAGTGTGTTAGTGGCATCACACAGAGCTCCTCTATTTTCTTTGCAGAAGCACCCATAGGACTTCTAGTGTGTTAGTGGCATCACACAGAGCTCCTCTATTTTCTTTGCAGAAGCACCCATAGGACTTCTAGTGTGTTAGTGGCATCACACAGAGCTCCTATATGTCTTCTCAGCAGCACCCACAGGACTTCTAGTGTGTTAGTGGCATCACACAGAGCTCCTCTATTTTCTTTGCAGAAGCACCCATAGGACTTCTAGTGTGTTAGTGGCATCACACAGAGCTCCTATATTTTCTTCTCAGCAGCACCCACAGGACTACCGACTACAATGGCTGGAAGACCGCCAAGGGGAGGCAGAGCGTGCAGAGCCAAGAACACAGGGCAGGCAGGCTCTGTTTCTAGTGGACGTGGCCGTGGCCGTGGACGTGGTCGTGCATCGTCATCAGCACGTGGCCATGGGACACGCGCGTCTTTGTTTTCGGCAGCTGGACATGTGGAGCCGCATCATGCTGAAGGCTTGGTAGAATGGATGACCAAGCCCTCCTCATCCTCCTCATCCTCTCTCACCCAGGCTCAGGGTACTGACAGAGCAGCTGCCAACGCGTACTCAATGGCATCATCAGCCACCCCTTCCCTAGACCCACCATGTCCTCCTGAGGAGTCCCCCGAACTCTTTGAGCACAGTGTTGGGTACATGCTCCAGGAGGATGCCCAACGATTCGAAGGCTCGGATGATGATACCCAGCTTGAGGAATCTGGCAGTACTGTTCCACCAGCTGCAGCTTACTGCCAGGTTTGCTCTAGTGGTGAAGAGGGAGGGGATGATGAGGTCACTGACTCCACGTGGGTGCCTGAAGGGAGAGAGGATGAGGAGGAGGACGAGGAGGAGGAGGATGCGGCGTCACATGTCCAACGAGGCAGGATGCCCCCTGGAGGCCAGGTAGAGGCCAGCACAGCAACTGTACAACACCGCAGAGCTCCGCCTGTGCAGGGCGCTGCCTCTGCACGTTATCAGGAAAGTTCTTTGGTGTGGGCCTTTTTTGAGACGAGTGCATCAGATCGCACCACTGCTATTTGCAATATTTGTCTCAAGCGTATCTCGCGTGGCCAAAACATCAGCCGCTTGGGCACCACAAGCATGACCAGACATATGTCGACCTGCCATGCAGCTCGTTGGCAGGCACACATAAAAGACTCACACCAAAGAACTAAGCGGACCTCTCCTTGCTCCTCATCAGCTGGGATCTCCATCCCCCACTACACCTTCAGTCCTCTCTGAAAGCTGCTCTGAGAGGACTGAAGGTGTAGAATTAGGTGTGTCACAACCAAGTACTTGCAGTACACCGACGTCTGATTGCAGCAGGCAAATTTCCCTGCCCCAGCTGCTGGACCGTAGAAAGAAGTACACTCCCAGCCATCCACATGCCCAGCGGTTGAATGCTAGCTTGGCTAAATTGCTAGCACTTCAACTGCTGCCTTTTCAGTTGGTAGACTCGGCCCCCTTCCGTGAGTTTGTTCAATGTGCGGTTCCTCAGTGGCAGGTTCCCAAACGCCACTTTTTCTCACGGAAGGCGATTCCGTCTCTCTACCGGCATGTGGAAGGCAATGTCCATGCCTCGCTGGACAGGGCGGTCAGCGGTAAGGTGCATATTACCGCTGACTCATGGTCCAGCAGGCATGGACAGGGACGGTACCTTTCTTTCACGGCCCATTGGGTCACTCTATTGGCAGCTGGGAGGGATGCAGGACAAGGTGCAGTAGTGTTGGAGGTTGTTCCGCCACCACGCCTCCAAAACGCTACTACTGCTACTGGTTGTGACACACCTCTCTCCTCCACCCCCTCCTCTTCTTCTTCCTCCAGTGCTCTGTCCTTGGAACCAGCGGTGCTCCGTAGGTGTACAAGGGGCTACGCAAGTACGCAGGCAAAAAGATGCCATGCCGTGCTTGCGCTGGTGTGTTTGGGGGACAGGAGCCACACTGGGCCAGAGGTTCTGGCAGCTCTGCAGGGGCAGGCCGAGAGGTGGTTGACGCCACGTCAGCTTAAGCCAGGAATGGTCGTTTCTGACAATGGCACCAACCTCCTCTCCGCCCTGCGACAGGGGCAGCTCACCCATGTGCCCTGCATGGCTCACGTCCTCAACCTGGTGGTGCAGCGGTTCTTGGACAGGTTCCCAGGCTTACAGGATGTCCTGAGGCAGGCCAGGAAAGTCTGTGTGCATTTCCGCCGATCTTATAATGCCAGTGCTCGGCTGACTGAGCTGCAAAAGGAGCTGAACCTGCCCAAGAACCGTCTAATATGTGACATGCCCACCAGGTGGAACTCAACGTTGGCCATGCTGCAGCGACTGCACACGCAGCAGAGGGCCATCAATGAGTACCTTTGCGACTACGGCACCAGGACAGGGTCAGGGGAGCTTGGTTTTTTTTCCCCACGTCAGTGGAGCATGATCAGGGATGCATGCACTGTCCTCTCACCATTTGAGGAGGCCACGAGGATGGTGAGCAGTGACAGTGCATGCATCAGTGACACTGTCCCTCTTGTCCACCTGTTGGAGCATACGCTGCGTGGGATAATGGACAGGGCACTTGAGGCAGAACAGAGGCAGGAAGAGGAGGACTTCCTTGCCTCTCAACCCATCACACAGGAAGAGGATAAGGAGGAGGAGGAGGAGGATTGTGTGAGCATGGAGGTGGAGCCTGGCACTCAGCATCAGCAGCAGCAGTCTTTTTAGGGATGATGTACAGTCCCAACAAACCAGTGGACTTGTACGTGGCTGGGAGGAGGTGGCTGGCGATCATGTCATCCTCAGTGACCCAGAAGACTCCGGACCGAATGCCTCAGCTAACCTACGCTGCATGGCCTCCCTGATCCTGCAAAGCCTGCGGAAGGATCCTCGTGTTCTTCGGATCAAGGAGAGGGACCATTACTGGCTGGCCACTCTCCTTGATCCGCGGTACAAGGGTAAGGTTGCGGACCTTATCTTGCCGTCGCAGAGGGAGCAGAGGATGAGACATCTCAGGGAGGCCTTGCAGAAAGGTCTGTGCAACGCGTTCCCAGAAACTGGGAGGTTACAAACTCCTGGTCCTGGGCGACGAGTTGCTGAGGCTTCGGTCAGTAGCAGAAGGAGCGGTGGGGAAGGTGGACGTCTGACCGATGCGTTCAGACAATTTTTTTAGTCCGCAGCCCCAAGGTATGATCGGTTCCAGCAACCATCGCCAGCGTCTGATATACATGGTGCAGGAATACCTTGGGGCAAGGTCAGACTTGGACACCTTTCCCACCGAAAATCCTCTGGCTTACTGGGTCCTGAGGATGGATCACTGGCCAGAGCTTGCACAGTATGCAATTGAGCTACTGGCCTGTCCTGCCTCCAGCGTTCTTTCCGAACGCACATTCAGTGCTGCTGGAGGATTTGTCACTGATCATAGGGTGCGCCTGTCCACCGCCTCGGTTGATCGACTGACCTTCATCAAAATGAATCAGTCTTGGATCACCACCAGCTACCAGGCACCTGAGGCGGATATAACCGAATAATTTTTAATGTCACATCCCTTCAAGACTGCCTATGCTGATGCTGAGTGACTGTCCTCTTATGTTCACTGACTATCCTCTTCCTCCTCCTCAATGATCCATGCCACCACACCAGTGCCTAAGGCACAATTTTTCAGCCCCTGTTTAACAGGGGCGTGTACATACAATTTTTATAAAAAAATGCTTCGCAACACGTGTGACTGCTGTGCTCCAAGTACAGTATCTGTGAGGGGTTGCAGTGTTGTGGCACCAGCACCAGTGCCTAAGGCACAATTTTTCAGCCCCTGTTTAACAGGGGCGTGTACTTACAATTTTTTAAAAAAATGCTTCGCAACACGTGTGACTGCTGTGCTCCAAGTACAGTATCTGTGAGGGGTTGCAGTGTTGTGGCACCAGCACCAGTGCCTAAGGCACAATTTTTCAGCCCCTGTTTAACAGGGGGGGTAATTACAATTTTTTAAAAAAATGCTTCGCAACACGTGTGACTGCTGTGCTCCAAGTACAGTATCTGTGAGGGGTTGCAGTGTTGTGGCACCAGCACCAGTGCCTAAGGCACAATTTTTCAGCCCCTGTTTAACAGGGGCGTGTACTTACAATTTTTTAAAAAAATGCTTCGCAACACGTGTGACTGCTGTGCTCCAAGTACAGTATCTGTGAGGGGTTGCAGTGTTGTGGCACCAGCACCAGTGCCTAAGGCACAATTTTTCAGCCCCTGTTTAACAGGGGCGGGTAATTACAATTTTTTAAAAAAATGCTTCGCAACACGTGTGACTGCTGTGCTCCAAGTACAGTATCTGTGAGGGGTTGCAGTGTTGTGGCACCAGCACCAGTGCCTAAGGCACAATTTTTCAGCCCCTGTTTAACAGGGGCGTGTACTTACAATTTTTTAAAAAAAATGCTTCGCAACACGTGTGACTGCTGTGCTCCAAGTACAGTATCTGTGAGGGGTTGCAGTGTTGTGGCACCAGCACCAGTGCCTAAGGCACAATTTTTCAGCCCCTGTTTAACAGGGGCGGGTAATTACAAATTTTGATCTAATAGTTCACAGCAGGGCCCATTCCTGCGCCCACCAAGAGTAACTATGAGGGCCTACAGTCTTGTGGCAACACCGTCCACCACCACCGCCAAAGGCCCAATTTTTCTGCCCTGTTCATCAGGTGCTTGCAGTTACAAATCTTGATCTAATAACTCACAGCAGGGCCCATTCCTGCGCCCACCAAGAGTAACTATGAGGGCCTACAGTCTTGTGGCAACACCGTCCACCACCACCGCCAAAGGCCAAATTTTTCTGCCCTGTTCATCAGGTGCTTGCAATTACAAATCTTGATCCAATAACTCACAGCAGGGCCCATTCCTGCGCCCACCAAGAGTAACTATGAGGGCCTACAGTCCTGTGGCAACACCGTCCACCACCACCGCCAAAGGCCCAATTTTTCTGCCCTGTTCATCAGGTGCTTGCAATTACAAATCTTGATCTAATAACTCACAGCAGGGCCCATTCCTGCGCCCACCAAGAGTAACTGTGAGAGCTTACAGTCTTGTGGCAACACCGTCCACCACCACCACCACCCCCAATTTTTCTGCCCTGTTCAACAGGTGCATGCAATTACAAATCTTGATCTATTAACTCACAGCAGGGCCCATTCCTGTGCCCACCAGTCTTGTGGCTACACCAACATCTAATAGGGCAAATTTCTGCAGAGTATATACGCCAGGCCCCTACTTTCAAACATCCAACTTACAAACGACTCCTACTTGCAAATGGAAAGAGAAAACAGGAAGTGAGAGGAAATCTACCCCTAGGAAGGGAAATTCTATCCTGTTAGATTTAATTTGGGGAAAAGGTATCTCCTCTCTACTGATACTTTATCACCAATCCTTGTTTCAATTAAAACCCCACTTTTTCCAAAAACATTTGTCATTGGGACGGAAAGTGAGGTGACATGTTCTGAACAGATGTGCAAAGACAGCAAATGTTACAGGGGTGATAACCCCTCCCTATGTTCTCCAAAAAGCTTAAAAAATAGATTTTTTTGGGATGGAGCTACACTTCATAATGTACCTGTTCAGATTCTACTTAAGAACAAACCTAAAGCCGCAAGTGGTTTTAAATGGCTTCTTTTTTTCCTTTACAAATGTCATTTTGTGCAAGGACAGTTCTAAACACGGGAAACACATGCCACTTCACAGGCATACTTTAGACACCCCCCAGGTACCATATTTAAAGGAAAATTTCACTTTTTTTTTTCACTTTATGCATCATTAAAATGACTGCTCCCGAAAAAACTTTAGTTTTTAAAAGTTCTTTTTGCATTGATATATGTCCCCTGGGCAGGACCCGGGTCCCCAAACCTGTTTTATGACATTAACATGCATATTGGCCGTTGTAATTAGCACTTTTGATTTCGAACGTTCGCGTCCATTATAACGTATAGGGTTCGAAAATTCGCGCGAACTTTCGGTCCGTTCGAAGGTTCTGGTGCGAACCGAACCCGGGGGTGTTCGGCTCATCCCTAGCCAATATTCTGTATGCTTTGTTAGCAGCAGCTTGGCATTCCATGCCATTGCTGAGCCTATCATCTACTAGGACCCCCAGGTCCTTTTCCATCCTAGATTCCCACAGAGGTCCCCCCTCCCCCAGTGTATAGATTGCATTCATATTTTTGCCACCCAGATGCATTATTTTAAATTTTTCTACATTAAACCTCATTTGCCATGTAGTTGCCCACCCCATTAATTTCTTCAGCTCTTTTTACAAGGTTTCCACATCCTGCGGAGAAGTTATTGCCCTGCTTAGCTTAGTATAATCCGCAAATACAGAGATTGAACTGTTTACCCCATCCTCCAGGTCGTTTATGAACAAATTAAATAGGATTGGTCCCAGCACAGAACCATGGCGGACCCCAGTACCCACCCCTGACCATTCTGAGTACTCTCCATTTATCACCACCCTCTGAACTCGCCCTTGTAGCCAATTTTCAATCCATGTACTCAACCTATGGTCCATGCCAACAGACCTTATTTTATACAGCAAAGGTTTATAGGGAACTGTGTCAAATGCTTTTGCAAAATCCAGATACACCACATCTACGGGCCTTCCTTTATCTAGATGGCAACTCACCTCCTCATAGAAGGTTAATAGGTTGGTTTGGCAAGAACGATTCTCAGTGTAGTGAGAGCACTACAACATATCCAAAGATGGGGTTCCTAGCACCAAGTGGCCCCGAGATACAGGGCCTCAAATTCGGTTCGGAAAATGTCATTCTCTGCTGCAGAAAAGTGCTTGACATTTTCCGAACCGACTTTGGGGCCCTGTATCTCTGGGCCACTTGGTGCTAGGAACCCCATCTGGATATGTTGTAGCGCTAGTTCCACTGGGTTTGCACACCAAACTTGGGGTTCCTAGCACCAAGTGACCCCGAGATACGGGGCCCCAAAGACGGTCAACTGTGTCCATCTGCAGCAATGTAACTTCGGGACCCTTTGGATGCAGAGACCCCAAATTTTGGCTGCAGCTAGGTGGCATTTGGTAACCCTTAACTACCAAGTTTGAAGTTTGGAGGACCTATAGATGCAAATGGGCACAGTGAGGCATGCAAATTGGCACAGTGAGGCTGCAAATGGGCATGGTTGACCCTCTTTTCCACTTACAGTAGCTGCGCTATTGACTTCCACTACAGTAGTCAATACGTTTTCCCAGTTTATTGTGGTAAAATTAGGTGCCTCGGCTTATATTCGGGTCGATTTATACTCGAGTATATACGGTATACAAATACTGGTAGTGCCTGAAGAGGTGGTGCTGGATCAGTAGCCACAGAAGGACAGCTGGGCACTAGGACTTTGCTACACAATAAAGGGGCCCACGGTCCCTGCCTGTAAAGGGCATTTGCTACATATGACTGAGCCCTATAGTCAGATCACCAAACAGTTCTGCTAAAACAAGTGCGCATCCCATAATACCCCTGTTCCCATCTGAGTTTATTCCACTCAATAAAACACAAAAAAAACAAAAGCATGGGACTGTTTCCTGACTGCAGTGTGCTTGTAAAGATGCAGTGTGCCTGGCTGTTCAGGGTGGGGGATCCCTTTTCTACTTGCGGCTCCTTAGGGGATGCACTAGACGATCAGTAATATTACTAAAACTGGCACATATACTTGCCTGAATTAGGCACAGGTAGTTCTAAAAGGAATGACTGCCCGAAAAGCGATGTTAACACATTAAAGTAGTTCTAAAGGCTAAAGGTTTTCACAATTTAATGCATTCTTAGCATGAAGGTAAAAACTTTTAGTGTACAGCTCCCCTCCAGCCCCCCCCCCCCCCCTTATAGTTACCTGAGCCTGATCTCAATCCAGAGATGGGCACAAGAGCAGTGGCTCTCCCATCTCTCTCCCTCCTCATTGACTCAGTACACAGCAGCGGGAGCCATTGGCTCCAAATGCTGTCAATCACAGCCAGTGAGGAAGGAGCAGGTGGGGTTTTACGGGCTGAGCCACACTCTGTGTGTCTTATGGACACACAGAGTGGGGCTCAGGAGCCAGAATGCACAAGTGCCCCCATAGCAAGCGGCTTGCTATGGAGGCACTCAGCAGGAATGCTCAGGAGAAGAGGATGTTTGGGGCAGCTGTATGCAAAACCATTGCACAAAGCAGGTAAGTATGACATGTTTGTTATTTAAAAAAAAAAAAAACTTTACCTTAGGGCCCTTTTCACACTGGGGCGTTTTCAGGCGGTACAGCGCTAAAAATAGCGCCTGTATACCGCCTGAAAAAATCCTGCCCAATTCACTCCAGTGTGAAAGCCGGCGGGCTTTAACACTGGAGCGGTGCGCTAGCAGGACGGCAAAAAAAAGTCCTGCTAGCAGCATCTTAGGAGCGGTATAGGAGCGGTGTGTTCACCGCTCCTATACCGCTCCTTTACATTGATTTGAATGGGAAACCGCGGTAAAAAGCTACGGCGGCGCTCTGCGGGGGTCTTTAACCCTTTTTCGGCCGGTCGCGGGGGTAAAACTGCACCGCGAGCGGCCGAATACCGCGGTTAAAACTACGGTAAAGTAGCGCTAAATATAGCGCTGCTTTACCGTCACCGCGGCTCCCCGCCCCAGTGTGAAAGGGGCCTTAGTATCATTTTAATAAGTTCACCTAAGTGTCTTTTGAATATATGTTTTAACTATAATTTACTGATGATTTGTATTTATTCGATGCATATGCATATGACTAATAAAGAAAACCTATATTTTTCTAACATTACAATAAGTGCTGCTGTTTAAGGATAATTTTGTTCCTACATACTGCTCTTCAAGGCTTATTGTAATTCAGATCACAATGTGCACTGTAAAGCTTGTCTATATGTAAATTGCTGGATTCCCACTGCATGCGGAAACTTAATTATTGAGCAATTCTGTGGTTATCAGAAACATGGGTAATTATGTCCTTTATTAAGATCAGAGGTGTAAGGTCAAATATCTGTTTACAATGTGTGGTACTTAGAAATGTCATGAACCCTGATACATTACAATCCCCTAAAGCAAAAATGGTTTGTTTACAGACTTGCTATGTAAGCGAATGCTAAATCATTGATGGAATATATCGGAATTACCTCTGTCTCTCCTTGCAAAGGATATTAAGAGTAATGCTAACAGAAGCATTTCTGCAGATGCTTGATGTTTCTGTCCATAATTCTTTTATATGGGCCTAAGTCTTTGAAACTCAATGTAATTTGCTAATTGCTGTACAAGTGTATTGGCAAGGCTGATTAATCTCGTGAAAATCCTTTTTTTTTTTCTTTTGGTTAAAAAAAAGTCCCCAAACTTGGTTGTTAAAGTGGAAGTCCATGCAAAAACTAAAATCCCTACATCTATAGACACCAGGGATCTAACACTAACCTCTCTATCTCTGTAAATAAAAAACAAGTATTTGGAAGCTTTTTGGAAGCCGATCCCGCTCCGACCGGATCCCACGATGAACTGTCAGCCATGGCAACACTGTAGAGGCAGGTGCAGAGGAGACAGACAACAACGGAAGCCCCATAGTAACTCTGTGGGTGACGTCACTTCCCATTCATTTCGCAGCCATTGTCGGCCGTGTCCTCTGCAGAGCTTCTGCCAATGGAGATCTGGTCGGAGTGGGTCAAATCGGCTTCCAAAAAGAGCTTCTGTCGATGGAGATCTGGTCGCAGCGGGTCAAATCGGCTTCCAAAAGGTTATGTATACTTATTTTTTCTTTACAGGGATAGAGAGGTTAGTTTTAGATCTGTTGTGTCTATAGATGCAGGGATTTTAGTTTTTTCATGGACTTTCTCAACCAACAACATAGAATCTTTTCATGCTTTTTCTAAATGACTCTGCTCTTTCTCCTCCTGACATGACCTGACATGTCACAGGTCCCAGAAGGCTGCTGGACCATTCACAAAGCACAGTGCAGCTTGTGCATGTGCAGTGGGCAGCCAGCTGTGAAGCCCCAAGCAGTCACAGTTGGCTGCCCACAGTTAAAATGCCAGCACCAGGGACCCAAAGACTGTTGTAGAATCAATCAAGGTGAAAAGGCCGTTGGATCCTTGGACAGGTAGGTGTCTGTTTATTGAAATTCAGTAGCTACAGTTTTTGAAGTTGCTGACTTTTAATTTTGGCACATCTGACTGATGATCCTCTATAAGATGTAAAGTTGACATATGAATGAAAATGGGATGAGGGAACCAATCCTATTTTTGTACCCTAAGTGGAAATATACTGTATAGGATTTTTTACAAATGATATGCCCCTAAGGATATGTTTTTTTATCACCTGCAGGTCTGAAACTGAAAAATGTTTTAGTAGCATAAGGAAAGGAATATACAAAGATAGATGGCTGAAATAAAGAAACATTATCAATGAACACATCCAGGCAGCAGTTGATGATTGTCTACATTGTGGTCGACTGTTTGGAGCATGGTCGGGCACTGGGCAGTTGGTTGTAACGTCTTTGTTGCTATTTACTGCAGATGCTGCTGTGTTTCCTCACTCTAGGCAACCTCAGCACTCCAGCTGTGGTGAAACTAAAAATCCCATCATGCCTCTGCCTCTGGAATTCATGCCTGTGATTGTTAGGGTCTTGCAATGTCTCATGGGACTTGTAGTTTCAAAACAGCTGGATGGCCGAGGTTGCCTACCCCTGCCCTAGATGTTCTCAACCAAGCATGTGGAAGAGACCTAAGGCACCCTGGTGGGGACATTATGAAACTGCGCTCGCTAATGCCTGAATCACAGGCAGGAGCTGCTGTCATGTAAAATCAACATTAAGGCTAGACTCCAGACTTAAAAGCGAGCAGTACACTTAAGAATGTGGGTAAATAGCTGCGCCCCCCAGAGAATGAAGCTGCCAACACAACAATGTGACAAATTGTGAACAGATATATATAGGCAGAAAGTGTGGCGCTAAATAAAACATGTAAGAACATTCTTTACGGACGAAAATGTAAAATCTCGACCATTGTTGGGTGTTCAAATATAATGTGAAAAAAATATGAGGACATTAGTCCTATGTGCACTACGTGAAAAACGTGTATCACTTACAAACAATAATCATCTAGTGCATATTGTGAGATCAGCCAAGTCAACCAATCTTCATGAACGGAGAAGGTGATGCTGATATGTACACTAGACAGTGGCAAAATGTATTAATCTTAAAAACACGTGATGGTATATAACTTGAACATATAAACCATATAACCACAGTGGGGATCAGGCGCTCTTAATGAGCGGTGATGGTGATCTTAGTGAAAGTCAAGTGCTCTTACGTGCAAATGAAGACGATCACAGCCTAATGGGTATGGAGGTCCACACCAAATAATAAGGTGGATCAGCAAAAAATTAAAATCTTACTGGCATAAATAAGTGGACATAGAAAATGGTGCTGGTGTACACGTTAGACAGTATTCATGAAGTCATACTAGATGATATCATACTGGGTGATTCCAGGAATGGCATGTTAAAATGGGGATAAACACCCCTAGACCGGCGTATATATGTAGATTAAAAACTATGGACAAACACACCAAATTGGACATATGTGTATGCAGTATCTCATATCAGACATCAATTAAATTAATAATAAAGAAGTCCATAGCATATCTGGATTCAGATAGTTTCCCTTAGAGAGAGCTTGAAAACTGTATCCTCTTGATGTCGGATTCAGTTGCAAACCAGAAGGTATAGAAATGAATTTGGTACGCTTACCACATCCGGTGGACCCACTCACCGGTGGTGAGGGGTCAAACGAGCTCTAGACTGTAAGGCTTGCGCCTGTATTGGGTCGATGCTTGAAGTGAAGCTCAGCAGGAGATGTCACTCTACACTCACCAAACAGCGATGGATCACCAGAACGCATTCAGCAGATGATCTTTCACCGCCGTGCGCAGATCATCACAGCATGCGGAGGTATGTGGATAAAGAAAAAAAGAGAGAGGGCCTCCTCATCGTGTAAAAAGTCCAGGAAAGGACTCAATTTATTGCTAAAAAGTTGCATTTGCTTCCGGAATACATTCCAATAAAAATATTATTTTAAAAGCAAAACAAAAACGTAAAGACGCACTAGAGTCGGTATATCTGCAAGGTACTCCCGACGCGTTTCGTCTGATAAAGACTTCAACTGGGGCTCATTGCAAATAGACTGATAGTGCGCTGTATTTATACATATTAAACCACTTGAATATGACTCATTCATATGCACAGTTAGCTCCTTGTAATCCATGACCTTTTACACGGTTAACACTAAGCACTTTGGACACAACTTCTGTTAGAGAACACCTCTCTCTCCTGATGTGCAGCATCTCTGAGTCGGTACCGCCGAACATGTATCAGTCTCCACCAACTCTGCAGTCCCGTTACCTCACTCACAGTGACAATATTCTGTATTGTGTTGCTATTGGACACAGGAAACACACTTCTCCATAGTTCCATGATTCTTCTTCTTACCGGGGTCCTTCTACATCTCTCTCTCTCTCCCTTGACTCCAGGCTGGATCCCTAGCAGTGTCAGTTCCAGTATGTGGAGAACTGGCCGCTAATGAAAGGGACAATCCTGACACTCATTTACTACCAGAGTATCCGTCACCTTTCCTGTGGCACACATTTCCTGGCTGGTTGGTTGGTTGGTTCAGTTAGTGACCCAAATATGGTAGTCATGTAATGGCACTCTAGCTTCCTCTGGACATAGTTCTTCTCTATTTTCAGTCCCCTGTTGTAAGCCCTGCTCTTTTGATAGACCATGCATGCACCTCTAAATAAAGTTCTGACCAAGCAATTCAGATAAACAACTTTTACTGAAGTAGTTGCAAGTAACAAGTAACAGTTCTTCAACGCACTTTCCTTTATAAAGCTCTCTTGTGCCCCATGAAGTGACTATAACTCAGGCAGATGGCAAAGTCCTTACATAGTCAGGCAAGACCATAATAGGCAGTAATCCACAAGAGTTTGCAAACAATCCTTTAAAGTCCATGATTTGGTAAAATGGCTTCACAAGGCAATAAGTCCATCACTGGCATCTAAAGGTCCATAGATAACAACAGGACAAAATGCAACATTTCTACATTGTAACTGTTTGCAACATGGTGGACCTGGTTAACCTCAGAGCATGAATACAGTAGCAGAAATCTTTTAACCCTTTGGAACTTCCTTGGAAGCACCTGCTTACAAGCATGCTTGAATATTATTAGCAATCATGTTAATTGGTTGAACTTCCTTTTTGTTGGCAAGGTTGTTTACTTGTAGGTGTCATTCTTTACTATGTTTTGGATTCTTTAGATGCTGTCTAGGCTTGTCCTGACATCCCCTAAAGCTGAACTCCAGGAAAAGTAAAACATTTTTGTTATTGTGTTATGGAATGTAACAAAATGCAATTGCAATTTAAAACTAAACTCTAGGTAGGTATAACATTAATGAACGTAGCAGTGTGTTCATTAATACAACCTTAAACATATTTTATTGCAAGTAGTGCAAGTACCTAGATTTGACTTCCACTGGTAGAGGGAGTGTCAGCACAATCAGTTGTGCTGCAGTAGTGCAAGGAGTGACAAGAAGAAAACCCCACCAATCTGTTGCTTCTTCTTTTACTGTCTATTTACAGTCTTGGGAGGGATAAGGCCAGGTTCACACTGTGGTATGACTGTGGATTTGACTTTGCTCTGCGACTTGATGTCCGACTTCAATGAACAGGGATCCGACTTTGATCCCGACAATGCAGGCACTTTGTGTCTGGTATTAGAACTTTAGGGGGAACTCCACGGAAAATTAAAAAATAAAATAAAATAAAAAACGGCATGGGTGCCGCCTCCAAGAGAATACCAGGCCCTTAGGTCTGGTATGGATTTTAAGGGGAACCCCCACGCAGAAAAACGGCATGAGATCCCCCCCAAAATCCATACCAGACCCTTATCCGAGCACGCAGCCTGGCAGGTTAGGAAAGGGGATGGGACAAGCGAGTGCCCCCCCCTCCTAAACCGTACCAGGCCACATGCCCTCAACACCCCAAAGCACCTTGTCCCATTTTGAGGACAAGTGCCTCTTCCCTACAACCCTGGCCATTGGTTGTCGGGGTCTGCGGGCGGGGAGCTTAACAAGGGGGCTCCCAGATCCCGGCCCCCCACCCTATGTGAATGAGTATCGGTACATTGTTCCCCTACCTATCCACCTAAAAAAAAGTGTCAAAAATAAAACACAGTACACAGGTTTTTAAAGTAATTTATTAGGGCAGCTCCGGTGTTGTTTCTGATTTATTCTCCCCTCTCCGGCTCTTCTGCCTTGGGGGGTTCCCCTTAAAATCCATGCCAGACCGAAGTGCCTGGTATGGTCTTGGAGAGGGAACCCATACCATTTTTTTTTATTTGGCCTGGCATTTCCCTTCAAGATCATCAGAGCACAAGTCGCATGCCAAAGTTGGATCAGTTAAGACCACAATCTGACTTTGATCTGACTTCAGTGCTATTCAATGGGCTGCAGTAGGATCAAAGTCGGACCAAAGTAGTGCAGGGAGCATTTTCAAATTTGGACCGACTTGTGTCGGACCAGTTAAGACGGCTCTCATAGGGAAACATTGATTTTCACATGTCATGCCACATAAGCTCCCAATGTCAGAGCATTTGTCATACCAGTGTGAGCCTGGCCTAAGACATGTAAGTACAGAAAAGCACACAAAGTGCATCCAGCCACAATGACTGAAAGTGATTTCTGGTTGTGTAAACAATCACGAATAGTTACAGCTGCCAACAGCATTAGCCATATAAAGTAAGTGGCGCTGTGGTCTAGTAGCAGTACGACTGACTTCCTGTCTGCTGCAGAGAGTCGGGCTTAGTGCTTTTTGGCTATTCAAGTAAAGTCTTGTATTTTTTTCAAGAAGGACCAGGCTTCTGATTGGCCGAAATGGGCATCATCTGCCTGCCTCTCCACTTCGGCCAAGAGAAGCCTAATTTTTTTTGATAAAACTGCAATGTGTACAAGGCTTTTTTGAATGACTAGAAACAGTAAGCCTGACTCTCCTTATGTCAGGAAGTCACCTATACTGCTGCGGGAACCCAGCACCACCTACTACAAGGTCCGCCTCCTGATTCTCATAGCAGGGAACCCAGTGTTAACGATACGATATGTGCCGGTTTTCATTTTCCCGCTCCTGAACTTGTACTCCTGGATTTCTTGCTGGGGCAGTAGCTGCATCTGATGGCTATGGCTGAGAAACTGCATCTGATGGCTGGGGCTGACAAGCTGCATCTGGGGGCTGCGGTGGCAGGCAACAATGACAAGCTGCATCTGCATCTATTTTGAAATATTTTATAATGTAATAGTAGAGAAAATGCATTTCAATCATCCTGGCACCATATCACCATATCACCCATGGCTAATAACAAATCCACGCCACGGTCCTTGGAAAAAAATCTTCTTCCATGAAACCAGTCCCCGGTGCCAAAAAAGTTGGGGACCACTGGCCTACTGTATGTAGCTAATACTACTACAGTCTATTACTGCACACTCAGCAGCCACGTTATTATGTAATGCAAATAGTTTATTTGAGCCAGTTTGGCTCAAACTATTTAAAGTGGCATTAAACATGGAATTGTAGTTAAAATTTCTGTCCAGCAACAGTGTTTACCATCTCCCCAACACAGACAACCAAAAATCCTGGCAGAGATTCTAATCCTAACCCAACTATTCAAAACAGATGAAAAAAAAAAAATAGCTGGCATTCTTCTGTTATATAATCAGAAGAAAATAGGATTTTGTCCACTTTATGGGTTACTTGGCAATACTATAGTAAATGATTCTTTAAAAATTAAAGAATTACCAATCAGGTGTTTGTTTTGTCACATCCTGGGTAACAGTTTGTAAGTGGTTACTGTATTGTGCAATGGTGCATTATAATGTTAGATTTTGTTCGCATAGTGTAGTTTTAATGAAATGCTTTCTCACTTGATATTTGTATAACCCTGGAAAGTTGCCAGCGTTCTATGTGGTCATACTGCCCTGTAAACTGTATTCTATTACAGGATACTCATTTCTTTGACAGCTATAACAAATAGATCCAATGCTAAGTTGTTCTGCACTGCGTACTTCAATGAAAAGAAAATGTCGAGATACCCTGGATGAAAAGTCAACCAGGACTGCCTGGCCTTTTTAAAGCCGCACTGAGAAACTGTGAAAAACACACTAGTATATATGTACATGAATATCTAATCTATATAGATATTTATTAATAACTATGAAGAGCACATATACAGTAAATGTTTCTTTATTGTAATGCTCACATCTACTTTTTCTGAAGACACAGCTAGTGTTTCTATGTTCGGTTATACTGTATATGTATAATTTTCATGCTGACTTTATTCTTCCAAGCAGTTCCAGCAGTCCTTAGCATTAGTCACTTATCTTTAAAAGAAATTTAGGGTTATTAAAAAAAAAACAATCATACATACTCACTTCTATGCTGCAGCATCGCTGTGATGCTGCAGCTGTCCCCCGCCAGCTCTAAGAACAAGAAATGTGTGATCGCATGACCGCTGAATACTCTGTTCTCTGTGTTCTCGGAGCAGAGAGCAATGACTGTCAGTCACCACTATGTGCTCTGCTCCTCCAGTGCTCACTGAAGCACCGGGCAGGAGTCGGGCAGCATAGCTGGCTTCGGAGAGAGACAGAGAGACAGAGACAGATACAGAGAGACGGAGAGAGACAGAGAAAGAGAGAGACAGAGACAAAGAGAGAGAGAGAGAGAGAGGAGGAGACAGAGACAGAGAGCGAGAGACAAAGAGACAGACAAAGAGAGAGACAGAGAGACAGAAAGACAGAGAGAAACAGAGAGAGAGACAGAGACAGACAAAGAGAGACAGAGGGAGACACAGACAGAGACAGGGACAGACAGAGAGACAGAGAGAGACAGGAGAGACAGAGACAGAGAGCGAGAGACAAAGAGACAGACAAAGAGAGAGACAGAGAGACAGAGAGAAACAGAGAGAGAGACAGAGACAGACAGACAGAGAGAGACAGAGGGAGACACAGACAGAGACAGGGAGACAGAGAGAGAGAGAGAGACAGAGAGACTACAGAGGGATATGTATCAGCAGCACACAGAAGCGGCTCTCTCATTAGGCAAATTAGGTGGTCGCCTTAGGCCTCGCAACTCCCAGGGGCCTCGCAGCCGCCTAATTTGCCTGAAGTGTGTGTAGAAGGGAATGTCTCCCTGTGACCCTGTCAGTGTCCCCACTGAGCAGGCCCGGATGGATGAGCGAGGGTCGCTCCTAGTATGCAGCCGCAGCGCTGCTATATCATCAGTGCTGCACCGACCAGAAGCTTCTTCCCTCTGCCACTCTCGGATCTCTTCAGCGCCCCCTCTGTGTCCTCAAGGCAACGCCACCTCCAGACAGATTATAGAGGTGGAGGCGGAGCTGCCGGCCGCTGCTGAACACAGGAGGGATGCAATGCATGCACGCACATGCAGGAGGAGAGGAGTTTGTTCTGCCATGTGGAGGGAGGTGAGCTGGCAGGCTTTGTGCAGGGACTTGAGATGTGGGAGGGGGCAGTGAGAGCAGTGTTTGCAGCAGGCTGGGAGGCCAGTTCTGGTGCTGTGCAACTTCTGTTGCTCTATACATACCACTGCCTCTGCAGTGATGTACCAATAAATTAGGGCTCATTCACACCATTTACCACTTTTCTACCATGTGCACCCCTCTCATGTCATACTACCCCCCACCATACACTCCGCACCCCTCTCATATGCATACTACCCCCACCATAAACTCTGCACCCCTCTCATGTCATACTACCCCCACCATACACTCCGCACCCCTCTCATGTCATACTACCCCCACCATAAACTCCCCCCCTCTCATGTCATACTACCCCCCATCATACACTCTGCTCCCCTCTCATGTCATACTACCCCCCACCATACACTCCGCACCCCTCTCATGTCATACTACCCACCCCCATACACTCTGCACCCCTCTCATGTCATACTGCCCCACCATACACTCCGTACCCCTCTCATGTCATACTACCCACCCCGTACACTCCGCACCCCTCTCATTTCATACTACCCACCCCATACACTCCGCACCCCTCTCATGTCATACTACCCCCACCATACACTCCGCACTCCTCATGTCATACTACCCCCCACCATACACTCCTCCCCCCTCATGTCATACTACCGACCCCCATACACTCCACACCCCTCTCATGTCATACTACCCCCCCACCATACACTCCACACCCCTCTCATGTACATACTGCCCACCTCCATACACTCTGCACCCTTCTCATGTCATACTACCCACCTCCATACACTCCGCACCCCTCTCATGTACATACTACCTACCTCCATACAATCCACACCCCTCTAATTTACATACTACCCACCACCATACACTCAGCAACCATACACTCAGCACCCCTCTCATGTATATACTTCCCACCCCCATACACTCCGCACCCCTTTCATGTACATACTACCCACCTCCATACACTCCACACCCCTCTAATTTACATACTACCCACCACCATACACTCAGTACCCCTCTCATGTACATACTACCCACCCCCATACACTCCGCACCCCTCTCATGTCATGCAACCCCCTACCATACACTCCACACCCCTCATGTACATACAATCCACCTCCATACACTCTGCACCCCTCTCATGTCATACTACCCACCCCCATACACTCCACACCCCTCTCATGTCATACTACCCACCCCCATACACTCCGCACCCCTCTCATGTCATACTACCCACCCCATACACTCTGCAGCCCTCATGTCATACTACCTACCTCCATACACTCCACACTCCTCTCATGTCATACTCCCCCCAGCCATACACTCCACACCCCTCTCATGTCATACTACCCACCCCCATACACTCCGCACCCCTCTCATGTCATACTACCCCTCACCATACACTCTGCACCCCTAATTTCATACTACCCACCCCCATACACTCCGCACCCCTCTCATGTCATACTACCCCTGCCATACACTCTGCACCCCTCTCATGTACATACTACCCACCTCCATACACTCCGCACCCCTCTCATGTCATACTACCTAAATCCATACACTCCACACTCCTCTCATGTCATACTACCCACCGCCATACACTCCACACCCCTCTCATGTCATACTACCCACCACCATACACTCCACACCCCTCTAATTTACATACTACCCACCACCATACACTTCAGACCCCTCTAAATTACATACTACCCACCACCATACACTCAGCACCCCTCTCATGTACATACTGCCCACCCCTATACACTCCGCGCCCCTCTCATGTACATACTACCCCCACATACACGCCGCACCCCTCTAATGTACATACTACCCCCTACCAGACAGCCTGGAAGTGCTGGAGAAATACAGTGCCACATGGGCACTACCAATAAACTCAAGCAAAACAAAAATCATGGTTTTCCAAAAGAAAAATACAAAACAAACAAAGAGCCCTTTCTTTACATTAAACAACTGCATTGTTGATGAAACTAACAGCTACACATACCTCGGCCTAGAAATATACAAATCAGGAAGTTTCAATGCAGCCATAGAGGCACTAAAAGACAAGGCATGCAGTGCCTTCTATGCCATCAGGAGACAGCTGTACCACCTAAAACCACCAGTGAGAGTCTGGCTCAGAATATTTGATAGCGTCATCACCCCAATTCTTTCCATCTGGAATTAAAAGTCCTTTACACAGACTTATGCCCATTCACCTTTATATTACCCATTACCCCCCTCCCTCCTTTTTCTTATAGAAACTCAACTGCTTTGGCAATGCTAACATGTATTTGGTCCTGCCAATAAAGCTTATTTTAATTGAATTGAGACAGAGAGACAATGAGAGAGAGAGAGAGAGAGGTGGAAGAGTGTGTAGGAATCCGAGCAGGTACAATGTTGTTATGATAACCAAATAACACACATACACATGGGGCGCTGAGTCATGTGTTTGTCTCTAAGGAGTTTGAGTAAGATAATGGGTTGCCAGTAGTAATTACTGACATACGATCACAACAAACCTGTGTCTTGCCTTCCACACATAATCAGCATGAGTAAGCAATTTCAGGAAATGGTGTCAGCAGTCCAGGCACGCATTGCAGTTTTATGTGATTGTGATTTCCTGTACAAATTAGCTCAGATTAATAGATTAATATCACATTACTGCTTTGTGTGGCTTTGAATTCTTTTACTAGTCCTTGCACACCTATCAATTGTCGGTTTGTCATGTTAAAGTACATCAGAAAGAACAGATTGAAAGTGTTTAGAATGGAAAGCTCTCAGCAGAATTCCAGGAATGTAAGGCAGGCCATACATTTTGCAATTGCTTTCCTTCAACCACAGAAAATTACCTAATTTCTCCATCAACACAGCCAGTTTTGATGGGGAAATCCCTCCTGCAGTGCTTTTGTGTTCTGCCAGCCGGGAGCGAGGGGGACTTTCCCCACCCACAGCATACAATGATCACTGCCGGCGGCTATAGAACACTATATCGGGCGACAAAAAAACAGGTAGGCTGGTTGTACTGAAGTCATTTGATGGTTTGACTTCAGTACAGCCAACCTGCCAATAGATGGATCGAAATCTATCTGTGTATGGCGGCTTTAGTAAGCAAAGATGGAATGAATGCACCAACCCAACATCTTTTCACAACAATTGAAGTGACAAACGCATCTAAGAAATTAAAGTTTGCGACTATTACTTTGAAGGTGTAAATGTCCACGATAGCACCAAAAGCATTGAAAAATATGTAGTGTAAAAAATATTTTAGTGTGCACAGAAATAATCAAGAGTGTAGAGCATAACATCTCTATTTTAGAAAAGTCTGAAGCATCAGAGGGCCTAATGCATTAGGCCGGGTTCACACATATGTGAATTACAGGAGAATGTGACCGGCCCTCAATGAAGCCGGTTCACAAAGCTCCGGGGACGGCCACGATTCGCATTGAAAAAGGGTCCTATGCATCTTCTGGTCCAATTCAGGCAAAAATCCGGACCTGATTTGCACCTGAATTGGTGAACAGGGATGCACTGGACCCCATGCTGTGAGCCGTGGCTACAGCATATGTGAACGGAGCCTTAAAGAGACCCTCTTCCCGGACCATTTATATCAACAAAAAAACTTCCTATAAGATTATGGGGTTGATGTACTAAAGGCAAACAGACTGCTACCTTGGCAAGGAAGTTGCACTTTGCAAAGGTAATTCCCTAGAGCTTAGTGAATGTGGTGAACTTTTATGTGAAAAGAATGCTCAATCTCTTACAAGGAAAAAAAAGATTTGCTTGCATATGATTGAATGATAGAAGTAAACAGAGCTTCACCTCATTCACTAAGCTCTGGGGAAAATTCCCTTGCAAAGTGAACAAGCTTATTTGCCTTTACTAAAGCAACTCCATATGTGTATTTCACATAATGTAAGCATGTTATTTACCTGTAAAAGCTCCCTTTTTTTTAGACATCCAAAATTCCGGAGACTCTTATTCCCTTGCAGCTAATTAATGCGGAATTGCACACGAACAGTTTTGGTTGTATAGCACCAGAATCCAGCTTATTTCCATACCTGGGAGTCTACAGGTGTTGCGTACATATGTGACTAGCAGCCTGTACAAATGAATGACAGGCTGTCAGATGCCATGACTATACGCTTGTAACCGCACATCCGAGTGGGATATTTATTGAGACATCAAGGGTACATTAGACCCCTGATATCTCTCCTTCCCTTCAAAGCATCTGATCAAACACAGATCTTGTTTGATCAGATACTTTCCTGGCTGTACCGGCCAGGTAACAATAGCACTGAAACCTGCTTAATTCGTCACAGAGGAGATTGGGGACCAGATGCTCCTCTATCTCCTCTGCGGGCAGCCGACTTGACCTCTTATAGCAGTTTAGGGATCCCCGGAGGAACAGAACAGACTGGGAATGATGGTGGACTGCAACTGAGTGTGCATTTCAAGTGCAGTAAATGGGAGGCTGTAAAGCAGCTTTGATCACTCTACTGGAAAGCTGATGGTTGGCTCTAAAAAAGGTATAGGACCATGGCTGCAGCCATGATCCTGGTATAACTATTTGCTGCCCGGGCCGTATATGCCTTTACACGCACATGAACTTTAATGGCATCCCAGTCTTAGTCTGTAGGATTTAAAATTAAGTTGACCCACCCTTCCCTGACTCAACTCTTCTGGGAAGGCATTTTCTTTATTATTTCCCCAATATTCACGGATGAAGCAATGTGAGTGCTTTCTTTCTTCTTTTTCTTCTGGGAAGGCTGTCCACAAGGTTTAGGAGTGGTAATGTTGGACCATTCTTCCAGAAGCACATTTGTAAGGTCAGGCACTGATATTGGCCTGGCTCGCAGTCTCTGCTCTAATTCATCCCAAAAGTGTTTCATCTAGTTGAGGTCAGGACTCTGTGCAGGCCAGTCAAGTTCCTCCACCCCAAACTCACTCATCCGTGTCTTTATGGACCATGCTTTGTGCACTGGTGCACAGTCATGGAGCAGGAAGGGGCCATCCCCAAACTGTTCCCACAAATTTGGGAGCATGAAATTGTCCAAAATATCTTGGTATGCTGACGCCTTAAGAGTTCCCTAAAAAACAACCCTGCACCATAATCCCCCCTCCACCAAATTTTTTTGACCAGTGCACAAAGCAAGGTCCATAAAGACATGGATGAGTGGGTTTGGGGTGGAGAAACTTGACTGGCCTGTCCTGAACTCAACCTGATAGAACACCTTTGGGATGAATTAGAGCGGAGACTGCGAGCCAGGCCGTCTCGTCTAACATCAGTGCCTGACCTCACAAATGCGCTTCTGGAGAAATGGTCAAACATTCCCATAGACACACTCCTAAACCTTGTGGACAGCCTTCCCAGAAGAGGACTACGGGCTAATGCCTCGCACACACGATCGGACATTCTGACAACAAAAACCACGGCTTTTTAACCGACGGATGTTGGCTCAAACTTGTCTTGCACACACACGGTCACACAAATGTTTTTGGAAATTCCGAACGTCAAGAACGCGGTGACGTACAACATGTACGACGAGCCGAGAAAAATTAGGTTCAATAGCCAGTGCGTCGGAATTGTGTACACACACTCAGAATTTCCAACAACGGATTTTGTTGTCGGAAAATTTGAGATCCAGCTCTCAAATTTTTGTTGTCGCAAATGCCGACAACAAATGTCAGATGGAGCCTACACACGGTCGGAATTTCCAACAACAAGCTCACATTGAATATTTGTTGTCGTAAATTCCGACCGTGTGTACGTGGCATTAGACTGGGATGCCGTTAAAGTTCATGTGCGTGTAAAGGTAGGTGTTCCAATACTTTTGGTATTATAGTATGTATTTCTATTAGAAAATATTAAAAGTAAAAAATCTTAGACATTTGAGAGGCTGTGGATTTTATATTTGGGCCCTTCCTAATGCATTTGGCACGGTTCTCCACACATGTCTAATGCGTAAGTTAAGGTCTATAAGCTTAGATAATTTAGTCTGAAAATGAATAGAAAACTGTCCTTAAAGCCACAACCAGAGAGTAGTGATGAATGATGCACATTATGAATGGTCTATGGTTGTTGGTGATTTACCCCAAAAGTTTACTATTGGGATTCTTACTTTTTATCCTATTTATAAATATTATAGAGTTTGGGATAAAAACTATAATGTTTGTGCTTGAAGATGACACCAAAGTATGTAGTGTAGGTAAATGTAGGCTAGCCTGTTTGAATATGGGTCAGAGTAAGTGATCCAGGGAGCCTGGTTGACTCATCAGGCAGCACCTCTGGTGTCTCCCCCTATTTTCTAGAACCTTGGATAAGTTTCCAGAAGAATGAGAGTGGGGTCAGGAGGAGCTGCCTGGAGTATTGAGGAGGGCCCCAGCCAATCCCCAGCAAAATGGGCTGGCAGGGGGTAGGCCCTTTTTAAAATGATACTAAAGTCTCTGTTTTTTTTTTTTTTTGTTAAAAATAACAAACATGTTATACCTACCTGTTCTGTGCAATGGTTTTGCACAGAGCAGCCCAGATCCTCCTCTTCTCGGGTCCCTCTTCTGTGCCCCTGGCCCCTCCCTGCTTTTTTTTTTTTCAAAATAGATTTTTATTGGTATATTGTGAAATATACAATACATTCGTAACATGGCGTTTGAGAGGTACTCAAAATAAAAAAAAACAGCAGAAACACATGTCAACTAGAAAAGCGTCTCACAAACGAGATCGATGTAGTATAACAAACACAGAATAGAAATGCAAATATAACACATTGAGGTCACAGCGTGAAACCTGGAGATAGCTATGTCTAGCAGGTAATGATGTCTTGTAGGATGAATCAATCTTACGGTGATTAGGATGACCAGTTAGTCTCTCCACTCGAGTACCCCCTGTAGGGTTCACAACTGTACCCGTGTGGCGACACTCCCAGGAACTGACATCTTACATTTATTCAAACAGAGTTAAGAAGAGAATACCTTAACTAATTCTGGTGATTCAATCCAGTCAAACCATTGTTGCCATTTTTGGCGAGTAATCGTCTTATCTTTCTGACGCAGTGCTAGAGTCGTTTCGTACATACAATGTTCGTGAGTGGTTCGGACAACCTCGGATATGGTAGGTGGGTTTGGATCTTTCCACTTTCTAGTAATTGTGAGTCTAGCGGCCAAGAGGATGTGGACAATGATAGCTTTTGAGGGGTTGGAAAAGCGGTCAATAGTCAGAGAAAGAAGTGCCAAGGCTGGATTTATCTCAATTATGAGTTTCGTGACTTCAGATAGGAGGCGGAACACTGATTTCCAAAAGAAAGCTAGTTTGGGGCATCCCCAAAATGTATGAAGAAGATTACCTATGTGTCCACAGTGTCTCCAGCAGGAGTTATCCGTTGCTGAGTGGAATTTAGACAATTTGTCAGGGGTCAAGTACCAATGATATGTTAGCTTGTAGGCCTGTTCCCAGAGATTGGAGCAGCAGGTAGCTTTGTATGTGGACTGGGCTGCATTACCCCACTGTTCTAAAGAGAAGGATTGGGATAGATCCTTCTCCCATCTGATAAATGCAGTGGAGGAGGACATTGTGGTTTTAGATTGAAGTAGATTATAAAACATCGATATACCTTTTAGATGCGTATTGGGTGAATTGAGGTAAATCCAGCCCTTTTGAGGCAGGGTGCAGGTCTGTCCCTGAAGAGTGTGAAGACAATGAAGGGTATGTATATACAAGAAAATGTCTGCGTTCGGTAACCCGTATTCTTCTTGTAAAGTGGGAAATGTTTTGGGTACGTTATTATGATAAAGGTCGGACAGGTGCGAAATCCCCTTGTTTTTCCAGGGTGAGAATGATGTTGAGTACATCAATCTCGATTCCTGTGCGTTTCCCTGCGGTGTCAATAATTTTCAGCCCATTCATTTGAATAGGCTGGAATTACACCGGATTTTACAAAAAGTAGTACATGCACTTCTTTTGAAAAAGGCACCAAGTTGCATGGTACTGCTGTAACACGTGATTTTATGCACAACAACGTATTGCGCTTGCGATCTCTGTTTGGGGTTCTGATAACAATGTATTGGCATCAGGGCTGGCCCTACCATGGGTCCTGGTGGGTCCATGGGACCCAGGCGGCACTTTAAGAGGGGCGGCAACACTGGCAATGCGATGCCTGTGTGGATTGTCTGACGAGGCTTCATTGATGGACACTGATAGGCTGCATTAATGGACACTGATAGGCTGCACTGGGGGGCACTGATAAGCTGCACTAATGGGCACCGAGGAGGTGGCACTGATGGACACTGATAGGCTGCACTGATGGAAACTGATACGCACTGATAGGCTTCACTGGTGTACACTGCTAGGCTGCACTGGTGGACATTGATAAGCTGCACTAATGGTCAGGAGGCAGCTCCTCCTGACCTCACTCTCATTCTTCTGGAAACTGCACTAACGGGCACTGATGAGGTGGCACTGATGGACACTGATAGGCTGCACTGATGGAAACTGATAGGCACTGATAGGCTACACTGATGTACACTAATAGGCTGCACTGGTGGGCATTGATAAGCTGCAATGATGGGCACTGATAAGCTTCACTCATGGACACTGATAGGCTGCACTGACAGACACTGATAGGCGCTGATAGGCTGCACTAATGGACGCTGATAGGCTGCACACTGAAGGGCAGAGGAGGATCTGGACTTCTCTGTGCAAAACCATTGCACAGAACAGGTAGGTATAACATGTTTGTTATTTTTAACAAAAAAAAAAAACAGAGACTTTAGTATCATTTTAAAAAGGGCCTACCCCCTGCCAGCCTATTTTGCTGGGGATTGGCTGGGGCCTCCTCAATACTCCAGGCAGCTCCTCCTGACCTCACCCTCATTCTTCTGGAAACTGCACTAATGGGCACTGATGAGGTGGCACTTATGGACACTGATAGGCTGCACTGATGGAAACTGATAGGCACTGATAGGCTGCACTGATGTACACTAATAGGCTGCACTGGTGGGCATTGATAAGCTGCAATGATGGGCACTGATAAGCTTCACTCATGGACACTGATAGGCTGCACTGATAGACACTGATAGGCGCTGATAGGCTGCACTGATGGACGCTGATAGGCTGCACACTGATGGACACTGATAGGCACTGATAGGCTGCATTGGTGGACACTGATGAGGTGGCACTGAAGGACACTGATAGGCTGCACTGATGGACACTCATAAGCTGCACTGATGGGCACTGATGGACACTGATAGGCTGCACTAATGGACTCTGATAGTCTGCACTGGTAGGGACTGATGAGATGGCACTGATAAAAACGGATGGGCTGAACTGATGGACACTAATAGACTGCACTGGTGGGTACTGATGGTGTGGCACTGATAGGCATTTATAAGCTGCACTGGTGTGCACTGATGAGGTGGCACTGATGGGCACTGATAGATGCACTGGTGGGCACTGATGAGATGGAATTGATGGAGACTGATGGGCACTGATAGGCTGCACTGATGGAGACTGGTGGGCACTAATAAGCTGGAATGATGAACACTGATGAGGTGGCACTGATGGACACTGATGAGTATATAATCATGATATAAAATAATGGAGGTGGGGCCTTTTGGTGGGCGTGTTTTTTTTAAGTGGCATTTCATTCTTGGATCCAGGCAGCACAATGTCTTGGGCCAGCCCTGATTGGCATCTACAGCAGAGCGCAAAGCAGTGCATTTTGAATGTGGTGCAGGAAAACCCTTTCCTGCACCAAATTCTGGTGTGAGCCAACCCTAAAATAATGCATTAAGATAAAAAGCCTTCTGTGTGCAGCAACCCCCCCTAATACTTACCTAAGCCCATCTCAATCCAGCGATATTGCACGAGAGACTTAGCTGTCCAGTCTCCCTCCTCATTGGCTGAGACAGCAGCGAAGTGCCATTGGCTCCCGCTACTGTTAATCAAAGTCAGTGAGCCAATGAGGAGAGAGAGGGGGCAGGGTCAGGCCGCTGCTCCGTGTCTGAATAGACATAGGGAGTTGCGGCTCGGCTCGGGTGCCCCCATAGCAAGCTGCTTGCTGTGGGGGCACTCAAGAGCAGGGAGGGGCCAGGAGCACAGAAGAGGGACCCGAGAAGAGCAGGATCTGGGCTGCTCTGTGCAAAACCATTGCACAGAACAGGTAGGTATAACATGTTTGTTATTCTTAACAAAAAAAAAAAAAAAAGAAACTTTAGTATCGTTTTATAAAGGGCCTACCCCCTGCCAGCCCATTTTGCTGGGGATTGGCTGGGGCCCTCCTCAATACTCCAGGCAGCTCCTCCTGACCTCACTCTCATTCTTCTGGAAACTTCTCCAAGGTTCTAGAAAATAGGGGGAGACACCAGAGGTGCTGCCTGATGAGTCAACCAGGCTCCCTGGATCACTTACTCTGACCCATATTCAAACAGGCTAGCCTACATTTACCTACACTACATACTTTGGTGTCATCTTCAAGCACAAACATTATAGTTTTTATCCCAAACTCTATAATATTTATAAATAGGATAAAAAGTAAGAATCCCAATAGTAAACTTTTGGGGTAAATCACCAACAACCATAGACCATTCATAATGTGGATCATTTATCACTACTCTCTGGTTGTGGCTTTAAGGACAGTTTTCTATTCATTTTCAGACTAAATTAGCTAAGCTTATAGACCTTAACTTACGCATTAGACATGTGTGGGGAACCGTGCCAAATGCATTAGGAAGGGCCCAAATATAAAATCCACAGCCTCTCAAATGTCTAAGATTTTTTACTTTTAATATTTTCTAATAGAAATACATACTATAATACCAAAAGTCTTGGAACACCTGCCTTTGCATGCACATGGACTTTAACGGCATCCCAGTCTAATGCCGCGTACACACGGTCGGAATTTACGACAACAAATGTTCAATGTGAGCTTGTTGTTGGAAATTCCGACCATGTAGGCTCCATCTGACATTTGTTGTCTGAATTTGCGAAACAACAAAAATTTGAGAGCTGGATCTCAAATTTTCCGACAACAAAATCCGTTGTTGGAAATTCTGAGTATGTGTACACAATTCCGACGCACTGGCTATTGAACTTAATTTTTCTCGGCTCGTCGTACATGTTGTACGTCACCGCGTTCTTGACGTTCGGAATTTCCAAAAACATTTGTGTGTGCAAGACAAGTTTGAGCCAACATCCGTCGGTTAAAAAGACGCGTTTTTTTGGTGTCAGAATGTCCGATCGTGTGTGCGAGGCATTAGTCCGTACTCCTCTTCTGGGAAGGCTGTCCACAAGGTTTAGGAGTGTGTTTATGGGAATGTTTGACCATTTCTCCAGAAGCGCATTTGTGAGGTCAGACACTGATGTTAGACGAGGCGGCCTAGCTCGCAGTCTCCGCTCTAATTCATCCCAAAGGTGTTCTATCAGGTTGAGGTCAGGACAGGCCAGTCAAGTTCCTCCACCCCAAACCCACTCATCCATGTCTTTATGGACCTTGCTTTGTGCACTGGTCAAAAAAATTAGGGTGCAGGGTTGTTTTTTAGGGAACTCTTAAGGCGTCAGCATACCAAGATATTTTGGACAATTTCATGCTCCCAAATTTGTTTGGGGATGGCCCTTTCCTGTTCCATGACTGTGCACCAGTGCACAAAGCATGGTCCATAAAGACACGGATGAGTGAGTTTGGGGTGGAGGAACTTGACTGGCCTGCACAGAGTCCTGACCTCAACTAGATGAAACACTTTTGGGATGAATTAGAGCAGAGAGCCAGGCCAATATCAGTGCCTGACCTCACAAATGTGCTTCTGGAAGAATGGACAAACATTACCATAGACACACTCCTAAACCTTGTGGACAGCCTTCCCAGAAGAAAAAGAAGAAAGAAAGCACTCACATTGCTTCATCCGTGAATATTGGGGAAATAATAAAGAAAATGCCTTCCCAGAAGAGTTGAAGCTGTTATAGCTGCAAAGGGTGGGCCAACTCAATTTTAAATCCTACAGACTAACACTGGGATGCCATTAAAGTTCATGTGCGTGTAAACGCATATACGGCCCGGGCAGCAAATAGTTATACCAGGATCATGGCTGCAACCATGGTCCTATACCTATTTTAGAGCCAACGATCAGCTTTCCAGTAGAGTGGTCAAAGCTGCTTTACAGCCTCCCATTTACTGCACTTGAAATGCACACTCAGTTGCAGTCCACCATCATTCCCAGTCTGTTCTGTTCCTCCAGGGATCCCTAAACTGCTATAAGAGGTCAAGTCGGCTGCCCGCAGAGGAGATGGAGGAGCATCTGGTCCCCAATCTCCTCTGTGACGGATTAAGCAGGTTTCAGTGCTATTGTTACCTGGCCGGTACAGCCAGGAAAGTATCTGATCAAACAAGATCTGTGTTTGATCAGATGCTTTGAAGGGAAGGAGAGATATCAGGGGTCTAATGTACCCCTGATGTCTCAATAAATATCCCACTCGGATGTGCGGTTACAAGCATACAGCCATGGCATCTGACAGCCTGTCATTCATTTGTACAGGCTGCTAGTCACATATGTACGCAACACCTGTAGACTCCCAGGTATGGAAATAAGCTGGATTCTGGTGCTATACAACCAAAACTGTCCGTGTGCAATTCCGCATTATTTAGCTGCAAGGGAATAAGAGTCTCAGGAATTTTGGATGTCTACAAAAAGGGAGCTTTTACAGGTAAATAACATGCTTACATTATGTGAAATACACATATGGAGTTGCTTTAGTAAAGGCAAATAAGCTTGTTCACTTTGCAAGGGAATTTTCCCCAGAGCTTAGTGAATGAGGTGAAGCTCTGTTTACTTCTATCATTCAATCATATGCAAGCAAATCTTTTTTTTCCTTGTAAGAGATTGAGCATTCTTTTCACATAAAAGTTCACCACATTCACTAAGCTCTAGGGAATTACCTTTGCAAAGTGCAACTTCCTTGCCAAGGTAGCAGTCTGTTTGCCTTTAGTACATCAACCCCATAATCTTATAGGAAGTTTTTTTGTTGATATAAATGGTCCGGGAAGAGGGTCTCTTTAAGGCTCCGTTCACATATGCTGTAGCCACGGCTCACAGCATGGGGTCCAGTGCATCCCTGTTCACCAATTCAGGTGCAAATCAGGTCCGGATTTTTGCCTGAATTGGACCAGAAGATGCATAGGACCCTTTTTCAATGCGAATCGTGGCCGTCCCCGGAGCTTTGTGAACCGGCTTCATTGAGGGCCGGTCACATTCTCCTGTAATTCACATATGTGTGAACCCGGCCTAATGCATTAGGCCCTCTGATGCTTCAGACTTTTCTAAAATAGAGATGTTATGCTCTACACTCTTGATTATTTCTGTGCACACTAAAATATTTTTTACACTACATATTTTTCAATGCTTTTGGTGCTATTGTGGACATTTACACCTTCAAAGTAATAGTTGCAAACTTTAATTTCTTATATGCGTTTGTCACTTCAATTGTTGTGAAAAGATGTTGGGTTGGTGCATTCATGCCATCTTTGCTTACTAAAGCCGCCACAGATAGATTTCGATCCATCTATTGGCAGGTTGGCTGTACTGAAGTCAAACCATCAAATGACTTCAGTACAACCAGCCTACCTGTTTTTTTGTCGCCCGATATAGTGTTCTATAGCCGCCGGCAGTGATCATTGTATGCTGTGGGTGGGGAAAGTCCCCCTCGCTCCCGGCTGGCAGAACACAAAAGCACTGCAGGAGGGATTTCCCCATCAAAACTGGCTGTGTTGATGGAGAAATTAGGTAATTTTCTGTGGTTGAAGGAAAGCAATTGCAAAATGTATGGCCTGCCTTACATTCCTGGAATTCTGCTGAGAGCTTTCCATTCTAAACACTTTCAATCTGTTCTTTCTGATGTACTTTAACATGACAAACCGACAATTGATAGGTGTGCAAGGACTAGTAAAAGAATTCAAAGCCACACAAAGCAGTAATGTGATATTAATCTATTAATCTGAGCTAATTTGTGCAGGAAATCACAATCACATAAAACTGCAATGCGTGCCTGGACTGCTGACACCATTTCCTGAAATTGCTTACTCATGCTGATTATGTGTGGAAGGCAAGACACAGGTTTGTTGTGATCGTATGTCAGTAATTACTACTGGCAACCCATTATCTTACTCAAACTCCTTAGAGACAAACACATGACTCAGCGCCCCATGTGTATGTGTGTTATTTGGTTATCATAACAACATTGTACCTGCTCGGATTCCTACACACTCTTCCACCTCTCTCTCTCTCTCATTGTCTCTCTGTCTCAATTCAATTAAAATAAGCTTTATTGGCAGGACCAAATACATGTTAGCATTGCCAAAGCAGTTGAGTTTCTATAAGAAAAAGGAGGGAGGGGGGTAATGGGTAATATAAAAGTGAATGGGCATAAGTCTGTGTAAAGGACTTTTAATTCCAGATGGAAAGAATTGGGGTGATGACGCTATCAAATATTCTGAGCCAGACTCTCACTGGTGGTTTTAGGTGGTACAGCTGTCTCCTGATGGCATAGAAGGCTCTGCATGCCTTGTCTTTTAGTGCCTCTATGGCTGCATTGAAACTTCCTGATTTGTATATTTCTAGGCCGAGGTATGTGTAGCTGTTAGTTTCATCAACAATGCAGTTGTTTAATGTAAAGAAAGGGCTCTTTGTTTGTTTTGTATTTTTCTTTTGGAAAACCATGATTTTTGTTTTGCTTGAGTTTATTGGTAGTGCCCATGTGGCACTGTATTTCTCCAGCACTTCCAGGCTGTCTGGTAGGGGGTAGTATGTACATTAGAGGGGTGCGGCGTGTATGTGGGGGTAGTATGTACATGAGAGGGGCGCGGAGTGTATAGGGGTGGGCAGTATGTACATGAGAGGGGTGCTGAGTGTATGGTGGTGGGTAGTATGTAAATTAGAGGGGTCTGAAGTGTATGGTGGTGGGTAGTATGTAAATTAGAGGGGTGTGGAGTGTATGGTGGTGGGTAGTATGACATGAGAGGGGTGTGGAGTGTATGGCGGTGGGTAGTATGACATGAGAGGAGTGTGGAGTGTATGGAGTTAGGTAGTATGACATGAGAGGGGTGCGGAGTGTATGGAGGTGGGTAGTATGTACATGAGAGGGGTGCAGAGTGTATGGCAGGGGTAGTATGACATGAGAGGGGTGCGGAGTGTATGGGGGTGGGTAGTATGAAATTAGGGGTGCAGAGTGTATGGTGAGGGGTAGTATGACATGAGAGGGGTGCAGAGTGTATGGGGGTGGGTAGTATGACATGAGAGGGGTGTGGAGTGTATGGCAGGGGGGAGTATGACATGAGAGGAGTGTGGAGTGTATGGAGGTAGGTAGTATGACATGAGGGCTGCAGAGTGTATGGGGTGGGTAGTATGACATGAGAGGGGCGCGGAGTGTATGGGGGTGGGTAGTATGACATGAGAGGGGTGTGGAGTGTATGGGGGTGGGTAGTATGACATGAGAGGGGTGCGGAGTGTATGGAGGTGGATTGTATGTACATGAGGGGTGTGGAGTGTATGGTGGGGGGTTGCATGACATGAGAGGGGTGCGGAGTGTATGGGGGTGGGTAGTATGTACATGAGAGGGGTACTGAGTGTATGGTGGTGGGTAGTATGTAAATTAGAGGGGTGTGGAGTGTATGGAGGTGGGTAGTATGTACATGAAAGGGGTGCGGAGTGTATGGGGGTGGGAAGTATATACATGAGAGGGGTGCTGAGTGTATGGTTGCTGAGTGTATGGTGGTGGGTAGTATGTAAATTAGAGGGGTGTGGATTGTATGGAGGTAGGTAGTATGTACATGAGAGGGGTGCGGAGTGTATGGAGGTGGGTAGTATGACATGAGATGGGTGCAGAGTGTATGGAGGTGGGTAGTATGTACATGAGAGGGGTGCAGAGTGTATGGCGGGGGTAGTATGACATGAGAGGGGTGCAGAGTGTATGGGGGTGGGTAGTATGACATGAGGGGTGCGGAGTGTATGGTGGGGGGTATTATGACATGAGAGGGGTGCGGAGTGTATGGGGGTGGGTAGTATGACATGAGAGGGGTGCGGAGTGTATGGCGGGGGGTAGTATGACATGAGGGTTGTGGAGTGTATGGGGTGGGTAGTATGACATGAGAGGGGTGCGGAGTGTATGGGGATGGGTAGTATGACATGAGAGGGGTGCGGAGTGTATGGGGGGGGAAGTATGACATGAGAGGGGTGCGGAGTGTATGGAGGTGGGTAGTATGTACATGAGAGGGGTGTGGAGTGTATGGTGGGGTGGTAGTATGACATGAGAGGGGTGTGGAGTGTATGGGGGTCGGTAGTATGACATGAGGGGGGAGGAGTGTATGGTGGGGGGTAGTATGACATGAGGAGTGCGGAGTGTATGGTGGGGTAGTATGACATGAGAGGGGTGCGGAGTGTATGGGGTGGGTAGTATGAAATGAGAGGGGTGCGGAGTGTACGGGGTGGGTAGTATGACATGAGAGGGGTACGGAGTGTATGGTGGGGCAGTATGACATGAGAGGGGTGCAGAGTGTATGGGGGTGGGTAGTATGACATGAGAGGGGTGCGGAGTGTATGGTGGGGGGTAGTATGACATGAGAGGGGAGCAGAGTGTATGATGGGGGGTAGTATGACATGAGAGGGGGGGAGTTTATGGTGGGGGTAGTATGACATGAGAGGGGTGCGGAGTGTATGGTGGGGGTAGTATGACATGAGAGGGGTGCAGAGTTTATGGTGGGGGTAGTATGCATATGAGAGGGGTGCGGAGTGTATGGTGGGGGTAGTATGACATGAGAGGGGTGCACATGGTAGAAAAGTGGTAAATGGTGTGAATGAGCCCTAATTTATTGGTACATCACTGCAGAGGCAGTGGTATGTATAGAGCAACAGAAGTTGCACAGCACCAGAACTGGCCTCCCAGCCTGCTGCAAACACTGCTCTCACTGCCCCCTCCCACATCTCAAGTCCCTGCACAAAGCCTGCCAGCTCACCTCCCTCCACATGGCAGAGCAAACTCCTCTCCTCCTGCATGTGCGTGCATGCATTGCATCCCTCCTGTGTTCAGCAGCGGCCGGCAGCTCCGCCTCCACCTCTATAATCTGTCTGGAGGTGGCGTTGCCTTGAGGACACAGAGGGGGCGCTGAAGAGATCCGAGAGTGGCAGAGGGAAGAAGCTTCTGGTCGGCGCAGCACTGATGATATAGCAGCGCTGCGGCTGCATACTAGGAGCGACCCTCGCTCATCCATCCGGGCCTGCTCAGTGGGGACACTGACAGGGTCACAGGGAGACATTCCCTTCTACACACACTTCAGGCAAATTAGGCGGCTGCGAGGCCCCTGGGAGTTGCGAGGCCTAAGGCGACCACCTAATTTGCCTAATGAGAGAGCCGCTTCTGTGTGCTGCTGATACATATCCCTCTGTAGTCTCTCTGTCTCTCTCTCTCTCTCTCTGTCTCCCTGTCTCTGTCTGTGTCTCCCTCTGTCTCTCTCTGTCTGTCTGTCTCTGTCTCTCTCTCTGTTTCTCTCTGTCTCTCTGTCTCTCTGTCTCTCTCTTTGTCTGTCTCTTTGTCTCTCGCTCTCTGTCTCTGTCTCTCCTGTCTCTCTCTGTCTCTCTGTCTGTCCCTGTCTCTGTCTGTGTCTCCCTCTGTCTCTCTTTGTCTGTCTGTCTGTCTCTGTCTCTCTCTCTGTTTCTCTCTGTCTCTCTGTCTCTCTGTCTCTCTCTTTGTCTGTCTCTTTGTCTCTCGCTCTCTGTCTCTGTCTCTCCTCTCTCTCTCTCTCTCTCTCTTTGTCTCTGTCTCTCTCTTTCTCTGTCTCTCTCCGTCTCTCTGTATCTGTCTCTGTCTCTCTGTCTCTGTCTCTCTCCGAAGCCAGCTATGCTGCCCGACTCCTGCCCGGTGCTTCATTGAGCACTGGAGGAGCAGAGCACATAGTGGTGACTGACAGTCATTGCTCCGAGAACACAGAGAACAGAGTATTCAGCGGTCATGCGATCACACATTTCTTGTTCTTAGAGCTGGCGGGGGACAGCTGCAGCATCACAGCGATGCTGCAGCATAGAAGTGAGTATGTATGATTGTTTTTTTTTTAATAACCCTAAATTTCTTTTAAAGATAAGTGACTAATGCTAAGGACTGCTGGAACTGCTTGGAAGAATAAAGTCAGCCTGAAAATTATACATATACAGTATAACCGAACATAGAAATACTAGCTGTGTCTTCAGAAAAAGTAGATGTGAGCATTACAATAAAGAAAAATTTACTGTATATGTGCTCTTCATAGTTATTAATAAATATCTATATAGATTAGATATTCATGTACATATATACTAGTGTGTTTTTCACAGTTTCTCAGTGCGGCTTTAAAAAGGCCAGGCAGTCCTGGTTGACTTTTCATCCAGGGTATCTCGACATTTTCTTTTCATTGAAGTACGCAGTGCAGAACAACTTAGCATTGGATCTATTTGTTATAGCTGTCAAAGAAATGAGTATCCTGTAATAGAATACAGTTTACAGGGCAGTATGACCACATAGAACGCTGGCAACTTTCCAGGGTTATACAAATATCAAGTGAGAAAGGATTTCATTAAAACTACACTATGCGAACAAAATCTAACATTATAATGCACCATTGCACAATACAGTAACCACTTACAAACTGTTACGCAGGATGTGACAAAACAAACACCTGATTGGTGATTCTTTAATTTTTAAAGAATCATTTACTATAGTATTGCCAAGTAACCCATAAAGTGGACAAAATCCTATTTTCTTCTGATTATATAACTGAAGAATGCCAGCTATTTTTTTTTCATCTGTTTTGAATAGTTGGGTTAGGATTAGAATCTCTGCCAGGATTTTTGGTTGTCTGTGTTGGGGAGATGGTAAACACTGTTGCTGGACAGAAATTTTAACTACAATTCCATGTTTAATGCCACTTTAAATAGTTTGAGCCAAACTGGCTCAAATAAACTATTTGCATTACATAATAACGTGGCTGTAATAGACTGTAGTAGTATTAGCTACATACAGTGGGCCAGTGGTCCCCAACTTTTTTGGCACCGGGGACTGGTTTCATGGAAGAAGATTTTTTTCCAAGGACCGTGGCGTGGATTTGTTATTAGCCATGGGTGATATGGTGATATGGTGCCAGGATGATTGAAATGCATTTTCTCTACTATTACATTATAACATATTTCAAAATAGTTCAACTCACCATAATGCCACTGCAGCCACCAGATGCAGCTTGTCATTGTTGCCTGCCACCGCAGCCCCCAGATGCAGCTTGTCAGCCCCAGCCATCAGATGCAGTTTCTCAGCCATAGCCATCAGATGCAGCTACTGCCCCAGCAAGAAATCCAGGAGTACAAGTTCAGGAGCGGGAAAATGAAAACCGGCACATATCGTATCGTTAACACTGGGTTCCCTGCTATGAGAATCAGGAGGCGGACCCTGTAGTAGGTGGTGCTGGGTTCCCGCAGCAGTATAGGTGACTTCCTGACATAAGGAGAGTCAGGCTTACTGTTTCTTGTCATTCAAAAAAGCCTTGTACACATTGTAGTTTTATCAAAAAAAACGAGGCTTCCCTTGGCCGAAGTGGACTAAGGCCGCGTACACACGAAGGGACAATCCCGCGGGATTATCCTCTGGACTGAAGTCCAGCGGATAATCCCCTCGTGTGTGGGCGCCGGCGGACTTTTTGGCGCCAAAGTACGGCGGACTAAAGTTTCAGGTTTTGTTTTCAAATTATCCGCTGGACTTGGAAGTCCAGCGGACAATCCCGCCGTTAGTGGGCAAGTCCGCGGGACTTTTGAAATGAAGGGACTTGCCGCTCATCGGCAAGTCCGTTCATTTAGCACGTGACTTCAGGTTACGTAGCTAGCGTAGGCAGTTACTGCCGCCGCGCTAGCTCCGTGACCTGGCATGGATTTAAAGGGAATCCCCACGCCGAAAAAACGGCGTGGGGGTTCCCCCCAAATCCATGTCAGACCCTCATCCGAGCACGCAGCCTGGCAGGCCAGGAAAGGGGTGGGGACGAACGAGCGCCCCCCCCCCCTCCTGAGCCGTACCAGGCCGCGTGCCCTCAACATGGGGGGTGCCCTGGGGAAAGGGGGGCCGTGCGGCCCCCCCACCCCAAAGCACCTTGTCCCCATGTTGATGAGGACAAGGGCCTCTTCCCGACAACCCTGGCCGTTGGTTGTCGGGGTCTGCGGGCGGGGGCTTATCGGAATCTGGGAACCCCCTTTAATAAGGGGCCCCCAGATACCGGCCCCCCACCCTATGTGAATGAGTATGGGGTACGATGTACCCCTACCCATTCACCTAAGGTGTAAAATGTAAAGTAAAAAAAAACACCCACACTTTTGAAAAAATAGTTTATTGCACTGCTCCGGGGGTCTTCTTCCGTCTTGGGGGTCTTCTCGCCGGACTCCCCCGCCATTTACCAAGCTCTTTTACCGAGCGAGGGGAGTCCGGCTACCTTCTTCGTCGTCGCCGCCGTCTGGGGGTCTCGATCCGCCTTCGGGGGTCTTCTTCCGTCTTGGGGGTCTTCTCGCCGGACTCCTCCCCTCTCTTCTGCTCTTTTACCTAGCTCTTTCACGAGGGGAGGAGTCCGGCTACCTTCTTCGTCGTCGCCGCCGTCGTCTGGGGGTCTCGATCCGCCTTCGGGGGTCTTCCGGGGGTCTCTTCTGTTCTTGCGGCGGTCGTCGTCTTCCGCGCCGCCGGCGCCTTGTCCTTCTTCTTGTCCTTCTTGTTCTTCTTCTTCTTCCGATGTTGACCCGTCGCTGTCTCTGCCCGGAATGCCTGTGCCGATCTGCGCTCGGACTTATATAGGGACATGGGGGACAGGGTCACATGTTCATGTCACATGGTGACCCCGCCCCCTTGTGTTGTCACAGTCCCGGAGGATGCTGGGACTGTGACATCGCAAGGGGGCGGGGTCACCATGTGACATGAACATGTGACCCTGTCCCCCATGTCCCTATATAAGTCCGAGCGCAGATCGGCACAGGCATTCCGGGCAGAGACAGCGACGGGTCAACATCGGAAGAAGAAGAAGAACAAGAAGGACAAGAAGAAGGACAAGGCGCCGGCGGCGCGGAAGACGACGACCGCCGCAAGAACAGAAGAGACCCCCGGAAGACCCCCGAAGGCGGATCGAGACCCCCAGACGACGGCGGCGACGACGAAGAAGGTAGCCGGACTCCTCCCCTCGTGAAAGAGCTAGGTAAAAGAGCAGAAGAGAGGGGAGGAGTCCGGCGAGAAGACCCCCAAGACGGAAGAAGACCCCCGAAGGCGGATCGAGACCCCCAGACGGCGGCGACGACGAAGAAGGTAGCCGGACTCCCCTCGCTCGGTAAAAGAGCTTGGTAAATGGCGGGGGAGTCCGGCGAGAAGACCCCCAAGACGGAAGAAGACCCCCGGAGCAGTGCAATAAACTATTTTTTCAAAAGTGTGGGTGTTTTTTTTTACTTTACATTTTACACCTTAGGTGAATGGGTAGGGGTACATCGTACCCCATACTCATTCACATAGGGTGGGGGGCCGGTATCTGGGGGCCCCCTTATTAAAGGGGGTTCCCAGATTCCGATAAGCCCCCGCCCGCAGACCCCGACAACCAACGGCCAGGGTTGTCGGGAAGAGGCCCTTGTCCTCATCAACATGGGGACAAGGTGCTTTGGGGTGGGGGGGCCGCACGGCCCCCCTTTCCCCAGGGCACCCCCCATGTTGAGGGCACGCGGCCTGGTACGGCTCAGGAGGGGGGGGGGGCGCTCGTTCGTCCCCACCCCTTTCCTGGCCTGCCAGGCTGCGTGCTCGGATGAGGGTCTGACATGGATTTGGGGGGAACCCCCACGCCGTTTTTTCGGCGTGGGGATTCCCTTTAAATCCATGCCAGCTTGCGGAGCTAGCGCGGCGGCATTTACTGCCTACGCTAGCTACGTAACCTGAAGTTACGTTCGAAATGAACGGACTGCTCCGTGTGTGGGCAAGTCCGTTCATTTTCAAAAGTCCCGCGGACTTTTGGCCGGCGGATTATCCGCTGGACAAGTCCGTGCGTGTGTGGGCAAGTCCACACCCTCGGAAAGTCCAGCGGACCTAGCCGGAAAGTCCAGCGGATTGTCCGCTGGACTTAGGTCCGCCGGGAAAAGTCCGTACGTGTGTACGAGGCATAACTGCTACTAGAACACAGCGCCACTTACTTTATATAGCTAATGCTGTTGGCAGGGTTGTAGGGAAGAGGTACTTGTCCTCAAAATGGGACAAGGTGCTTTGGGGTGTTAAGGGCATGTGGCCTGGTGCGGTTCAGGAGGGGGGGCACTTGCTTGTCCCATCCCCTTTCCTAACCTGCCAGGCTGCGTGCTCGGATAAGGGTCTGGTATGGATTTTGGGGGGGATCCCATGCCGTTTTTCTGCGTGGGGGTTCCCCTTAAAATCCATCCCAGACCTAAGGGCCTGGTATTCTCTTGGAGGCAGCACCCATGCCGTTTTTTATTTTATTTTATTTTTTAATTTTCCGTGGAGTTCCCCCTAAAGTTTCATACCAGACACAAAGTGCCTGCATTGTCGGGATCAAAGTCGGATCCCTGTTCATTGAAGTCGGACATCAAGTCGCAGGGCAAAGTCAAATCCACAGTCATACCACAGTGTGAACCTGGCCTTATCCCTCCCAAGACTGTAAATAGACAGTAAAAGAAGAAGCAACAGATTGGTGGGGTTTTCTTCTTGTCACTCCTTGCACTACTGCAGCACAACTGATTGTGCTGATACTCCCTCTACCAGTGGAAGTCAAATCTAGGTACTTGCACTACTTGCAATAAAATATGTTTAAGGTTGTATTAATGAACACACTGCTACATTAATTAATGTTATACCTACCTAGAGTTCAGTTTT
This sequence comes from Lithobates sylvaticus, assembly GCA_028564925.1. NCBI lineage: Eukaryota > Metazoa > Chordata > Amphibia > Anura > Ranidae > Lithobates > Lithobates sylvaticus. Next base: position 434,056,016 of record CM053029.1, read on the forward strand.
AAATTGCAATTGCATTTTGTTACATTCCATAACACAATAACAAAAATGTTTTACTTTTCCTGGAGTTCAGCTTTAGGGGATGTCAGGACAAGCCTAGACAGCAACTAAAGAATCCAAAACATAGTAAAGAATGACACCTACAAGTAAACAACCTTGCCAACAAAAAGGAAGTTCAACCAATTAACATGATTGCTAATAATATGCAAGCATGCTTGTAAGCAGGTGCTTCCAAGGAAGTTCCAAAGGGTTAAAAGATTTCTGCTACTGTATTCATGCTCTGAGGTTAACCAGGTCAACCATGTTGCAAACTGTTACAATGTAGAAATGTTGCATTTTGTCCTCAGGTTGACTTGCTAAATTGGTCAGGGGTTCGCAGCAGGGTTTATACCCTGTTGATATCTATGGACCTTTAGATGCCAGTGATGGACTTATTGCCTTGTGAAGCCATTTTACCAAATCATGGACTTTAAAGGATTGTTTGCAAACTCTTGTGGATTACTGCCTATTATGGTCTTGCCTGACTATGTAAGGTCTTTGCCATCTGCCAGAGTTATAGTCACTTCATGGGGCACTAGAGAGCTTTATAAAGGAAAGTGCGTTGAAGAACTGTTACTTGTTACTTGCAACTACTTCAGTAAAAGTTGTTTATATGAATTGCTTGGTCAGAGCTTTATTTAGAGGTGCATGCATGGTCTATCAAAAGAGCAGGGCTTACAACAGGGGACTGAAAATAGAGAAGAACTATGTCCAGAGGAAGCTAGAGTGCCATTACATGACTACCATATTTGGGTCACTAACTAAACCAACCAACCAGCCAGGAAATGTGTGACACAGGAAAGGTGACGGATACTCTGGTAGTAAAGGAGTGTCATGATTGTCCCTTTCATTAGCGGCCAGTTCTCCACAAACTGGGACTGACACTGCTAGGGATCCAGCCTCGAGTCAAGGGAGAGAGAGAGAGAGAGAGAGAGAGATGTAGAAGGACCCCGGTAAGAAGAAGAATCATGGAACTATGGAGAAGTGTGTTTCCTGTGTCCAATAGCAACACAATACAGAATATTGTCACTGTGAGTGAGGTAATGGGACTGCAGAGTTGGTGGAGACTGATACATGTTTGGTGGTACCGACTCAGAGATGCTGCACATCTGGAGAGAGAGGTGTTCTCTAACAGAAGCTGTGTCCAAAGTGCTTAGTGTTAACAGTGTAAAAGGTCACGGATTACAAGGAGCTAACTGTGCAAGTGTACTGCTCGTTTTTAAGTCTGGAGTCTAGCCTTAATGTTGATTTTACATGACAGCAGCTCCTGCCTGTGATTCAGGCATTAGCGAGCGCAGTTTCATAATGTCCCCACTAGGGTGCCTTAGGTCTCTTCCACATGCTTGGTTGAGAACATCTAGGGCAGGGGTAGGCAACCTCGGCCATCCAGCTGTTTTGAAACTACACGTCCCATGAGACATTGCAAGACCCTAACAATCACAGGCATGAATTCTAGAGGCAGAGGCATGATGGGATTTTTAGTTTCACCACAGCTGGAGTGCTGAGGTTGCCTACCCCTGATCTAGGGGAACAAAATGCTCAAGGGCATTAGGAGAATGTTGATGCAGGGAGGATGGACCCAGAGGGACAGAGGGCAGGAAAACTCAAGAAATGCACCAGAGTGAGGAAACACAGCAGCATCAATCCCGCGGCTGCAGTCGCTGCCCCTCCACGTCTCTCTCCCCCTACCCCTCTCCTCTTCCTGATCCCTCCCTCCTCCGACCCCCGTTCTACGATCATCCCTCCCTTCTTCTGCCTTTCCGTTGTCTTTCTTTACTCTTTTTTTCTTTGGCGCTTTCCGCCTCCTTGGCCGCTTGTCCTCCCTCTGCTTAGCTTACATTCTCTCTTACTCTTCGCTTCTCGCCGTCGCTCTCCCTCGCCCTCCTTCGCGCCTGCGTCTCCAGCTCCCCGCTCTTCTCTCTCGCTCTCTCGCCTTCTTCCCTCTCGCCCGCGTCCCTTTCTCTTCATGTGGCTCCTCGTCCCTTTCACTTTCTACTCGTTCCTCTCCCTTTCTCTCGTCGCCTCTCTCTCCGCGCTAGCCGCTGCATTTCTCTCGCGCCGCCCGTTTTCATACTCCTCCCTCCCTTCCTCCTGCTCCTCTTGTCCGTCTCTTTTCTTTGCCTCTCCGCGCCCCTTTTCCGGCTCTTCCTGCAGTAGATAGCAACAAAGACGTTACAGCCAACTGCCCAGTGCCCAGATAGCAACAAAGACGTTACAGCCAACTGCCCAGTGCCCGACCATGCTCCAAACAGTCGACCACAATGTAGACAATCATCAACTGCTGCCTGGATGTGTTCATTGATAATGTTTCTTTATTCCAGCCATCTATCTTTGTATATTCCTTTCCTTATGCTACTAAAACATTTTTTCAATTTCAGACCTGCAGGTGATAAAAAAACATATCCTTAGGGGCATGTCATTTGTAAAAAATCCTATACAGTATATTTCCACTTCCCCAACAGCCAGTTAGGGTACAAAAATAGGATTGGTTCCCTCATCCCATTTTTTTTTTTTTTTTTGAACAATAGAGTTTTATTGAAGAAATAACAATATACAGGACATCACAACTTATAGTGAGGGTGGTCAAACAGACCTTTCCATCAAACATACGTATATCCTTGCAAGACAAATAATAAGTAAATTAGGTAAATAGAAAAAAAAAAAATAATAAGGGAAGGGGGAAGGGTTACAACAGGGTCACATTCCAATATCGATTTATAGCAATCATTATCCAGTACCAGATGGGTTGTGGATTCTAAACCGATAAATCAAACATAACTTTCTCACAAAGCCAGAAGTATTGTATCTGGTAACTTCTGTTCAAAGTCTATAACATATGAGCGCTTGTTAGTAGATAGGGAAAGGGGGGGAGGGAAATGAGGGGGGTAAGGAATGGGAAGGAGATGGGTTTGGTATAGAAAGAGAGCCAGTCTATGCCAGCTTGGATGTCTTTGCGTTATCAAGGTGATCACGTGACACTTTTATCTATCTGTGGATAGGCATTAGTCCACAGTATCAAGTATACGGTAGAGAACGTATATGCGGTATAGCCTTGTAACAGTAAAAAATTAGTATCTGCATCTGCCCTTGCGACCACTTCATCCTGTGTCAAGTTGTGCGTATTGATCAGAGTACTTGTAGATTACCCATGGTGACCATGTGCTGTTGAATTTTTCAGTGGTTTCTTTGGCCATGGCGGCTGTTTCTTCCATACCCTCATCCCATTTTCATTCATATGTCAACTTTACATCTTATAAAGGATCATCAGTCAGATGTGCCAAATTTAAAAGTCAGCAACTACAAAAACTGTAGCTACTGAATTTTAATAAACAGACACCTACCTGTCCAGGGATCCAGCGGCCTTCTCACCTTGATTGATTCTACAACAGTCTTTGGGTCCCTGGTGCTGGCATTTTGACTGTGGGCAGCCAGCTGGGACTGCTTGGGGCTTCACAGCTGGCTGCCCACTGCACATGCACAAGCTGCACTGTGCTTTGTGAATTGTCCAGCAGCCTTCTGGGACCTGTGACATGTCAGGTCATGGCAGGAGGAGAAAGAGCAGAACTTCCCCTTTTGGGTGAGTCATTTAGAAAAAGCATGAAAAGATTATATGTTGTTGGTTGAGAAAGTCCATGAAAAAACTAAAATCCCTGCATCTATAGACACAACGGATCTAAAATTAACCTCTCTATCCCTGTAAAGAAAAAATTAGTATACATAACTTTTTGGAAGCCGATTAAACCCGCTCCGACCAGATCTCCATCGGCAGAAGCTCTTTTTGGAAGCCGATTTGACCCGCTCCGACCAGATCTCCAGCGGCAGAAGCTCTGCAGAGGACACGGCCGACAATGGCTGTGAAATGAATGGGAAGTGACGTCACCCACAGAGTTACTATGGGGCTTCCGTTGTTGTCTGTCTCCTCTGCACCTGCCTCTACAGTGAAGCCATGGCTGACAGCTCATTGTGGGATCCGGTCGGATCGGGATCGGCTTCCAAAAAGCTTCCAAATACTTGTTTTTTCTTTACAGAGATAGAGAGGTTAGTGTTAGATCCCTGGTGTTTATAGATGTAGGGATTTTAGTTTTTGCATGGACTTCCACTTTAACAACCAAGTTTGGGGACTTTTTTTTAACCAAAAGAAAAAAAAAAGGATTTTCACGAGATTAATCAGCCTTGCCAATACACTTGTACAGCAATTAGCAAATTACATTGAGTTTCAAAGACTTAGGCCCATATAAAAGAAATATGGACAGAAACATCAAGCATCTGCAGAAATGCTTCTGTTAGCATTACTCTTAATATCCTTTGCAAGGAGAGACAGAGGTAATTCCGATATATTCCATCAATGATTTAGCATTCGCTTACATAGCAAGTCTGTAAACAAACCATTTTTGCTTTAGGGGATTGTAATGTATCAGGGTTCATGACATTTCTAAGTACCACACATTGTAAACAGATATTTGACCTTACACCTCTGATCTTAATAAAGGACATAATTACCCATGTTTCTGATAACCACAGAATTGCTCAATAATTAAGTTTCCGCATGCAGTGGGAATCCAGCAATTTACATATAGACAAGCTTTACAGTGCACATTGTGATCTGAATTACAATAAGCCTTAAAGAGCAGTATGTAGGAACAAAATTATCCTTAAACAGCAGCACTTATTGTAATGTTAGAAAAATATAGGTTTTCTTTATTAGTCATATGCATATGCATTGAATAAATACAAATCATCAGTAAATTATAGTTAAAACATATATTCAAAAGACACTTAGGTGAACTTATTAAAATGATACTAAGGCCCCTTTCACACTGGGGCGGGGAGCCGCGGTGATGGTAAAGCAGCGCTATATTTAGCGCTACTTTACCGTAGTTTTAACCGCGGTATTCGGCCGCTCGCGGTGCGGTTTTACCCCCGCGAGCGGCCGAAAAAGGGTTAAAGACCCCCGCAGAGCGCCGCCGTAGCTTTTTACCGCGGTTTCCCATTTAAATCAATGGAAAGGAGCGGTATAGGAGCGGTGAACACACCGCTCCTATACCGCTCCAAAGATGCTGCTAGCAGGACTTTTTTTGCCGTCCTGCTAGCGCACCGCTCCAGTGTGAAAGCCCGCCGGCTTTCACACTGGAGTGAATTGGGCAGGATTTTTTTAGGCGGTATACAGGCGCTATTTTTAGCGCTGTACCGCCTGAAAACGCCCCAGTGTGAAAGGGGCCCTAAGGTAAAGTTTTTTTTTTAAAATAACAAACATGTCATACTTACCTGCTTTGTGCAATGGTTTTGCATACAGCTGCCCCAAACATCCTCTTCTCAAAGCCGCTTGCTATGGGGGCACTTGTGCATTCTGGCTCCTGAGCCCCACTCTGTGTGTCCATAAGACACACAGAGTGTGGCTCAGCCCGTAAACCCCCCACCTGCTCCTTCCTCACTGGCTGTGATTGACAGCATTTGGAGCCAATGGCTCCCGCTGCTGTGTACTGAGTCAATGAGGAGGGTGCCCATCTCTGGATTGAGATCAGGCTCAGGTAACTATAAGGGGGGGGGGGGCTGGAGGGGAGCTGTACACTAAAAGTTTTTACCTTCATGCTAAGAATGCATTAAATTGTGAAAACCTTTAGCCTTTAGAACTACTTTAATGTGTTAACATCGCTTTTCGGGCAGTCATTCCTTTTAGAACTACCTGTGCCTAATTCAGGCAAGTATATGTGCCAGTTTTAGTAATATTACTGATCGTCTAGTGCATCCCCTAAGGAGCCGCAAGTAGAAAAGGGATCCCCCACCCTGAACAGCCAGGCACACTGCATCTTTACAAGCACACTGCAGTCAGGAAACAGTCCCATGCTTTTGTTTTTTTTTGTGTTTTATTGAGTGGAATAAACTCAGATGGGAACAGGGGTATTATGGGATGCGCACTTGTTTTAGCAGAACTGTTTGGTGATCTGACTATAGGGCTCAGTCATATGTAGCAAATGCCCTTTACAGGCAGGGACCGTGGGCCCCTTTATTGTGTAGCAAAGTCCTAGTGCCCAGCTGTCCTTCTGTGGCTACTGATCCAGCACCACCTCTTCAGGCACTACCAGTATTTGTATACCGTATATACTCGAGTATAAATCGACCCGAATATAAGCCGAGGCACCTAATTTTACCACAATAAACTGGGAAAACGTATTGACTACTGTAGTGGAAGTCAATAGCGCAGCTACTGTAAGTGGAAAAGAGGGTCAACCATGCCCATTTGCAGCCTCACTGTGCCAATTTGCATGCCTCACTGTGCCCATTTGCATCTATAGGTCCTCCAAACTTCAAACTTGGTAGTTAAGGGTTACCAAATGCCACCTAGCTGCAGCCAAAATTTGGGGTCTCTGCATCCAAAGGGTCCCGAAGTTACATTGCTGCAGATGGACACAGTTGACCGTCTTTGGGGCCCCGTATCTCGGGGTCACTTGGTGCTAGGAACCCCAAGTTTGGTGTGCAAACCCAGTGGAACTAGCGCTACAACATATCCAGATGGGGTTCCTAGCACCAAGTGGCCCAGAGATACAGGGCCCCAAAGTCGGTTCGGAAAATGTCAAGCACTTTTCTGCAGCAGAGAATGACATTTTCCGAACCGAATTTGAGGCCCTGTATCTCGGGGCCACTTGGTGCTAGGAACCCCATCTTTGGATATGTTGTAGTGCTCTCACTTGGATGCCCTAAGCAGACTAGACACTGAGCCATGAGGAGGTAGAAAAGAACAGTCAAAAGACCTGCGTAACAAGGTAATGAAACTTTACAAAGATTGAAAAGGATATAAAAAGATACCCAAAGCCTTGAATATGCCAGTCAGTACTGTTTAATCCCTTATTAAGAAGTGGAAAATTCAGGACTCTTTTGATATCAAGCCAAGGTGAGGTAGACCAAGAAAGATTGCAGCCACAACTGGCAGATGAATTGCCCAGGATACAAAGAAAAACCCACAGGTAGGCTCAGGAGAAATACAGGCTCTCCAAAAAGACGGTGTGGTTGTTTTTAACCACTTGACCACTGGCACTTAAACACCCTTAATAACCAGACCAATTTTCAGCTTTCGGTGCTCTCACACTTTGAATGACAATTACTCATTCATACAACACTGTACCCATATGAAATTTTTGTCCTTTTTTTCACACAAATAGAGCTTTCTTTTGGTGGTATTTAATCACCTCTGGGTTTTTTTTTTTTTTTGCGCTATAAAAGAAAAATGACTGAAAATTCTGTAAAAAAATGAATTTTTCTTCGTTTTTGTTATAAAATTTAGCAAATTTGTAATTTTTCTTGATAAATTTTGGCCAAAATTTATACTGCTACATATCTTTGGTAAAAATAAGTACAAATTGGGGTATATTATTTGGTCTTTGTGAAAGTTATAGAGTCCACAAGCTATGGTGCCAATATCTGAAAATTGATCACACCTGAAGTACTGACGGCCTATCTCATTTCTTGAGACCCTAACATGCCATAAAAGTACAAATACCCCCCAAATGACCCCTTTTTGGAAAGAAGACATTCCAAGGTATTTAGAAAGAGGCATGGTGAGTTTTTTGAAGTTGTCATTTTTTCCCACAATTCTTTGCAATATCAAGATTTTTTTTTTTTTTTTTTTTTTTTTCACAAAATTGTCATATTAGCAGGTTATTTCTCACACACAGCATATGCATACCACAAATTACACCCCAAAACACATTCTGCTATTACTCCTGAGTACGGCGATACCACATGTGTGAGACTTTTAAACAGCGTGGCCACATACAGAGGCCCAACATGCAGGGAGCACCATCAGGTGTTCTGGAGCACCCAGGACAATTCTGACATTTCTCTCCTACATGTAAAAATCATCATTTATTTGCTAGAAAATTACATAGAACCCCAAAATATTATATATGTTTTTTTTAGCAAAGACCCTAGAGAATACAATGGCGGTCGTTGCAACTTTTTATCTAGCACGGTACTTGCGCAGCAATTTTTCGAACGTGTTTTATTTGGAAAAAAAATGTTTTGTGCTTTACAAAAAACAAAACTGTAAATTTAGCCCAATGTTTTTGCATAATATGAAAGATGAAGTTACGCCGAGTAAATAGATACCCAACATGTCACGCTTCAAAATTGCACACACTCGTGAAATGGCGCCAAACTTCGCTACTTAAAAATCCCCGTAGGCTTTAATTTTGTTTACTGGTTACATGTTTTGAGTTACAGAGGAGGTCTAGGACCAAAATTATTGTTCTCGCTCTAACGTTCGCAGCGATACCTCACATGTGTGGTTTGAACACCGTTTTCATATGTGGGCGGGACTTACGTATGCGTTCGCTTCTGCATGCGAGCACACGGGGACAGGGGCGCTTTAAAAAAAAATATATATATATTTTATTGTTCATTTTACTTTATTTATTTTAGTTTGACCCTTTTTTTCCCCCCCAAAAATTTTTTTGATCACTTTTATTCCTATTACAGGAATGTAAACATCCCTTGTAATAGGAATATGGCATTACAGGTCCTCTTTACAGTGAGATATGGGGTCAATAAGACCCCACATCTCACCTCTAGGCTGGAAAGCCTGAAAAAAAACAAAAAAAAACGATCCTGGCTTCGATCGTAGCGAGTATCGCAGGGTATTGTTGGGTATTGCAGGGTATGGCAGAGTATCGCAGGGTATTGCAGAGTATCGCCGGGTATTGCAGAGTATCGCAGGGTATGGTAGAGTATTGCAGAGTATCGCCGGGTATTGCAGAGTATCGCAGGGTATGGTAGAGTATCGCAGAGTATCGCAGAGTATCGCAGGGTATTGCAGAGTATCACAGAGTATCGCAGAGTATCGCAGGGTATCGCAGGGTATGGCAGGGTATCGCAGGGTATCGCAGGGTATCGCAGAGTATCGCAGGGTATCGCAGGGTATCGCAGGGTATGGCAGAGTATCGCAGGGTATGGCAGAGTATCGCAGGGTATGGCAGGGTATCGCAGGGTATGGCAGAGCATCGCAGGGTATGGCAGAGTATCGCAGGGTATGGCAGGGTATCGCAGGGTATGGCAGGGCATCGCAGGGTATGGCAGGGCATCGCAGGGTATGGCATCGCAGGGTATGGCAGAGTATCGCAGGGTATGGCAGAGTATCGCAGGGTATGGCAGAGTATCGCAGGGTATGGCAGAGTATCGCAGGGTATGGCAGAGTATCGCAGGGTATGGCAGAGTATCGCGGGGTATGGCAGAGTATCGCGGGGTATGGCAGAGTATCGCGGGGTATGGCAGAGTATCGCGGGGTATGGCAGAGTATTGCGGGGTATGGCAGAGTATTGGGGGGTATGGCAGAGTATTGCGGGGTATGGCAGAGTATTGGGGGTATGGCACAGTATTGGGGGGTATGGCACAGTATTGGGGGGTATGGCACAGTATTGGGGGGGATGGCAGAGAATCCATCCATCCATGCTCAGCCATCCCTCCATACCCTGCAATACCCAGCAATACACTGCAGGCTATTGCTGTGCATTGCAGGGTATGGAGGGATGGCTGAGCATGGATGGATGGATCGGTGGTGGCAGAGCAGGCTGTGGGCACTACAGATCCCGCCCACAGCACTGCTGCCACCGATCCCTCCCCCTCTCCTCTCACACTGTACCGATCGGTACAGAGAGAGGAGGAGAGAGGAACCGGCGTCATCAAATGACGCCGGTTTGCTTACATGTGATCACTCCGTCATTTGACGGAGCGATCACGTGGTAAACGGCCGCGATGAGCGGCCGTTTACCGTGATCCATGATCCGCCGGGTCCTCTGGACCCGGCGATCATGGATGCTCTCGAGTGCGCGCACCAGGGGGCGCGCAAGAGCAGAATTCTGTGAGGCCGTTAATTAACGGCCTCCCAGAGTTAAGCAACCGCCCTGTAGCCGTTTTTCGGCTATGGGCCGGTTGTTAACTGGTTAAGGAGCACAATTCAACGAAACTTAAAAAAAAAGAGCTGCATGGTTGAGCTGCCATGTTTATCCTCATGCCACATCACAGGAAGCACCTCCATGGTTAACAGAGGACAAAATTAAAATTAGACTTGGGAAACTTAACATTAATAAATCACCGGGACCAGAGGGCTTGCATCCGAGGGTACTTAGAGAACTCAATCAAGTAATTGCCAGACCATTGTTCCTAATTTTTACTGACAGTCTACTGACTGGAATGGTACCAGCTGATTGGAGAAATACCAATGTAGCACCAATATTAAAAAAGGGCCCAAAGTACATCCCTTGGAATTACAGGCCAGTTAGCCTAACATCAATCGCATGCAAGCTCTAGGAGGGGATGATAAGGGACAATATACACAATTTTAGTAAAGAAAACAGTATTATTAGCAGTAATCAGCATGGATTCATGAAGAATCGTTCTTGCCAAACCAACCTATTAACCTTCTATGAGGAGGTGAGTTGTCATCTAGATAAAGGAAGGCCCGTAGATGTGGTGTATCTGGATTTTGCAAAAGCATTTGACACAGTTCCCTATAAACCTTTGCTGTATAAAATAAGGTCTGTTGGCATGGACCATAGGTTGAGTACATGGATTGAAAATTGGCTACAAGGGCGAGTTCAGAGGGTGGTGATAAATAGAGAGTACTCGGAATGGTCAGGGGTGGGTACTGGGGTCCGCCATGATTCTGTGCTGGGACCAATCCTATTTAATTTGTTCATAAACGACCTGGAGGATGGGGTAAACAGTTCAATCTCTGTATTTGCGGATCATACTAAGCTAAGCAGGGCAATAACTTCTCCGCAGGATGTGTAAACCTTGTAAAAAGAGCTGAAGAAATTAATGGGGTGGGCAACTACATGGCAAATGAGGTTTAATGTAGAAAAATTTTAAATAATGCATTTGGGTGGCAAAAATATGAATGCAATCTATACACTGGGGGAGGGGGGACCTCTGTGGGAATCTAGGATGGAAAAGGACCTGGGGGTCCTAGTAGATGATAGGCTCAGCAATGGCATGGAATGCCAAGCTGCTGCTAACAAAGCATACAGAATATTGGCATGCATTAAAAAGGGGATCAACTTCAGAGCTAAAACGATAATTCTCCCACTCTACAAGACTCTGGTCCAGCTGCACCTAGAGTATGCTGTCTAGTTCTGGGCACCAGTCCTCAGGAAGGATGTACCGGAAATGGAGCGAGTACAAAGAAGGGCAACAAAGCTAATAGAGGGTCTGGATGATATTAGTTATGAGGAAAGGTTGCGAGCGCTGAACTTATTCTCTCAGGAGAAGAGACGCTTGAGAGGGGATATGATTTCAATTTACAAATGCCACACTGGTGACCCCACAATAGGGATAAAACTTTTTGCGGAAGGGAGTTTAACAAGACATGTGGCCACTCATTAAAATTAGAAGAAAAGAGGTGTAACCTTAAACTACGTAGAGGGTTCTTTACTGTAAGAGCAACAACAGGTGGTGAAGACCTTCCACAGGTGGTGGTCTCAGCAGGGAGCATCGATAGTTTCATTAGATATTAGATAAGCACCTGAACGACCACAACATACAAGGATATACAATGTAATACTGACATATAATCACACACATAGGTTGGACTTGATGGACTTGTGTCTTTTTTCAACCTCACCTACTATGTTACTATGTAACTATGAAGCCTTTAATGCCACAGGCTTTTTTTGTGGAACTTGTGCAGTAAAGGCTTCTTTCTGGCAATTTGACCATGCAGCTCTTTTTAGTTCAAGTACCATCGTATTGTGCTCCTTAAAAACAACCACACCATCTTTTTTCCAGAGCAGCCTGTATTTTTCCTGAGGTTACCTGTGGGTTTTTCTTTGTATCGCGAACAATTCCTGTGGCAGTTGTGGCTGAAATCTTTCTTAAGCTACCTGACCTTGGCTTGGTATCAAGAGATCCCCAAATTTTCCACATCTTATTAAATGATTGAACAGTACTGACTGGCATATTCAAGGCTTTGGATATCTACTTATATCCTTTTCCTTATATGTAAAGTTTCATTACCTTGTTACGCAGGTCTTTTGACTGTTCTTTTCTGCTCCCCATGGCTTAGTAGCTAGCCTGCTTAGTGCATCCATGTGAGAGCTAACAAACTCATTGACTATTTATACACAGACACTAATTGCGATTTAAAAAGCCACACATGGGTAATATACCTTTAATAGCCATTTCAACCTAATGGAGAAGGAGGATTGGGATTATTATGGTGCTTGAAATAATCATTGCATTTAAAAATTATATAAAATTGTTTCTTTATTGGTACAAAAAAGGGAAAGAGAGACACAAGGTTCAATTAAAACCAATTGTAGAGCATATACATATTGCATGTAATGGGTCGCTGGTGTCCCAATAAAAGAAGGTGGTCACAAGTAGATCTTATGTCCCAACATGTTTCGCCAGTGATGGCTCCCTCAGGAGATTGTTTGGGACCACCACAAATAGCCCAACTCTAGCATAAAGTACAAAGCAAAATATCAGTTAATTGTACAATAATAAACATATACAGGTGTAAAAAGGAAACAAATCAACATCTGTCATGGCTTCAAGAAAACACACAGCACTTACCTCCGCCAATCCAAACCAGGAATGGATATATTGGGGGAACCCCCTCAAAGGAAAAGGGGAGGGGGTTTAGATGTAAAAAAGGGGGGCCCCAGCTGGGGATAGTGCAAAGGAAATCGTGCACAGTCACAGGAGGTAGATAAAGACCCAGCTGGAATGTATGAGGACAAACCAAAAATGTATATACCGTATTTAATGGCATATAACACGCACCGGCGTATAACACGCACCCCAAGTTTTTAGGAGGGCATTTTAAGGAAAAAAAGTTTTAGGAGGGAAGTTTAGGGAAAAAAAACACTTACATTTAAACGTCATTTGCAGCTTGCCCAGCGTCATTTGCAGCTTGCCCAGCGTCATTTGCAGCTTTGCCAAGTGTGATTTGCAGCTTGCCCAGTGTGATTTGCAGCTTGCCCAGTGTGATTTGCAGCTTGTCAGCGTCATTTGCAGCTTGCCCAGCATCATTTGCAGCTTTGCCCAGCGTGATTTGCAGCTTGCCCAGTGTGATTTGCAGCTTGCCCAGTGTGATTTGCAGCTTGCCCAGTGTGATTTGCAGCTTGTCAGTGTCATTTGCAGCTTGCCAGCGTCATTTGCAGCTTGCCCACATTTAAATTTGCCGCCTAGAAAGACTGCGCCCCTGGAAAAGACCGAGCCCCGCCGGAAAAGCCTGAGCCGTCTGTTCGGCTCCGCTCACAGTCCCGCCTCCCTGCTGTTTTGGAAGCGAGTGCAGGGAGGCGGGACTGCGAGCGGAGCCGAACAGACAGATCGGTCTTTTTCGGCGGCGCTCGTTTTTTTTTTTTTTTTTTCGGCGGCGCTCGTTTTTTATTGATGGCGGTCGCTGTTTTTTGGCGTTGTTTGATTTTTTTTGGCACTTTTTTGGGGGGATTGGCGTATAACACGCACCCACGACTTTCCCCCAATTTTAAGGGGGAAAAGTGCGTGTTATACGCCGATAAATACGGTACATAAATATTGGACAAGGACCAAAAGTCCAATATACAGGCAAATAACGAGGCCCAAGAGATACCTACCGTGCTAATTACCATAGAACAAATAGGTTCAGGGGCGCCAGTGTGCTGTTACAGTGTGAAAAAGAGAAATGTGTTCCAAAGTCTCAACACAGAACTTCAACCTGTTTGTGACACTTTCTGTGTCTGTACCAATGCCAAACATTCCAGGGTATGTAAACTTTTGATCAGGGCCATTTGGGTGATTTCTGTTATTATGATTTTAAAAGGAGCCAAAAAACTATGTGATCATAAATGGATTCATGTGATCACTGTCCTTGAATAAAAGACAGTTTGTTGGCATGATTAGTCATATTTTCAATATAAATGCCAACATTTCACAATTTCTGCCAGGGTATGCAGACTTTTAAGCACAACTGTTTATCTCACACGGCAAATATACAACTATGAGGGGTTAGCCACTGGAGTGACTAAGCACCCTTAAATTGGAATTGCAATGCTATTTTTAACCTTTTAAGAGCAAGCATTTTCTGGCACTTTTTGTTTCCAAATTTAAATCAGTATTTTTAGCTAGAAATTTACTTTTATCCCACAAGCATTATATGTATATATATATATATATATATATATATATATATATATATATATATATTTTTTTTTTTTAGCAGACACCCTAGGGAATAAAATGGCAATCGTTACAATTTTTGTTATGTCAAACAGATTTCGTAGCAGTTTCTCAAACACATTTTTTTTAAGAAGAACAAAAAAAAAAACAACACAATATATACCCCAATTTTTTGTAAGATATGAAAGATGATGTTACCATCTTTCCTGAGATGGATATCTGCCTTAAATGATATCCCTCAGGCTAAGATTAAGTATTTTGGATTTAAGTCATCTCTCTTTTCTATTAAGAGGGGTACCCGTCAGGGCTGCCCACTTTTGTTCATTTTGGCCTTGGAACCTCTGGCGGAGGCGGTCTGTTCCCATCTAGACATAAAAGTCATCGATGTAGCAGGTTCTCTACATAAGATATCCCTATTCGCAGATGATATCCTGTTGTCCTTGACTTCCCCTAGAAATTCGCAACCCAATTTACTGTCCCTCTTGGATACTTTTGCGTCCCTTTCGGGACTCCATCTCAACTCCTCTAAATCCAAGGCAACTCTTTCCTCCTCAGAGTTGGTGGCCCTGAAAGAAGCTTTCCCATTTCACTGGCTCTCCTCTTTGTCCTATTTAGGAATCCGCCTTACTCCAAAGTATGAAGGACCATACCAGGCCAATTTTCCACATTTGTTCAGGAGACTGACTGACATGTTGTCCTCTTGGACTCATTTCCCACTGTCCTGGTTTGGTAGGTTAGCTGCTGTCCGCATGTCTTATCTCAGAAAAAGACTCTATTTCTTTTGAGTATTGCCCGTAACAGTCCCCCCTCACATTTTACACATACATCAATGCAGACTACCAAAGTTTGTCTGGGGATCCTCCCGACTCTGGATCAATCAATGGGTTCTGTACGCCCATAGAATCAATGGCAGTCTTTCAGTTACTAATTTACAGGCCTACTATATAGCAGCGAATATTGCCTCACTGGCCCACCTTTAGGAAACATACCAACTGCCACTTTAGGCTACTATTGATATTCTGGATTCTCACCCTAAACCCATCTCTTCCATGCCTTGGCTTTCCCCTATTTATCACCCCCCTACCACATTAGGACTGTGTCTTGCTCACTCCCTTCTAATGTGGGATTCAGTCAAATACTCTGCGGGTTTGTTCTTCAACAGGTGGTGGTCTCAGCAGGGAGCATCGATAGTTTCATTAGATATTAGATAAGCACCTGAACGACCACAACATACAAGGATATACAATGTAATACTGACATATAATCACACACATAGGTTGGACTTGATGGACTTGTGTCTTTTTTCAACCTCACCTACTATGTTACTATGTAACTATGAAGCCTTTAATGCCACAGGCTTTTTTTGTGGAACTTGTGCAGTAAAGGCTTCTTTCTGGCAATTTGACCATGCAGCTCTTTTTAGTTCAAGTACCATCGTATTGTGCTCCTTAAAAACAACCACACCATCTTTTTTCCAGAGCAGCCTGTATTTTTCCTGAGGTTACCTGTGGGTTTTTCTTTGTATCGCGAACAATTCCTGTGGCAGTTGTGGCTGAAATCTTTCTTAAGCTACCTGACCTTGGCTTGGTATCAAGAGATCCCCAAATTTTCCACATCTTATTAAATGATTGAACAGTACTGACTGGCATATTCAAGGCTTTGGATATCTATTTTGTCTCCAAAGACATGCTGGTAGGTTAATTAGATCCTGTCGATAAAATTGGCCAAATATGTGTATGTTGTATGTTGTATGTGTATGTGTTTGTAAGCGTGTCAGGACCCCACAGGGCAAGGACCGCACTATACCACAGATGGACACCAGTGGCAAAAAGTGCCCTGAGGCGATTCGGTTCGCATAGGTTGCGCTATACAAGTCATTCACATTCACACACATTATTTATATCCTTTTCCTTATATGTAAAGTTTCATTACCTTGTTACGCAGGTCTTTTGACTGTTCTTTTCTGCTCCCCATGGCTTAGTAGCTAGCCTGCTTAGTGCATCCATGTGAGAGCTAACAAACTCATTGACTATTTATACACAGACACTAATTGCGATTTAAAAAGCCACACATGGGTAATATACCTTTAATAGCCATTTCAACCTAATGGAGAAGGAGGATTGGGATTATTATGGTGCTTGAAATAATCATTGCATTTAAAAATTATATAAAATAGTTTCTTTATTGGTACAAAAAAGGGAAAGAGAGACACAAGGTTCAATTAAAACCAATTGTAGAGCATATACATATTGCATGTAATGGGTCGCTGGTGTCCCAATAAAAGAAGGTGGTCACAAGTAGATCTTATGTCCCAACATGTTTCGCCAGTGATGGCTCCCTCAGGAGATTGTTTGGGACCACCACAAATAGCCCAACTCTAGCATAAAGTACAAAGCAAAATATCAGTTAATTGTACAATAATAAACATATACAGGTGTAAAAAGGAAACAAATCAACATCTGTCATGGCTTCAAGAAAACACACAGCACCTACCTCCGCCAATCCAATCCAGGAATGGATATATTGGGGGAACCCCCTCAAAGGAAAAGGGGAGGGGGTTTAGATGTAAAAAAGGGGGGCCCCAGCTGGGGATAGTGCAAAGGAAATCGTGCACAGTCACAGGAGGTAGATAAAGACCCAGCTGGAATGTATGAGGACAAACCAAAAATGTATATACCGTATTTAATGGTGTATAACACGCACCGGCGTATAACACGCACCCCAAGTTTAGGAGGGCATTTTAAGGAAAAAAAGTTTTAGGAGAGAAGTTTAGGGAAAAAAAACACTTACATTTAAACGTCATTTGCAGCTTGCCCAGCGTCATTTGCAGCTTGCCCAGCGTCATTTGCAGCTTTGCCAAGTGTGATTTGCAGCTTGCCCAGTGTGATTTGCAGCTTGCCCAGTGTGATTTGCAGCTTGTCAGCGTCATTTGAAGCTTGCCCAGCGTCATTTGCAGCTTTGCCCAGCGTGATTTGCAGCTTGCCCAGTGTGATTTGCAGCTTGCCCAGTGTGATTTGCAGCTTGTCAGTGTCATTTGCAGCTTGCCAGCGTCATTTGCAGCTTGCCCACATTTAAATTTGCCGCCTAGAAAGACTGCGCCCCTGGAAAAGACCGAGCCCCGCCGGAAAAGCCTGAGCCGTCTGTTCGGCTCCGCTCACAGTCCCGCCTCCCTGCTGTTTTGGAAGCGAGTGCAGGGAGGCGGGACTGCGAGCGGAGCCGAACAGACAGATCGGTCTTTTTCGGCGGCGCTCATTTTTTTCGGCGGCGCTCGTTTTTTATTGACGGCGGTCGCTGTTTTTTGGCGCCGTTTGATTTTTTTGGGCACTTTTTTGGGGGGATTGGCGTATAACACGCACCCACGACTTTCCCCCAATTTTAAGGGGGAAAAAGTGCGTGTTATACGCCGATAAATACGGTACATAAATATTGGACAAGGACCAAAAGTCCAATATACAGGCAAATAACGAGGCCCAAGAGATACCTACCGTGCTAATTACCATAGAACAAATAGGTTCAGGGGCGCCAGTGTGCTGTTACAGTGTGAAAAAGAGAAATGTGTTCCAAAGTCTCAACACAGAACTTCAACCTGTTTGTGACACTTTCTGTGTCTGTACCAATGCCAAACATTCCAGGGTATGTAAACTTTTTGATCAGGGCCATTTGGGTGATTTCTGTTATTATGATTTTAAAAGGAGCCAAAAAACTATGTGATCATAAATGGATTCATGTGATCACTATCCTTGAATAAAAGACAGTTTGTTGGCATGATTAGTCATATTTTCAATATAAATGCCAACATTTCACAATTTCTGCCAGGGTATGCAGACTTTTAAGCACAACTGTTTATCTCACACGGCAAATATACAACTATGAGGGGTTAGCCACTGGAGTGACTAAGCACCCTTAAATTGGAATTGCAATGCTATTTTTAACCTTTTAAGACCAAGCATTTTCTGGCACTTTTTGTTTCCAAATTTAAATCAGTATTTTTAGCTAGAAATTGACTTTTATCCCACAAGCATTATATGTATATATATATATATATATATATATTATATATATATATATATATATGTATATATATATATATATATATATATATATTATATATATTTTTTTTTTTTTAGCAGACACCCTAGGGAATAAAAATGGCAATCGTTACAATTTTTGTTATGTCAAACAGATTTCGTAGCAGTTTCTCAAACACATTTTTTTTTAAGAAGAACAAAAAAAAAACAACACAATATATACCCCAATTTTTTGTAAGATATGAAAGATGATGTTACCATCTTTCCTGAGATGGATATCTGCCTTAAATGATATCCCTCAGGCTAAGATTAAGTATTTTGGATTTAAGTCATCTCTCTTTTCTATTAAGAGGGGTACCCGTCAGGGCTGCCCACTTTTGTTCATTTTGGCCTTGGAACCTCTAGCGGAGGCGGTCTGTTCCCATCTAGACATAAAAGTCATCGATGTAGCAGGTTCTCTACATAAGATATCCCTATTCGCAGATGATATCCTGTTGTCCTTGACTTCCCCTAGAAATTCGCAACCCAATTTACTGTCCCTCTTGGATACTTTTGCGTCCCTTTCGGGACTCCATCTCAACTCCTCTAAATCCAAGGCAACTCTTTCCTCCTCAGAGTTGGTGGCCCTGAAAGAAGCTTTCCCATTTCACTGGCTCTCCTCTTTGTCCTATTTAGGAATCCGCCTTACTCCAAAGTATGAAGGACCATACCAGGCCAATTTTCCACATTTGTTCAGGAGACTGACTGACATGTTGTCCTCTTGGACTCATTTCCCACTGTCCTGGTTTGGTAGGTTAGCTGCTGTCCGCATGTCTTATCTCCCAAAACGACTCTATTTCTTTTGAGTATTGCCCGTAACAGTCCCCCCTCACATTTTACACATACATCAATGCAGACTACCAAAGTTTGTCTGGGGATCCTCCCGACTCTGGATCAATCAATGGGTTCTGTACGCCCATAGAATCAATGGCGGTCTTTCAGTTACTAATTTACAGGCCTACTATATAGCGGTCTTTCAGTTACTAATTTACAGGCCTACTATATTCTGGATTCTCACCCTAAACCCATCTCTTCCATGCCTTGGCTTTGCCCTATTTATCGCCCCCCTACCACATTAGGACTGTGTCTTGCTCACTCCCTTCTAATGTGGGATTCAGTCAAATACTCTGCGGGTTTGTTCTCAACCCTCCCCCTCCTCCCCTTACTCCGTCTAATCCATCGGCCATTGTTCCCCCCAGGGTGTGAAAATCCTGCACAATTCTCCTGGTGGGTTGCCAATGGGTTTCTTGACATATATTCTTTGTTCACTCCCACTAGTAACATTTGACGCCCTACGATCTTCTCACGATATTCCCTTATGAGAATACTATAGTTTCCTGCAAATTAGACATTTTCTCCAACAGCTGATAAAATCTCGATCTACCCTGTATACTTTGACCCCCTTTGAGAGCCTTTGCAGAGCTCGTCCATGCTCTACGGGATTTATCTTGTTAATCTATTCATCAATAATCTCCTCTAAAAAGCCTCCATTGAGATCTTATCCAATGGGAAAGGGAATTGGGGAGGATGCTTGATCCAGAGGATTGGCAAATCATGACTATTGCACTTTCAAAATGTTCAAAAAACATTATCATATTAGAAAATACCTACAAGGTTTTATACAGATGGTACTATATGCCGGTTAGACTGGCCCATTCCCAACTTATTCCCCACTTTGCTTCAGAGGATGTTCACAGGAGGGCACTATGGCACACATATGGTGGTCGTGTCCAAGGGTTTGCAGGTTATGAGTCAGAATTTACATTCTTCTTCGCAATAAATTTCATGTTAATCTCAAGAGGGATCCTTACGAAGCTCTTCTTGGCAAACCAATTACTGAATTTCTTCATCCAGACAGCCAACTGGCTCTACATCTTTCTACTGCAACTAAGTTAACCATTGCAAGGGCATGGAGGACTCCTGTGCTCAGGTTTGAGGCGGTTAGGAATCACATGAATGACATCATAGTGAACGAGAAGTTGACAGCTATCCTCTCAAATACCCATGGTAAATTTCTTCGGATCTGGCAACCGTGGGTTGCATATATCCAACCTTCTAGGTAATGCCCTTCTCTCAATTTAGCGTTTTTCTGGTGCTGACCTCATGGAACAAGAGAAAAAGACACAGCGCCTCTAAGTGCACTATTGATGAATCATTTAATAATAAAAGGAAAAAGATATACTACTCACAAAGGGAGCATAAATGAACGCATTTGTAATCAATAATCCTGCAGTGGGATCCGGGTCTGGTCCTCTCCTGAACGTCCGTATCTCTGGAGTTCAGCTGACAGCTCGCACTGGTGGAATCCAGCACTCGCAGCCTTGTGGAAGAGCGGAGAACACAGGGAAGATTTAATCTTTTTCCCTGTTGCATTGCAGACAATGCTTCTAGCTCTTTACACTGGCTGCTCTTGGTACTGGAACATGGATTTTCCTCCCCCTCCAGCTTAAATACTGTTACCATGGACATTGTCTCTCTCATTGAGAGATGTTTTTAATTGAATTTGTTTTTATTTTCCTTTTTTCCCTTAACGTTATTTTAGGTGTGTGTACACCTCCAGGGTCCTCTCTCATCCGAGCACTAAGTCCATTTTGTTGTTTGGCTGGCCCAATAGACTCCTCCCTTCTCTCTTTCCTTTTCTTTTCCTTATTTCCTCATTCCCAATTTTCCTTTTTCTTTTCTTCTTCACCTTATTGGGTCTGTTCCATGCATCCACTTTAAAAGCCTACTAGGCTGCCAGGCTTTGCCATGGTAACAAATGGCTATGGAAATAATTTTCCTGTTTTATTAATATTCTCTTGTTTTCTGCAATGAAAATCTCCTGGATTTTTCGAATGGTGTCAATTGATCGTTCCCTGTTTAGGGACACCGCATATGGGACTAGAGCAGTTTAGTTTCATTTGACTTATGTGCTGTAACCTTCTAGGTATTGTTCTTTAACTGTTGGATTGCATATTAATACAACCTTTTGTAAAAGAAAGATGATGTTACGTTGAGTAAATAGATACCTAACATGTCACACTTTAAAATTGCACATGCTCGTGGAATGGCGACAAACTATGGTACCTAAAAATCTCCATAGGTGACGTTTTAAAAATGTTTTCAGGTTACCTGTTTAGAGTTACAGAGGTGGTGTAGCACTAGAATTATTGCTCTCACTCGTTTGCAGCGATACCTCATATGTGTGGTGCAAACACCTTTTACATATGCATGCACGACCTACGTATGCACTCACTTCTGCGCACGAGCACTGATTGATGGGGCACTGAAACAATAAATTGTCTTATTTATTTTTATTTTTTTACACTGTCACTTTATTTCTTTTTTTTGTTTTACAAATACATAAGGATGACACATCCTCTTCATGGAGAAATCTGGGGTCAAAAACCGCAAATCTCTTCTTTACCTTTAAAAGCAAAAGATCCAGAAAAAAACGAGAAAACAATCTAGTCTTTTACACCTCTGTGACCTACCAGCCGCACCGTTGGAACGTTTTTCAGTAAAAACGGTAAGCCTAAGAAACACCGGCGAACAGTGGGGGGGGGGGGGGCTTCCCCCCTCACCGCTTCTGAAAGCATTCCATGAGCCGCGCGGACCGCTTTCATGAGAAAGCCAGCCACAGGCTGAAAAAAACAAATACTGGGGTTATGGCTGATAGCTTCAGCCATAACCCCGGTCAACCACATGCAAACCACAATGTATATATGTGTATTGCGGTCTGCAAGAATTCTAGACAAAATATGTTTTAGGGTATAACTTTGGTACAATGCAAATTTCTAAATGTTCATTATAACATTGCAAATCTTTACTTTTTGAGTTCAGATCTACATCTTCATGATTACTGTGCTCAAGACAAGAGGGTAAAATATAGATACAGACTTTTTTCTGAGCCTAGCATAAAGACAACTTAAAATAGTTGAAGTTATTGACACATTTTGGAGTATGTGACAAACAACATAGTATATAGGGTATAGGGCATTATTGGCACCCCAGATGTTTTGGAACTACATTTCCCATGATGCTCAACTACACTCCAAAGACATGCTGGTAGGTCAATTAGATCCTGTCGATAAAATTGGCCAAATATGTGTATGTTGTATGTGTATGTGTTTGTAAGCGTGTCAGGACCCCACAGGGCAAGGACCGCACTATACCACAGATGGACACCAGTGGCAAAAAGCGCCCTGAGGCGATTCAGTTCGCATAGGTTGCGCTATACAAGTCATTCATTCATTCATGCAGAGTGCATGAGCATCATTGGAAATGTAGTTCCAAAACATCTGGGGTGCCAAGGTGCGCCATCCCTGTTATAGGGTATTGATCAGGAATATGCAGTATACAATGTAGCACATAGAAAGCAGTGATTAGAAGTGTGAATGATATACCATAGCATTTAGTGTGCAGTTATTGGGCGTATATAAAGTACAATGTAGTGTACTAAGTGTGGGGTCAATGGTATACAATGTACAGCAAAGCATATAAATTGTAGGAACGATGAGTATGTACATTTTTGGCCACTGAGAAGAAGAAATCTTCTCGCACTGGTGGAAGAAATGTAACCTCTTAAATTGGAAGCCACTGACCACCACTATAAAAATAACTTCCCCAGTGACCACCAACATAAGAGGCATTTTTTTCTCCCACTCACCTCTAATTAAAAGGGCATTTTTCTCTACTGGTTAGCAATGTAAAGGGGCATTTTATCTCCCAGTGACCACCAATGTAATAGGGCATTTCTCCTACCTGTTTACCAAAGTAAGAAGGCATGTTTACAACGTTAAATCATGCCCTCTTACACTGGTGTCAGTGACCCAACATAAAGCTCAATGCACAGTGCCAATAGCTGGTTTTTGAGTGGCGTCAGCATTGGAATCATGAAGGCACTGTCGTGCAGAAGGTAACTCTGGAAGTGTTGGTCAGCAGACTTTGGAAAATTGCCCTGCACTTGTGAAAGCCGTGCCATGGTAAAGGGGACCCTACAGGATTGTGGCCCACCAGAGTATCCTTTGCTGGGCCAGATTGACCTGGATTGCGTATTTCTATTTCAACAAAGTATGCTAATTGCAGTATATACTGTATTTGCTGTTGAAATTAAATTCTTTGTATAACATAATAAAAAACACTTCCAAAACAGTCGCATTAACAAAAAAATAAAGCACCCACATCATCTAGAAGCATTAATATTCTAGCAGTCAAAGTTTGCATAATAAAGCAATGAATGTTATATGTTCTTTTTCATTTGCCTAGTAAATGGAATAGGTTGTGCTCAGTGTAGTGGAGACAGAACAGAAAGAACACAGTGTGAGAAGGCATATTAAGATGAGGACAGCTTGCTTTGATCTCTTTTCTTAGAATTAAGTAAAGAGCATTGTGACATTTTAGAAGAAGGCACAATGATTTAAAGAGAACAGTATAGTTACGTGATGTATCTAATAAACAATATTATAGAAACACTTGACTATTTATGATGTTGATATGTTCCAAGCATACTCAAATATGTCTGCTTTTGTTTTCCATTAAAAGAACAGCAGGACCCATACTAATTTAACACATTGTTCATAGACATGCTAAAATGCTGCAAGTTTTGTATATACAATCGAAGATAGATAGATAGATAGATAGATAGACATTTAGGTTACACATGGCAAAAAGTCTTGCCAATAACAATGGGTCTTTATCAGAAAATTATTATTATGTCTATGGGCACACTACAGCCTCTGACAACATTCAGTCCTGGCTGACTGATTATTGTAAAAAAAATAATAATTAGAAACATTTTTCCTAGATGGTCATTTTATTATAATTAGTATAATATAGAATCAATATAATATAGAGTTGGTACTTGAGATCTTTGCTCATCACATAGATATGCACAATAACCCAAAGCGATAATGCACATGTTTAGAAAAGTATTTATTTTATAGACTGTATCGGTTTTTCGTTTTTTGTACATTTTTTATTATGGTCAAGGCTCTCCATAATAATATAATGCATAAGTCACCTGTTTGTTTTGTCACTAGGGGGGGATTCTACCTCTGTAACATTTGCTTTGCCAGCAGGCATGTGCAGATCTCATAGAATTGTATCCTCCCTCTCTATGTGACCTTCAGTTGCTCTCACACTACTACAATGCCTGTACTTGCCATTTCCACACTCCCAACTACCCAGACACATATGTCCCCTTCCCCACCAGTACTTTCCCACACTTTTTCCCCTGCCCCAACACCATTACACTCCAACTTCCTGTCCGCATATACCCCCTCCACTCCAGCACTGTCTCATAAGTGTCCTGCACCCCTTCCCCTTTACTGACACCTCCACATTCCAACTCCCTAGTCACCTATGTCCCCTCCAGTCCAGCACCATCCAGCAAGTATCCTGTACTCCTTCCCCTGCCCCAACACCTCCACACTCCAACTCTTAAATCACAT
>CM053029.1:434081152-434202310 GCA_028564925.1 Lithobates sylvaticus
ACCAATCCAACACACAGATGTTCAGCTATCCCTTTGGGCTACTGGGAAACTACTGGATCCTGAGAGGTCGAATGTTTACAGTATGCACAATCCAAGTGAGCTATGTAAAGCCAGGTTAATAATTTTGTTTTTTCCTTATGTAATTTATATAGTTCTAACATTGTACTTTCAACTGTGTTTTACAGAGTAAATAAATCATAGTTCATATAGCATATAAATGTGCATTGTTTTAGTATGTCATTTTACTGTATAGTACCCTGCATCTTATTTAAGAAATATAATCGTATTATAGAAGCTAATAATTATTAGACACAAATAAAGGTATAAGCTTCTTTTTTCATGAATTATTTAAATGCGATCAACACAACCGCTAATCCATAGCAATGAAAGTGCAGTAATAACAAACAACAAATGAAATACATAATGCAGCTATTGACTCACATTTATATATACTCCTAATATCACTCAGTAATAGCTATTTTTAATGTGCATAGTTTATAAATAAATATCACAAAGAAGTCAACATTTTCTCAAAAACAGATGAAATAGCAAGACATTACCAAACATTACACTTTTGTTCAATGAAAAGCCTTAGAACTATATTCCAGCTTAATGTAAGTATACAGATTGATGGGAAATCAAGACACAATTTACTGTAATAAAAGCAATATGATCATGAGTCAAGCAAATCTTGATAGTAAAAATTTATAGTGCTTACAGTTACAACAATAATTATAGATCTCTGCTTTCATGGGAAGTCTGATCTAATTGCATTGGAGGCATATGAAATCAATGCTGATTATCAAGACTCCAGAGTGGTAAGTGCAATTTTGCAAAACATGTCTCCCGTGAATTTTACAGTACATGAAGGGTGGGATTACTATCCTGACTCTGACAATGGCAGAATGAGGCATCAAATTCTTCTTTGTATCAGTACAAAGAAAGCAAAATAGTGGAAAAAAATAGCAGCTAACAAGAGGTTATAACATATAATAAGGGGAATTGCAGGTGGCTTTAAAAATGTAAGTTAATGCAAAACTTGACTAATTTGTACCAATCCTTACCCTTGGTCAATGTGCGTAACTTTTTACATTTTTATTCTGCAGCCAGCATTCACAAAATATCAAGTGCTAAAACTCTGGGTATTAGTGCCTATAGGCTAACATAGTGGCACATTAATAAAATGGCATTGCTGTCTTTTCACCATCCTTTCACCCATAGAGGCTGTTTAAAAGCATTGCGCTTCCAGTGTTATGCATATTGTATTTTGCCCATAAAAACTGTGCTATGTGACTACATCGTTTGCTATCAATTTGAACCTCTGCAACAACAATATATTCAACAAAATTGTACTGCACTTTAGTTTTATACTGTAACTCATACAGTATATTCCAAATACATGAGCTATTTGCATGTAATAAATGCCATCTAGCATTTTAAAAATGTCAAAGATAACTTGCTGCTGAAAAGCATTGTAATAGTATAATTCTTGTTAGATTTCTTGTATTTGGAATCCCTCTCGCCTTCATAAATCCTGAACATGTCTCTGCTCTGACTCAACTACAGTGATACTTTGGAGCATTTGACTGAAATAAGTATACTGGGTTCACTGAAATCACAATTTGATCTTCTGCTAAATTCAGAATGTTGGACCAAAAAAAGAGCATTAAGACACAGTCTTTGGTTTTATCAGAACTGACAGGGCAGAAAGCCTCTTTGTTGACTGAATAAAAAGAAAGCATAATGATGAAGCTGCTAATAAAAATTGACATTTGAATTTAGGATGTTATCCTTACCAACAGTATGTTGATCTACTGATTTGTAGGCTAAAACAATGATGAATGTCAAGCTTTGTATGCATTGTGCTCTCACCCTCAATGCCCCCACTATCTACACTTTATGTATCTTCTTTTACTGATGTAGAATGTCAAAAAGAAGCTTTATTAAAAGAAACTCTGGTGGAATTGATAACAATTAACTACTTTGTCTTGCATTTATTCCCATCTCAACATCCGTGATGTGTTCAGCTAGTATTTAATGCAATTACTTTTAGGGCAAATTTAGACACACTGTTAAATATAAAACATATTACAGCAGTTATTCTATATTGAAAATGCAAGATATATTATTAAATACAGCTAAAGTGAATATATTCACTTTGAGTATACAGTCATCGTAACCGATTCATATAGTTTTCTCTACTGCCTTACCACTCTGATGTACATTTGTATATTTTGAGAACTTTAAGTATTCTGTTTATGGTAGCAGATTCATATAGGTCCATAAGTGCCGGTTCACACTACAGAGACTTGGGATCCGACTTGTCAGACCTCAAGTTGCCCCAAGTCGCTTTACATAAGAAATTCCATATAAGTGAATGAGACCTGTCTTAATGTACACTACTGAAGTCGCTCTGACTTCAAAAAGGTTCCTGTATTACTTCAAGGCGACTTCTAGCTGACCCATAAATTTCAATGGAAGTTGCCTCCAAGTTGGATCCTTATCTTAATTGATGTGATTTGGATCTGATATTACAGAAAGATTACCCAGGAATTCCCTGAAGTTGCTTCCAAGTTCCTTCCAAGTTGCATTGAAGTTGCCTTAAATTTGCCTCAAAGTTGCCTTGAAGTTGCCTGGTAAAGTTGTGCCAACTTTCAGGTCGCTGTAGTGTAAACCGGCACTAAAGCTTAACTATTATTTTAAGTTTTCTATACTTCCTTGCCATTCTGATGTACGCTTGTGTTGTAAGTTAAGAGATTGGGGGCGGAGACAGTTCCCCTACTAGTCTCCAATGAACAGGAGAATGGACAATCTTGGTACAACTGAGACAAAGTACATATTTGTCAGAAACCATGAAACCAGACCGAGACAGAAGTACAGTTAAATCACACTTGTTTAATAATAAAAGTAAATAGAACAAACATTTTCAGAGTTAAGGAACTGGAACGGATAGTCAGACAAGCCAAACGTCAGGGAGCGGGAGATGAGCGTAGTAAAACAGCAAGCAGGATCTGGAGCCATAAGGGATGTCAGCCAAGCAAGTCTTTTAACAGGACTGCAGGAGAGCGTCTCTGTGATGTTGACTAAGGCGAAGGCAGAGATCCTCTGGGCTGGACTGCTTAGGTAGGCAGGAGCAGGATATCATCAACAGCTGAGTAACTGCGGAGAGATAGGAGCTGGCAATTAACCGACAGCTGAGCGGCCAGTATAGAGAAGGAAGGGCTGAGCCCAGCCCTGACAATATTGAATAAAATCCCCAAAAAATGATTTATGCAAAGAGATAAAAAAGGCATATCCAAATACAGATAGGAACATAATTTCCAACGTTATAAACAAGATATAATGTTCCACGCTAGGAGATGAAATTAGCTGCAGCCCACCCCAGCTGTACCCAAAGATGTGGGATCAGTGAAGGGATAAGAGAAAGGTATGAGGGTGAATTAACACTGCTAAGTGTTAATGATGTGACAAAAATGTTAATAAAAAATTGTATATACGGTGTGTTGTCTCATTTACAACACCATCATATAAAGTGCAAATGTGTTATATGTGCAAACACAATGTATAAAGTGCTCAAATGTCGATCAACGAATATATGTCCAAAATGTGACCATTTCTTCAAAAATTCCAAAGTGCATGTGTCAGCAAAAAATCTGAACCAACATATTAACAAAAAAAATTATTAATAATAAAAATATGTTGGTTCTGATTGTTTGCTGATACATGCATTTTTTAGAATTTTGTCACATCATTAACACTTAGCAGCGCCAATTCACCCTTATACATTTCTCTTATCATTTCCAATGTTCATATCAAGAAAATATATACATTAAAATACAATCTGTTTGTACATGTGTGTCACTGATTACTTAGTGTGCTCCAAAGTGGAGACAATAGGTCCTCAAAGGACATGTGGGGTTCTATCACTTCTTTTTAGCTTTGTAAAAGGCCGTCTTTCCTGTGTTGTATGTTACACAGGGTTGTGCACAATCTCCTCCATGTAACAGTGCTCAGGCCTGATGATCGGCCACCCAAGAACCAAATGCTGCATTGTGGGGAGTCAGGAGGATCATCATATGTTTCTTCATATTTTGAACTACTGGTTATTTCTATCCTTGGCAGCAGATTTGTAATGGCAGGGGAGTTCAAAGAATGGAAATACATTTTCCTTTTGGTTACTACAGTTAAGGGACTGTGGGGGTTATTTACTAAAGGCAAATCCACTCTGCACTGCAAGTGCACTTGGAAGTGCAGTCACTGTAGATCTGAGGGGGACATGCAAGGACATTAAAAAAACAGCATTTTTGCTTACACATGATTGGATGATATAAATCAACAGAGCTTCCCCTCATTTCAGAGCTTCCTTTCAGATCTACAGTGACTGCACTTTCAACCAATAGAAGAGATTGATTTACTAAAGGCAAATTGAGAGAGTTTTTAAAGTCTGGCCATGGTATAAGTCCATCCAGTTCAACCAATGGAAGGGAAAAAAAAAATCTACAATCCTATATACACAATCCTATACGTACAGAAACCCCCCCTCAATAAAGCATAATACAATTTTCTCCAGCTGGGGGGGGGGGGATCCTTCCTGATCCCCCAAGAAGCAATCGTATATATTCCCTGTATCAACTTTACCTATAGATTTTATAGCTCTTGAGGGAGTTTATTCCCCATTTTCACAGCTCTTACTGATAATGATATAACAGATAATTACATTTTATAATTCTAATTTTAATATATATTGAAAAATGTTAGGTTGTCATTTACCCATGTTTTTAGTCCAAGGAGGGTCATAATAATAAATCCACAAATACAGTATCACTCCCACATATCTCCATACCATGGTAGTACCCCTGTAGATATCACTAGACATGTGCAGTTCGTTTCGTTACCTTTTTTCTTTTTTAATGAATTTCAACAAATTCGTTAATTCTGAAATATCCAAATTAACGAAAACCCGTTTAACAAATTTTTACGAATATTCTAATATTCAAAAGTTTGTAAATTAGGAAATTCAGAAATTCGTAAATTAAAAAATCTGAAAACCCGAAAATTCTAAAATCTTAAATAATAACTAACTAATAATAACTTAACTATTACTAACTATTAAATTATAGGTATTGTAATTTCCTTTCAAATTTGGCTGTTAGTGAACGTAACAAATATGAATTTATCCGAAGTTACGAATTATCCAAAATAACTAATTCCGTATATAAACAAATGGACGGTAACGAATTAATAATAATAAATAAAATTGTAATAATAAAAACTTTTTATTATTATCATTATTATTTATTATTAATATGTTTTCCGTTCCATTTGTTTAGATGCAGCATTCATTATTTTAGATAATTCGTAACTTCGGATAAATTTGTATTCGCTATGTTCACTAACAGACAAATTTGAAAGGAAATTCCAATACCTATAATTTAATAGTTAGTTATTATTAGTTACGGTAGTTAGTTATTTTCTTATTTTCCGATTTTCTTTCTTATTTTTGGATTTTCGAAATTTTCAAATGGACGAATTTTTGGTTTTTAGGTATTTACAGATTTACGAATTTTCGAATTTACGAATTGCGATCATAACGAATGACCCGAAAAAAAAAACAAAAAAAACAAACAAATGAAACTAAAACAAACACATTTTTCGTCAGTGCACATGTCTAGATACCACTGTCCCTAGTTTAACTCTACACAATAGCCTCTGTAGATCTATCACTTTGCAATCCCTGATTCAATAGAACAGAGCCCATGGAAATATCAGTCATGTCATGAATTATTCTTCTGTAGAGAACATAGCCTACATCCCCTGTTAATTGCAATGACAGTGCCCAGTTCACTATAAAATTTACATGAAAATCTATCTCCCTTAAAGTGCTTGTAAAGTCAGAAGATATTTTATCTTAATGTATTCTATGCATTAAGATAAAAAAAACCTTCTGTGTGCAGCAGCCGCCCCAGCACCCCCTAATTCTTACCTGAGCCCCATCTCTATCCAGTGATGTCCAGGAGTTCCTCAACCATCTGGGACTCTCCTCCTGATTGTCTGAGACACAGCAGCGGCACCACTGGCTCCCTCTGCTGTCCATCAAAGTCAGTTAGCCAAACTGGAGCGAGACCTGGGCCAAATCCGGGGTCCGTGTCTGAATGGACACACGTAGCTGTGACTCGGCTCAGGTGCCCCCATAACAAGTTGCTTGCTGTGGGAGCACTCAACAGGAGGGAGGGCCAGGAGCACAGAAGAGGGTTCCGAGAAGAGGATCTGGGCTGCCCTGTGCAAAACCACTACACAGAGGAGGTAAGTATAACATGTTTGTTATTTTTAGAGAAAAAAAAAACGAGACTTAAAATCACTTTAAAATCCTTTTTTCATAAATTCAGTACCCAGCTTTTTTTGAATCCTGAAACTCAGGTAAAACACTTCATAACTACATAATATCAATTTAGTTGTACATTTCTGCACTCTTTCAAGCTTCAGGATGTCCTTTTTTGAACTGGTTTGTTAATGGGATTGGAAAGAACTTCTAACATACATCCATACGCAATAATTAGCTCATAGTGCCATGTGCTCACATATGAGAAAGTTAGTGTGGCCATATATGCAATACAATCCCATAAAGTGTGCCACTTCCAGGTCTTAAGTGATTGTAAACCTTCAGCGTGCAGATCTTAGGGATTATTCTATAATAGGAACCCAGCTGGATTAAGGAAGATCTGTCAGTCCTAATTAAAATCCTTTTAACATATGTGTCCATAGATAATGAACTCTGCTGACACTAGGCTGCAATTTCCCTAGCAGTCTACCATCCCCATCTAACATGATAAGTTCATTTGTTTGCATTTAGAAGTGCAAGTATATGACAGCATGGACACTATTTATGATTATCAGAAAAAAGCAATGTCTCATTCTATACTGTTCATGCACAAATTATTAGAATACTAATGCTGGCAATGCACACAATTTTCAGGCAATTTATTTTTCAACAACTGAACAGATTAAGAAAATATACCAAAGGACAGCTTGTATTGTAGCTGTGTGTGTGACTAGTGCCAGGCTTCTTTCAGAATCTGCTCAGTAAGTCTAGGTATACTAGTATACATTGGTTATGTAATTTTGGCAACACTGCACATATTGTTACAGTTTTATCCACAACCTGTAGATACAATTAGAGAGATAATTAGAGAGAAAATGATTAAAGGTGCCATGTAAGTATAGAATAGAATAAGGTACAAGGGACTTTCGATGATTTGTTATTAATACTTATACTTTTAGTAAGATAAATGGCCATTTTAGTAACTTAACCTCCACTAACTACACTGTAAATACAATGTGGCAATGTTAGTGGGATGATAGCTGCTCTGGCATCAATTGCACAAACTAGAACTCTGTGGTTCACTGTTGTTTAATTTCCTGAAATGTTTTTGTGCACCTACCAAAAAGCACCAGGGCTGGTTTCCAACATGGCGATTTTCAGCAATTTGGGTGACCAAAAGGGCAGTGTGTTGAGAGTAAGGGCTGTCAAAGTGGAGTTGATTTACTAAAACTAGTGGTGTGCATGGTGGCCAATCAGCTTCTAACTTCAGCTTATTAAATTTCGCTTTGGCAAAAAACTTGAAGCTGATTGGTTTCTATGTAGAGATGCACCAGATTTTTCACTCTCCAGTTTTAGTAAATCAACCCCACTGTCTCATATGAGATTCCACTTGAAGAAATGGCTACTGCCAACGGACCAACGGACCAACAGACACTATTCTGTACTCCTACTTCTGGACCTTTCAGCTGCCTTTGACACGGTTGACCACCCCCTCCTCCTCAAAAAACTTTACTTCCTTTGTCTCTGTGACTGTGCTCTTCAGTGGTTCTTATTCTACCTATCCCAACGCACCTTCAGTGTCACTTACAATTCTACTTCCTCCACTCCTCTTCCCTTCTCCATCGGGGTCCCCCAAGGTTCTGTTTTTGGACCTCTTTTATTTGCAATCTACACCAGGGTCAGCTGATAGCTGATAGCCTGTCACGGCTTTCAATATCATTTCTACGCTGACGACACACAAATCTATCTCTCCACCCCTCAACTCACTCCATCAGTCTCCTCACGCATTACTAACTTACTAACAGACATATCTGTATGGATGTCACACCACGTCCTCAAACTCAACTTGTCCAAAACAGAGCTTATAATATTTCCTCCCCCATGTGCCTCTTCCCCTGACTTATCTGTCAAGAGCAATGGCACAACCATTCACCCATCCCCACATGTCAGTGTGCTAGGTTTTATCCTGGACTCTGAACTCTCCTTTCGGCCCCACATCCAATCACTTTCCAAAGCTTGCCGCCTCAACCTCCACAACATCTCTAAACGAAGTCCCTTTCTAACCAATGAAACCACAAAGCTCCTGATTCACTCCCTGGTTATCTCTTGCCTTGACTACTGCAACTCCAACCTCATTGGCTTACCTTTAAATAGACTACACCCCCCCTTTAGTCTATCATGAATGCTGCTGCCAGACTCCTCAACCTTACAAACGGCTCAGTGTCTGCTACCCCTCTCTGCCAATCCCTCCATTGGCTGCCACTCACCCAACAAATTAAATTAAAAATACTAACTATAAGTTACAAAGCCCTCCACAACTCTGCCCCCAGCTACATCACATGCCTAGTCTCAAAATACCAACCTAATTGCCCTCTTCATTCCTCCCAAGACCTCCTGCTCTCTAGCTCCCTCTTCACCTCCTCCCATATCAGCCTCCAGGACTTCTCCCGAGCCTCGCCCATCCTCTGAAATTCGCTACCCCAATCTGTCAGACTGTCTCCAAATGTATCCACTTTTAGGCAATCCCTGAAAACTTTCCTGTTCAGAGAAGCCTACCCTGCCTCCATCTAACAACTGCACTATTTGCTCATTATAATTCAATAAAAAGATATCTAAAAAAAAACAACAACTGCACTATTTTCTCCATTAGCTCATCCCCCACAGCTATTACCCTTTTGTATAACTTGACACTCCCTCCTAGATTGTAAGCTCTAACGAGCAGGGCTCTCTGATTCCCCCCTGCATTGAATTGTATTGTAATTGTACTGTCTGCCCTAATGTAGTAAAGCGCTGCGTAAACTGTCGGCGCTTTTAAAACATGTATAATAATAAAAATACTGCCAGGATTAGAGTGTAGGACAATAGTAAGCACCAGTTCACCAATTTCAGAGGTGACAAAAGCCTTCCCATGCTAAGTCAACTTGATACACAACACTAAGCAGTTGTGGCTGGGCAAGAAAAAAAATGACATTAAGTGTGTGTAAAGAGAGAGAAAGCAATGGCAAATGGGGCTAATAGAAGACAGAGAGAGATAAAGTGAGGCCACAGTGAGATAGCACAGGCAAGAAGGTGTTCTAAATATAGAAAAAGTCTACCAAAAAAAAAAAAAACAGGCAGTGAACATTTGATGAGACTGTTGACTTGACACTTGAAACTTGGTTATTGGAAATAACTGTTCACTGAGGGCATTTAGTAATATAGACTTCATTTGGTTTAGAGAAAATCAGTTAAAATTGTAAAATGTTCTGTAAACCCCAAATAGTGAATACAAATCCAAAGCTATATTTATTGGCAGAAGGTAATATTATTTATGTCAACCAAAAACATTATAGGCACTAAGATCTGGGATTTGTCACACAAAATAAAAAAAAAAGTAATACCTAGTGTTGAGAAGATAGTTTCAAAACAAAGGTTACCAACAACATGTAGGAGAGGATCAAGTCATTAAAGAGAAAGGATGCCTCAATTGACTAGCTCTTCGTGCATATTGATTGGACAGTTAATGGTATCTATTTACATGCTCATGTCCAATATCTGTGATTTAATTAAGTATAGATGATGACTGGACTCTATATATCATGAACCATCAGATCACTGCTATCACACAGTAAATAGTGCCACGGATTCAAAAAGGGATGTGCCCAACACTACATCCCAAAACTAACATAGAAAAGTGACTGATTGAAAAATAGTCAACAAAAGGTACTAGGGAACTTTAATGGTGTATTGCCTCTCCAGGGAATTAAACATACCCAAGTTAAAAAACAACATTCTGACCAACATTGGATCTAGTTAGTACATGCTACTAAAAAACAGGCCTTAATGAGGTGCTAAGTTATAAGCCTTTTCCCTATGCTCTGATTAGTTCACTTTTCCTGTTTTATTCTGTAAGTCATGGGCCTATTCCACTAGCGGCATCTTTGGATTCAATTACGCCCTGTCTATTTGGTATTTGTGTTATTATTGGGTTTTTATTGGGTTATTATGTATTTACTGAATGTTTTGGTTATATTTGTTTGTATGTATTATTATAGGTTATTGTATAGTGTCTGTGATCATATGTCTAATATGTTGGACATACATTGGGGTACTGTGATTTTTGTTGACTAAGCATCCCATTTTGAGTTTATTTAGGCTTGAGATTTATAGTTAATTGAACAGACTCATAGTTCAAAGAATCAAATAGTTCATTGCTTCTGTTCTATTTACATCTATATTTATATCAGTATTTAAATTGATGGATATTTTATGTAGCAGCCCCCCTCTTTCTTGATGAGTCTGGGGGACCATTTGACCCACTAGGTTTACAGAACTTGTTTTTTTTTTGTTTTAATTTAATATCGTTTCATTTTGATTTTGTTGTGTTAAGGTTTTATTTTGCCCCCCTCCGGGCAAAGTCAGTACTGTGGGTGGTCGTACTGCCCCTTTCCGTTCTCCCCTTGCAAGCAGTATTACTGTTTGGGTGGGTGTGAGAAGAAGGTGTGTCTTCCTTGAGGGGTGTGGCTGTGGCCATGTGTCTCCCGGTGCTCTGGATGTATTTTCCAGCTTCTGGGGTGCTGGGCTTATGTGCTGTCTCTTTCCGGGAATGTTCTCCCACTGGTCCCTTACTATATACTAGGTAGCTATGGATTTTGACTGTGGGGTTCTTCCCACATATATACACACTTATTTTGTTTGTGCCTTTGTGGGAAATGGAGGGAGATGGACAGGGAAAGAAAAGAGTCTTCTCCAGTCTAACACACATTCATTCTCATTGATTCTCTCACAACTTGGCTTTATCCAGACTTGGGACACACCCAGAGTTGGGTGTTGGTCTTGAGCCATCATTGCAGATACCTTGTACCAAAGGTCACAACAGTTAATGGGATTGCAGTCAGCAGAATTTAAACACAATAAAACACACTAAAACCTTTAATTGGAAAAATATTTGTCCGTGGCTTTTATTATTGGCTTTAATAAATAGATATTAAAAGTTTAAAACTTCAGAACATGTAAAACAGCTCAGCCACTATGGCTCAAGTTGTATAATCAAATAAAGTGGAATCTCCCCACTTTCAACATATAACTTGACCACCTTTAAATAAATTGTTTAACTTTGTAAAGGTGACACTAGCCACATAATAAAGTTCTTATCCGCGACTTAGGGAGGGTGGGAGGCAACACCACCGCTGTTGCTACTGAGGTGACTGCACCTCTGGGGCTCGAAACCCGCTTTTTATTTGAAATTTCACACAGATAACCCCTTAAACTGCCCAGATACAGTGGTCACCTGACCTTCCCAGAGGCCAAGGGCCAATGAGACGTCTTCCCGCAATTTTTAAAACGTGAGGGAATCTTTTTCAATTCCACACCACAATCCCCTTAAACTGCCCAGATACAGTGTCACCTGACCTTTCCAGAGGCCAAAAGCCAATGGGAAGTCTTCCCGCTAGCCCCAGTGCCGCAATCCCATGAGGCAAGGGGGGCTTAAACCCCCCCCCCCCCTTTCCTTAAATTCCTGAACTGAGCTCAAAACTGAGTTTTTGAGCAGATGATTACACAGAATGTTCACATGAACCCCCCACCCCTCCCTCCCCCAAGAAGTATGTTGTCATACTGGGCAGCTGTTGGGGCAGTGAATACCCTCAGGGGTCCTATTGCGCAAATGCTAACAATCTCATGCATTCACCTAGTCCTCTTTTTTTTGTTGGCTGGCTGTGAAATCTTCATCTGGTTTAATACAAATTCATTTGTAACTTGTTTCTGGAGAAGACATATTTTAGTTCATGTCCAAGTGGCAATAATATAAATTTGTATCCAATATAATATTTCCCTAATTATTTCAGTTTGGTGAATCAGAAAATATTGGGGTTGATTTAATAAAGACAAATAGACCATTTGCAGGGGAAGCTGCACTTTGCAAATACATTTTCCCTTAGCTTAGTAAATTGGGCGATTCAGGGATTCAGGTCATGTGTAAGCAGACATGTTTGTCTTTTTAGTTTTCTTGCACATAATTGGGACATCTTTGCAACATGAAAATCTACCACATTCACTAAGCTTTGGGGTAAATTCCCTAGCAAAGCAAACAATGTATTTGACTTTAGTAAATCAAATGCATTGCATTGATCTTCACAACACTATCATTGGTCATTGGTCATCAATTGGTGATTGATATGCTTATGGTATATGATCCTCCTTTTTCATAAATAAAGGATATATGCGAAGTGAAACTTCACCGTAATCACTAAGCTCTGGGGCAAATTCCTTTGTAAAATGCAATTTCTCTTGCAAAGCAAACAGACTATTTGCCTTTAGTTAATCATCCCCATTGAGTAAAGAACCAACATCAATGCCTAGCAACTAGCATTTTCAGAAGGAAGCCAGTAGAACAGCAATCTACGAATTTGTTTCAAGATGTTTTTGAAAAGTGATATTAAAGGTTTGCGTTTTTCTTAAAAAAAAAAAGATAACAAACATGTCTTACATACCTGCTCTGTACAATGGTTTTGCACAGAGCAGCCTCGATCCTCTTCTTCTCAGGTCCTCCGCCGGCACTTCTGGCTCCTCCCCCTTGACCAGTGCCCCCAATAGCAAGCCTGCTATGTGGGCACTGGTGCATGCTCATTCCCAAGCACTGTTCTATGCATCAATAAGACACAGAGGTGCTGCTCAGCCCCGCCCTTGCTCTCTCCTCATTGGCTCACTGGTTGTGAAGCCAATGGCTTCCGCTGCTGTGTCATCCAAGGAGGAGAGGGATACCTGGGACACCTGAGGCTCTTGTGCACATCGTTGGATCGATAGGGGGCTCAGGTTAGTATTGGGGGGGCTGTGGGGGGAGCAGCACACAAAAGGTTTTTTACCTTCATGCATAGAATGCATTAGGTAAAAAAAAACCTTCAGCCTTTACAACTACTTTAAGGCACACAAATGGTCCTTTTCTAATATTCTTCAAATCTGAACCGTTATGAAAAGTTCAGCAAGCTTTATATTTTGTTATATATTTTTTAAACATGTAAATGTATGATTATATTTGTAGGGAAAAAATCATATATTGTTTAAGAAAAGCTGTTAAATGTATTCATGCACTACAAAATGATACCATTATCTTCACTATATTCAGCAGTATTTCCTATCATTTAAATATCTATGCAAATACATTCCCAAATCAGATTTACATGTCTCTATCCTCAGTTGAACTCTGCAGCAGCGGCCCAGGGAAGTTTGTGGTTGCCAGGGAAACAAGGTTCCTGTAGTAAATGCTGCTAAAAAAAGAAATTGGTAACAGCTCAGCACTCATGATAGGTCAGACACGAAGAATAAATAAAGAAACTAATTATTTTCCCTCCCTAATGCTAACACCCATTAGGGTCACTTGTCAGAAATTACTGTTGAAAAGTTAATGAACTATGTGTTTCTCTTTATCTGTAATTACAGTTTCAAACATTATCATTTATAAAAAAAAGAAGTTATTTGAGGTAACAGTTGCTTAAATAAACCATGTATTCACCAGCCTTTAAATTATACTCATAGGGAGATAAGGATAAAAACAAATCAGAGTTTATCGGAAATTTACCGGGCCCTTTCTTTTCTAAATGAACATACTCAATCACTGTGTTCATTCATAACGGAAGCATAGTAAACTACCCATTCAACTGAGGCTGCAGAGAAAGGCATGTGTGTTTGAGCTTAGGGGTGCACACCCTAATGCAATAGGCTGCGCACACCCATGTGTGTATGATATGTAGACATACTGTATAGTAGAGGATGCCCCTCACCGCCAAGGCCAGACATACATGGCCAAGTTTATGTGAGTGGATGTGACTGATTAAGGATTTATAAGAAGGATAACAAGAGTATCTTTGCAAGTATTTTTAAACTATCAACCAAATCATTTTTAAATAAAGTTATGACATGGTCTTTAATCAACAATGCAGTTATCAAACCAAGCATGGGCAAATTAATGGGATCCTTGTTTTAGACACCAGTCTTGCAGCACTGGGTCTCCAGTTTGAATCCCATTCGTGACACTATCTGCATTGAGTTTGCATACTCTCCCTGTGTTTGCATGGGTTTCCACCTAGTACTGTACTTAGCTTTCTTCCCACACAGGCATGCTGGTAAATAGATTTGCTTCTATCTAAATTGGCCTTAGTATGTGTATGTATGCATATGGGATAGGGAACTAAGATTTTAAGCTCCTTGAGTGCAGGGACTGGTGTGAATATGAAAAGTGCTGCATAAATTGTTGGCGCTAAATGAATACCAATTATAAGTAAATAAATTATGGAAAGCAGTGGTATAAAATGTATCCAAATGTAGACAGCCAGTGTTAGACAAAGAGAATCACTAAAAGTTTTCTTCAAAGGCCTCAGAAAATGCTTAATTCAAACCTTCAGGACATGAATAAAAGCGAGCAAGAATCAAAACCTTATTGTTGATTGCTTTTTGTGCCTTTGGGATCACAGTGACCCCAGATTGAGTTATAGAGCCACAAGGAACCTTGGAGACCTCACTGTCTTGATCTTAGCTTTCTATAGTATTATCAATGTGAGGAAAAAGACACCCATGTTATCACTGAGTGTAATCATTGAATTGAAAATTGTAGAATACGTCCTAATTTAATCCTCTGTCTCTGAGGTCTAGACCAGCCTTTCTCAACACAGAGGAACCCTTGAAATAGTTCTCCGGTCTCAGGGA
Source organism: Lithobates sylvaticus (assembly GCA_028564925.1). NCBI lineage: Eukaryota > Metazoa > Chordata > Amphibia > Anura > Ranidae > Lithobates > Lithobates sylvaticus. The sequence goes on from CM053029.1 coordinate 434,096,151, forward strand.
ACTCCTGCTAAAAATTAGAACTCATGATACATTAGTGTGATGGTCAGTGGGAAGAATGGTCATTACACATGTGGTCATTGGGAAGAATTACCTCCTTACAGATAGTTAAAAATATCAATGGAGTCAGTGGGAACTTATCTGAGAGGCAGAAATTGCCCAGTGCTGAAGGAACCCCCAGCAACCTCAGAAGGAACCCTAGGGTTCCACGGAACCCTGGTTGAGAATCACTGGTCTAGACCATGGCATAAATGTGAGATCCCAAACACTGGAACCATCAAGGTGTTCTCTTTAAGAGACCCATAAATCATACTCTCCACTATTGGGCACATCGAAATAAGTCATCTTCAATACCGTAATCATAGCTATGCCCATGTTTTGAAGAATGTCCCAGAAAACAATAAGTTGAAATGCACATAAGCAGTAGAACTACACTGACATTTTCCCAGGAATAATGACAATTATGCGCAATGCCCAGAGCACACTGTATTATGCATCCCGAAACTCTCAGAACACTGTGGCCTCCACCACAAGACACCACACCATATAGACCAATACTCTTTGTACACTGCATCATACACCTCAATAAACTCAACACCACAAATTCTAAATACGTGCCTGTGATGGATCCTGTACCCAAGGTGTCCGCCGTAAATGCTTCCTAAGTCCTGGAACATGAGTCCAATGGATCTGGTTATAGGAACCCCCAAGAACTAGACAACACCAGTCTTGGAGTACATCAGGAATTAACTTTATTTGAGATGTCACACACATATATACAGCCAGATGACTAAAACCTAACCTAATTAGCATGAGCTAATTATCTTAATCAACACTGGACTCCTTCATTCAATTGCAGGGTTAATTAGCACACACAACAATAGGTGAAACACTCCTACAAGCCAGACTATACTCATTTACACAACAGACAATGCATGACATTAGCATGTGACAGCTTGTGTCCCAACAGTATCATTCAGTCTCTTGCTAATATGCCAAATACATATACAGAGTCTGTGTCTTGGGGGGCCAGCATGGACCTGAATCCAAGTAACACCAGCTCTGGGGTCCCCAGGCATGCAGCTCAAAGAGCACCGTTTTCCCCAAATGCCAGGGCCCATAATCGCAAGGCAATAGGCTCGCATTCAGTCCCCTCCAACAGCCTCTGTCCTGGCTAGGTCTGTCACAGCGCCACACATGCACTCATCAGATATCATAGCCCCTCAGAACTCCCATCAGTAGATGAGCAGGCTTTACCTTGTCAGACTGCTGGACATCAACAATACCCCAGTCTACTATGTTTATGGGACAGACAGGCACCTAGGGCACTAGTCTTACCTATGCTACCATTGCTAATAGCCTCTTCTTGCAGTTGTTTCTCTCAGCAAAGTATAATTGAACGCCCAGTTGTCTATTATTGACAAACCATTAACAGAAAGCACTGGATGGAACTTCTGTCACACCAGAAGTGGCATGCTATGATGGCACTTCCAGTCTCATGGTGCATCAGATGGGCAGACCCATGGTAGGGGGTTGTAGGTTATGATATACCATGAGTCTCTCTAAAAAAAGGACTAATATATACTACAAAATGAAGAAATTAAGACTTTACAAAAAGTGTACCTCTTGAATGCATAGGCACCCAGTACTGCTTTTTCTTGCTACATATTTTTTCTTGAGCTATTGCTGTATTTTGTCATATGTTTGTACATATAAAGGGAATATTGTGTCACTGATGTTCTCAGCTGTTAGATTGTTTGACATTGCGGTACGATGAGTTCTGCCACACTTCAGGCTGATGATAGCTTTGTGTATTCTTAGGAAGAATAACAGTAACAGTATCAGTACATTATGTTCTAGAAACTATCAGTATATACTGAACAAGAGTTCAGATTCATAGTGTATTTTTAAAATTTTATAATATTTTTATAATTAACCATATGGGCTCCTTGTTATTAGAATATGACACCCACAGACTGAATATGCTGGTTAGCAGTACCTATGATTTTGGAGTTCCCACAGCTGCAGTGGACAGCCTTCGTAGAGAGGTTTAGCCAATAGCTTATTGTCTCCCACTGATAAGATCAGCATTGAGGAAATCTGCCATTTAAAAAAATCTGCACACTTGCATGACACAAGTAAATTATTATTAGCAGGGAATATTATTCTTAGAACAATATACAGTATCTCACAAAAGTGAGTACACCCCTCACATTTTTGTAAATATTTTATTATAACTTTTCATATGACAACCCTGAAATTAAACTTTGCTACAATGTAAAGTAGTGAGTGTACAGCTTGTATAACAGTGTAAATTTGCTGTCCCCTCAAAATAACTCAACACACTAAGAATGTCTTAACCACTGGCAACAAAAGTGAGTACACCCCTAAGTGAAAATGTCCAAATTGGGCCCAAAGTGTCAATATTTTGTGTGGCCACCATTATTTTCCAGCACTGCCTTAACCCTCTTGGGCATAGAGTTCACCAGAGTTCACCACTTTGCAGCTTTCCAGCTTTGCCACTGGAGTTCTCTTCCACTCCTCCATGATGACATCACAGAGCTAGTGGATGTTAGAGACCGTGCACTCCTCCATCTTCCGTTTGAGGATGCCCCACAGATGTTCAATAGGGTTTAGCTCTGGAGACATGCTTGGCCAGTCCATCACCTTTACCCTCAGCTTCTTTAGCAAGGCAGTGGTCATCTTGGAGGTGTGTTTGGGGACGTTATCATGTTGGAATACTGCCCTGCGGCCCAGTCTCCGAAGTGAGGAAATCATGCTCTGCCTCAGTATGTCACGGTACATGTTGGCATTCATGGTTCCCTCAATGAACTGTAGCTCCCCTGTTCCGTCAGCACTCATGCAGCCCCAGACCATGCCACTCCCACCACCATGCTTGACTCTAGGCAAGATACTTATCTGTGTCCGTGAAGGTACCGGTGCCAATTAAATAATCTATATAGACTTTTATATGTGATAGGCTGCAGTCTAAAAACAGTTGTCCTATTTGTACAATGCCTGTGATTATGGTTTATTTGTGAAAGAGTGATTGGCGCGGTTCTCTTTCACAAATAAACCATAAGACACACTTATCGTTGTACTCCTCACCTGGTTGCCGCCACACACTTGACACTATCTGAACCAAATAAGTTTATTTTGGTCTCATCAGACCACAGGACATGGTTCCAGTAATCCATGTCCTTTAGAAGAGCCTTCATCTTTAGAAGAGGCTTCCTTCTGGGACGACAGCCATGCAGACCAATTTGATGGAGTGTGCAACGTATGGGCTGAGCACTGACAGGCTGACCCCCCCACCCCTTTAACCTGTGCAGCCATGCTGGCAGCACTCATACATCTATTTTACCAAAACAACCTCTGGATATGACGCTGAGCCTGTGCACTCAACTTCTTTGGTCGACCATGGCGAGGCCTGTTCTGAGTGAAATCTGTCCTGTTAAACCACTGTATGGTCTTGGCCACCTTACTGCAGCTCAGATTCAGAGTCTTGGCAATCTTCTTATAGCCTATGTAGAGCAACAATTATTTCAGATCCTCAGAGAGTTCTTTGCCATGAGGTGCCATGTTGAACATCCAGTGACCAGTATGAGAGAGTGAGAGTGATAAAACCAAATTTAACACACCTCCTCCCTATTCACACCTGAGACCATGTAACACTAACGAGTCACATGACACCAGGGAGGGAAAATGGCTAATTGGGCTCAATTTGGACATTTTCACTTAATGGCTGCGTGTTGAGTTATTTTGAGGGGACAGCAAATTTGCTTGTCATACAAGCTGTACACTCATTACTTTACATTGTAGCAAAGTGTCATTTCTTCAGTGTTGTCACATGAAAAGATATAATGAAATATTTACAAAAATGTGAGGGGTGTATTCACTTTTGTGAGATACTGTAACTGATTATTTTTTGGGTTCCTGATATACGGCCTTCTGAGGGATGTAGATGGCTCATTAATTTTCTATTATTTTTAAGAGATGCAACCAATTTGAGTATCTCTTGCAACAATTATACTAAACAATAATGAGAACATACAATATATGGAAGCATTTTAAACTGCATATAGTGATCGATTGTTTAGTGAGCATTACTTTTTTTTCACAGAAAAGCGATTCCTATGATTTTTTAATGAGCATTCCCTTTTCTTCACAGAAAATGAATTCCTATAATTGTTAAATGAGCATTCCTGTTTTTTTTTTCTTTTTTTACAGGAAAGTCATTTACAGGAGAGTGGAATAGGGTTTTTTCATTTTCCAGAAATTGTCCAGAATATATGGAGATTTCAATGTATCTAATACAGTGTGTACAGTTTCTACTACACTTCTGGTGGTGTACACAGTACACAATACAGTGCAGCCATAGTACAGTTTCTAATACAGTGCAGGCGGTGTACACAGTATCTAATACAGTGTGTACAGTTTCTACTACACTTCTGGTGGTGTACACAGTACACAATACAGTGCAGCCTAACATTGTACAGTGTCTAATACAGTGCATTCTGTGGTGTACTGTTTCTAATACACTTCAGGTGGCGTACACAGTATCTAATACAGTGTGTACAGGTTCTACTACACTTCTGGTGGTGTACACAGTACACAATACAGTGCAGCCATAGTACACTTGCTAATACAGTGCAGGCGGTGTACACAAGATCTAATACAGTGTGTACAGTTTCTACTACACTTCTGGTGGTGTACACAGTACACAATACAGTGCAGCCATAGTACAGTTGCTAATACAGTGCAGCCATAGTACAGTTTCTACTACAGTGCTGGTGGTGTACACAGTATCTAATACAGTGATAATACAGTGCAGGCGGTGTACACAGTATCTAATACAGTACAGTTTCTACTACACTTCTGTTGGCGTACACAGTACACAATACAGTGCAGCCATAGCACAGTTGATAATACAGTGCAGGCAGTATACACACCATCTAATACAGTATGTACAGTTTTTACTACACTTCTGGTGGTGTGCACAGTACACAATACAGTGCAGCCATAGTACAGTATCTAATACAGTGCAGGCGGTGTAAACAGTATCTAATACAGTGTGTACAATTTCTACTACACTTCTGGTGTGTACACAGTATCTAATACAGTGTGTACAGTTTATACACTTCTGGTGGTGTACACAGTATCTAGTGTAGTGTGGTGTTGCAAAACAAAAAATATACATCATGTCCGGAAGGCCACCAAGGAGAGGCAGACGCTCACAGGCCACTAAAAGAGGGCAAGCAGCCTTTGTGTCTACAGTCATCAGTGCTGGTCGTGGACATGGTGCATCCTCTGCAGGTGGCCGTGGGGCACGCTTGTCCTTTTCTCTGCTGCTGGCTGTGTTATTGAGCCAGAACATGCAGAAGAGTTGGTGGAGTGGATAACAAAACCGTCCTCATCCTTATCCTCTGTCACCCAGGCTCAGAGTAGTTTGCCTTCCAACGCAGCTGCCAAAGCGGACTATTCCACCGACTCCTTGTCACTCCTTCCGTAGCCCGACCATCATGCACGGAGGAGTCCCCAGAATTATTCAACCACAGTGTCCGGTGCATGCTGCTGGAGGAAGCGCAGCATTTTGAAGGCGCTGATGTTGGATCCCAGGTTGAGGAAGGGAGTAACGTGAGCCTAGAGAGAGGGGTGCCCAAGAAGGACAAGAAACTGGCAGTCATGTTCCTCCAGCTGCAGCATACTGCCAAGTTTTCTCCAGTGATGAGGAGGGAGGGGATGATGAGGTCACTGACTGTACTTGGGTGCCTGAGAGAAGAGAGGAGGAGGAGGCACAACTCCAACGAGGCAGGATGTCCTCTAGGGGGCAGCTTAAGGGCAGCCACCCTATTGCATCACACTGCAGAGCTCTGCAGGCTGACTCCCCGCTGACTTTTAAAAGTTCCTTGGTGTGGGCCTTTTTCGACACATGTGCAGCAGATAGCACCATTGCTGTTTGCAACCTATGTCTAACGTGGATCAAGCATGGCTAAAACAGCAGCCGATTGGGCACCACATGCTTGACCAGACATATGATGACCTGCCATGCAGTGCTGTCCATTGGCAACAGCACTTGAAAGACCCACATCAAAGAAAAAGGCAGACTTCTTCTTGCTCCTCATCTGGGATCTCCAACCCTACTATACCTCCCTCCGGTCCTCTAAAAAACCTGCAATGGGAGGAATGAAGGTATAGCAATAGGTGTCCCAAGTACTTGCAGCGAATCTGCTAGCAGTACAACACCATCTGACTTTAGCAGGCAAATTTCTCTACCCCAGTTGCTGAACCGTAAAAAGAAATTTGATCCCAGCCATCCAAATGCTCAGCGTCTAAATGCTAGCGTGACCAAATTGCTAGCACTGCAACTGTCGCCTTTTCAGCTGGTAGACTCTGCCCCCTTTCGTGAATTTGTGAAATGTGCTGTACCTCAGTGACAGGTTCCAAAATGCCATTTTTTTTCACGGAAGGCCATTTCAGCTCTCTACCGGCATGTGGAAGGCAATGTTTTGGCTTTGTTGGACAGGGAAGTCAGCAGTAAGGTGCATATTACCACTGACTCATAGTCCAGAAGGCATGGGCAGGGACGTTACCTTTCCTTCACGTTGCATTGGGTAACTCTGCTGGCAGCTGGGAAGGATGCAGGACAGGATTCAGTGTTGTTGGAGCTTGTTCCGCCACCACGCCTCCAAAATGCTAGTGGTGATTCTGCACAGCTCTCTCCTCCACTTCCTCCTCTTCTACTTCCTCTATGGTCTCTTCTGCAGATTTGTCCTCTGAATCAGCAGTGCTCCGTAAGCGTTCAAGGGGCTACACAAGCAGTCAGGCTAAAAAATGCCATGCGGTGCTTGAGTTGGTCTGCCTAGGGGACAGGAGCCACACTGGGGCAGAGATTCTGTCAGCTCTGCAGGGGCCGTCTCAGAGGTGGTTGATGCCACACCAGCTTCATCCAGAAATGGTTGTATGCGACAATGGCACCAACCTTCTCTCTGCCCTCTGACAGGGATACTTGACCCATGTTCCATGTTTGGCACACATCCTGAATTTGGTGGTGCAGTGGTTCTTGAGCAGGTACCCAGGCTTCCAGATCTCCTGAGGCAGGCCAGAAAAGTCTGTGGTCATACTATGCCAGTGCTCGGCTGGCTGACATTCAAAGGGAATGCAACCTGCCCACCAACCGCCTCATTTGAGACATGCCTACCAGGTGGAACTCAACGTTGGCAATGCTGCAGCAGGCGCACACACAGCAGAGGGCAATAAATGAGTACCTGTGCGAGTATGGCACCAGGACAGGGTTGGCTTCTTTTTGCCATGCCAGTGGCTACTGATCAAGGATGCATGCACTGTCCTGTCACCATTTGAGGAGGCCACAAGGATGGTGAGCAACAATGCATGCATCAGTGACACTGTCCCTCTAGTCTTCCTGTTGGAGCACACGCTTCGTTGAATCATGGACAGGGCACTTGAGGCAGAACAGTGGGAGGAAGAGGAGGACTTCCTTACCTCTCAAGGCCCCCTTTATCCAGATAGCATTTCTGCAGGCCTTCCAAACACACAGGAAGAAGAGGAGGAGGAGGATTGTGACAGCATGGATGTAGAGGATAACACTCAGCAGCAGTCTTCAAGGGATGGTTTTCAGTCCCCAGAAACCCAAGGAGTTGTACGTGGCTGGGAGAAGGTAGTTATGGATCATGTGATCCTTAGGGACCCAGAGGACTCAGAATAGAATGCCTCTGCAAACTTACACTGCATGGCCTCCCTGATTGGGCAAAGCCTGCAAAAGGACCCTAGAATTCGTGGAATCAAGGAGAGGGATCATTACTAGCTAGCAACCCTTCTTGATCCACATTACAAGGGTAAGGTTGCAGAACTCATCCTGCCTTCGTAGAGGGAGCAGAGAACCTTGAAGAAAGGTTTGTGCAACGCATTTCCAGACCCTGGGAGGTTACAATTTCTTGGTGCTGGACAATGTGTTTCCGAGGCTTCGTTCAGTCAGAGTAAGAACGGTGGAGAAGGTGGCCGGCTGACTGATGCCTTTAACATGTTTTCAGTCCTCAGCGCCAAGGTCTGATCGGTTCAAGCAACCAGCGTCTGTATTATATGGTGCAGGAATATCTAGGGGCAAGAGCAGACTTGGAGACCTTTACAACAGAGCATCCACTGGGTTACTGGGTCTTGAGGATGGACCACTGGCCAGAACTTGCTCAATATGCAATTGAGCTACTGGCCTGTCCTGCATCCAACATGCTTTCTGAATGCACATTCAGTGCTGCTGGAGGGTTTGTAATGGATTAAAGAGTGCGCTTGTCAACAGATTCCGTTGATAGGCTCACATTCATAAAAATGAATCAGTCTTGGATCAGCAGCTATCAAGCACCTGATGCTGATTTAACTGATTGAATTTGCTATGGATGTGGGATCCCTTGAAGACTGCCTATGCTGATTATCCTATTCCTCCTCAATCTTGATGATGCTAGCTTCCAACAATATTTTTGGTTTAGGGCACCACCACCACCACCCAAGGCCCAATTTTTCAGCCCCTGTTTAACAGGAGCATGTAATTACAGTTTGTGATCCAATATTTCACAGCAGGGCCCGTTCCTGCGCCCAAGAAGAATATCTGTGAGGGGTTACAGTGTTGTGGCACCACCACCACCACCAAGGCCCAATTTTTTTGCCCCTGTTTAACAGGGGAATGTAATTACAATTCTTGGTGTATTATTTCACAGCAGGCCCCCATTCCTGCGCCCAACAAGAGTATCTGTAAGGGCATACAGTGTTGTGGCACCGCCACCAAAGGCCCAATTTTTTCTGCCCCTGTTTAACAGGGGCATGTAATTACAATTTTTGTTATAGTATTCCATAGCAGGGCCCGTTCCTGCGCCCACCAAGAGGAACTGTGAGGGCTTACAGTGTTCTAGTACCACCAACACCTAAGGCCCAATTATCTGCAGAGTATATAGGGCAGGCCGTATAGTATATATATTACTGTTCAGAGTATATAGTGCCTGGGGGCCTGGGGGGGACCCCCACGCCATTTTTTTTTTTTTTTGGTGCGGGGTTCCCCTTAATATCCATACCAGACCCAAAGGGCCTGGTAATGGATGGGGGGGGGGGGGGCCATTTTTTTTTTTTTTTTTTCAATGATTTTCATCTATATTGCCGGGACCCGACAATACATTACAGCCGCGAGTAGTTTTAAATGACATTTTTTCCTTTCGAAATTTCATTTTGCTGTGGTATTGTTCTGAACACGGGAAAATGCGCTACTTTACAGGGATACCAAGGACACCCCCAAGGCATGATATTTAAAGCAATATTTCATGTTTATTCTTTCACTTTAAGCATTATTAAAATCACTGGTCTTGAGAAAAAGGGCAGTTTTTAAAACTTTTTTTTGCATTGATACATGTCCCCTGGGGCAGGACCGGGTCCCCAAACACTTTTTATGGCAATAACTTGCATATAAGCCTTTAAAATTAGCACTTTTGATTTTTCACGTTCGTGTCCCATAGACTTTTTAAAAAAAAAAAACAAAATTTAAAAAAAAAAAACAATTTTACTTTTTGCTATAATAAATATCCCCAAAAAATATATAAAAAAACATTTTTTTTCCTCAGTTTCGGCCGATACGTATTCTTCTACATATTTTTGGTAAAAAAAAAAAAAATCGCAATTAGCGATCATTGGTTAGTTTGCGCAAAAGTTATAGCGTTTACAAAATAGGGGATAGTTTTATAGCATTTTTATTAATATTTTTTTTTTTACTAGTAATGGCGGTGATCAGCGATTTTTTTTTGTGACTGCGACATTATGGCGGACACATCGGACATTTTTGACACATTTTTGGGACCATTGTCATTTATACAGCAATCAATGCTATTTAAATGCATTGATTCATGTATAAATGACACTGGCAGTGAAGGGGTTAACCACTAGGGGCGGGAAGGGGTTAATTATGTTCCCTAAGAGTGTTTCTTACTGTGGGGGGAGGGGACTCACAAGGGGAGGAGACCGATCGGTGTTTCTCTGTACAGAGAACACACCATCGGCTCCTCTCCTCTGACAGGACCGTTGATCTGTGTGTTTACCCACACAGATCAACGGTCCCGCTGTGTTACCGGGCAATCGCGGGTGCCCAGCGGACATCGCGGCCGCTGGGCACGCGCATCGGGTGCCCAGTGACACGGCGAGAGCGCGCGTGCGCTCCCGGCGGCGTGTGCGCGCTCCCTGCAGTGCACAGAAGGGGAGGACGTCATATGACGCCCTCCCGGAACGAGAGATGCGCCGCCTGGCCGTCATTTGACGGCCGGCGGTCGCAAAGTGGTTAACAGTGTTCACATGTTCAAACAAATTTTTTGCCTGTTCGCATGTTCTGCTGCGAACCGAACCGGGGGGTGTTCGGCTCATCCCTAATACTAATCACAGGTTGGGAAATCTGTGTAGCTTGGCTTCAGTTGTTTTGCTTTGCCTCAAGGGGGCAGACACCAATGTTCTAGTGGTGAGGTGATATCAACAGAAACTAGCAGATATCACACTGCCACTCATTGTTAATGAGAGATATGTCCTTAAAGCAAACCTGTGCTTTGCTGATGCAAGGTGAAGCAAAATGTTCACATTTCTGTACTACTCTTCCCCAGGGGGCACATATTCACAATTGCGTTACTTCTCCACTGCTCCATTCAGCGGTGGGGGGAAATATCCAATACTTACAGGTATGAAGGAGCATGTGACTCACTCATCCTTCTCTCATGTGACAGTGCTCATACTTGGGGATTGGCTGAGCACTGTCACATGATATTGGAGAGCGAAGCCACAGCCCTGTGTAAACTCAAACTAGATATGCATGTACTGCTGGGGACATTAAAGTAAACTTGTTTTTATGCATGTGATTTTTTATAGTGTCAAAAGTCAGGTTTTGTTGAGAAGAAGCACTGCTTCCCAGGTCAGCAAGTATTTTAGCAAACATTGGGATGAGAATTCTGGGAAGTCTCCTTTATATCCACAACATTGTTGCAATGGCTGCAAACAACGAAATGTGAACTATTGTTTGTATTGTTTGTAATGATGTCTGACTGCAAATTGAAATATATCACGCAGATATACTGCAGCAGAATGGCACGGGCAGGCAAAATCACGTACCTGTACGTGGCCCTTTAATTGCCTGCCCGTGGGCCGCGCGACCCGGTCGGGAGCTCCGTGACCCCGGCCGCGGGACCAGCGGACCCGATCACCGCTGGTGTCCCGCGATCGGGTCACAGAGCTGAAGAACGGGGAGAGGTCTGTGTAAACAAACCTCTCCCCGCGCTTCCTACTCTGCCTGTCATTGATCGGCTGTTCCCGGTCATCGGGAAAGCCGATCAATGACGTCAGACGCCAGCCCCGCCCCCTAATGTAAAAAACACACACGTCACAGCCCATAACCCCTCCCCTCCCCCTAGTGGTTACCTCTTTCAGTACAACTGTAATTTATACAGGAATCAATGCATTTAAATAGCATTGATTGCTGTATAAATGACAATGGTCCCAAAAATGTGTAAAAAATGTCCGATGTGTCTGCCATAATGTCGCAGTCACAATAAAAATCGCTGATCACTGCCATTACTAGTAAAAAAAAAAATATTAATAAAAATGCTATAAAACGATCCCCTATTTTGTAAATGCTATAACTTTTGCGCAAACCAATCAATAATCGCTAATTGCGATTTTTTTTACCAAAAATATGTAGAAGAATACGTATCGGCCTAAACTGAGGAAAAAAAAAATGCTTTTTTATATATTTTTTGGGGATATTTATTATAGCAAAAAGCAAAAAATATTGCATTGTTTTCAAAATTGTCGCTCTATTTTTGTTTATAGCGCAAAAAATAAAAACCACAGGGGCGATCAAATACCACCAAAAGAAAGCTATATTTGTGGGAAAAAAAGGATGCCAATTTTGTTTGGGAGCCACGTCGCACGACCGCGCAATTGTCAGTTAAAGTGACGCAGTGCCGAATCGCAAAAAGGGGCCTGGTCCTTTGGCTGCCAATTGGTCCGGGGCTGAAGTGGTTAAACAATACTGAATTTGTGCTCTAGTTTTTCTTTACAAAGGACAAGTCAGGTCACTTTATTTTTTAAAAGGAAGATGATCTTTAGCTGTGGATATTTAGTCTTATCTCTGGTACACAAATTTAACATACAATAATGCAGAAATAATGACAACTTTTGCTGCAAAGAATAACAAAATTACTATTCTAAGTATGCCATAATCATATACTGTATAGCATTTTTTTTAGAATCTACTTAATCTATCGTCACATGACTTCTGTGGCAACTGTATTCTAAAATCAAGTGTACAAAATCCTATTATCATCAATGTTTCATAAATGTCTTTCATATATTTTTAATTTAATTTACTAACTTGCATCAAATGAACACATCTGTAGTTAAGATATGATCATGGCTTAATACAGCTAGTTGGTATATTGGTGTTTGGCAACCTCTGCAAACTGGCTGAAAGATCTTGGAAAATAAATGGGTCAACTGGTCAATCTTCTGATTAGCATCTTGGATATTTGGGCATCTTAGCCCTTAGACCAGGGGTCTCAAACTAGCGGCCCTCCAGATGTTGCGGAACTACAAGTCCCATCATGCCTCTGCCTATGGGAGCCATGCTTGTAACTGTCAGCCTTGCAATGCCTCATGGGAATTGTAGTTCCGCAACAGCTGGAGGGCCACCAGTTTGAGACCCCTGCCTTAGACATCATTCAGCTACTTTCTGTATCAGGCTGAGTTAGAGAAATAAAAATATGGTACTGGCTTGGTTGGATAAATTGATCTTTACTTGGTAGCTACAGTATTTGCTGAATACGTTAAAAATAATCTTTGCTTTTTTTTTTTTTTTTGCTGATAACCAAATCCCTCTTCCCAAAAAACTTTCAGGTGTCACAAATTTCCCAAGAGAACAGTAAACTTTTTTACACCTCTGTAGAAGGAAATTCCTCCACTGGGTTCAGGGGCAGTATGAGATACTGTATTTCACAAACAATCTTTGTAATTATTTTACAACCGCATAATCCTTAAAGCAGCACAAATTATTTTAAATAAAGATCAAATCATCTAATAATGGAAAAAAACATTTGTGCAGGCAAAGTTTTGGTTAATGAAGAGCAAATACTCTACAAAAAATACCTATAATCATTTTTTCCATTTCTGTTTGGAATATCGCTGAACACTGGTAACTGATGTTGGAATTATGGTGAGCTGTAACCTTTCAATGATCTTGCAATCAATTCTGGATGAATTATTTCTTTCAACTAATAATTGGAACTAATTTACTCTATTGCAGTTTATATAAGTGTCTGTAATTCTTTCAACATATTTATATACATAACTTCAGGCTTACATTTTTGGTAGGTAGGCCAGTACTCCAGATATTAACTACTGTAGGATATTATGCCGCATTCAGTCTTGTTGTGTAGTTTCTGGTTAGAAAGCACTCATAGTACTCTTATACTTGTGTAGCACTCCTCCCTCCTGGGTTGTATAGGATGACCCCCAAAGCTCTGAGGAAGGCTAGCATTTAACATCTCAGGGTGGGTCCTTGGCTTATTGTGGGGTAAAAACAAACAGGAGCAAGTCACTTTAGTGTTTCCTATTGTAGCACCCTCCAGCTAGTTTGCTAAGAGGTTTTTTTTTGGGATAGAGTAGGTAAATTTGTTCAGGCTTGGCTGGCAGCCAAGCCTGTCTGTGTTTTTTCTGGGTTGGGCAGAGATCCAGGGAGAGCTGGATGACTTACAGGCAGCATCACTCAAACCTCCTCCCTACTTCTAGAATTCACTGGAGACTTCATGATGAATGGAAGCAGAAGTAGGGTGGAGCAGCATGGAGTATTCATAAGGGCCCTGACCAAGCCCCAACTCATAGCTTGTCAGGGGGCAGCCCCTTCAAATACTCAGAGCCAGCCCAGCTGGGGCAGTGGAGTTTGGGTGGAAGCTGGAGATGGAGTGTTAGGCTGTCGGAGGCCTTTCGAGAGTAACCCTCTAGTCTGAGGGGGGTGAACTCAGGCCTGGGCTCGGGTGCGTAGGGACCCTTCTCTTGACACACGGAGCCAGGAGGCATGGGAGCAGAGGACAGCAGGAGGTCCTTCCTTCTCTGAGCTGGCCGCTCAGCTGTCGGCTAATTGTCAGTTCCCATCTCTGTCCACAGTTAATTGAAAGATTGTGGCCTAACTTTCTAAATTAAAGAAGGGAAAACAAAGATAGTGTGTACCATCATCCGTATAATGTAAGGAAGAAATATTATTGGAGAGATCTGGTCTCCAGCCAGGGTTCTCCAAAGAAGGGGAGCTGTCGGACTATCACGGTACATAGAGTATTGTTACTAATGTTCATAAACCAAAACTAGATAAAATATAACAATTTATTGTAGTAGTTCTTCACACATTGGTACATTGGACAAATTTTAAAAAAATCAAACAAATGTACAGTAAGTATTTCAACTAGTTTCGCTTAACAGCTTCATCAGGAAATACATAAGTTTTACATCCCATTGGGATGCATCTATGGAGACACGGGCGCACCTCCCAGTGCCTCGCACGGCGACTGGGGAGGGACAAGTCAGTCCAACAGGTTTGTTCAATGGTACCTGGTAGCCGACAGATGGTTTATACGGACTCAGCCGGGGGCTACTGCTTGTCACTTAGATGGTTTTAGTGAGTTGCAGTGACTGGGATACAACTAGGGAGTAGCGGGGTATAATAGTCTGATGTGGGAACAGTCAGTTCCCATAGAGAGTGGGTAGCCTTGTAAACCGCATTGATGCCTGTTGTATCTTGTCCCGGGAGGTGGTAGAACCTACCACCTCCCGGGACAAGATACAACAGGCATCAATGCGGTTTACAAGGCTACCCGCTCTCTATGGTAACTGACTGTTCCCTCATCAGACTATTATACCCCGCTACTCCCTAGTTGTATCCCGGTCACTGCAACTCACTAAAACCATCTAAGTGACAAGCAGTAGCCCCCGGCTGAGTCCGTATAAACCATCTGTCGGCTACCAGGTACCATTGAACAAACCTGTTGGATTGACTTGTCCCTCCCCAGTCGCCGTGCGAGGCACTGGGAGGTGCGCCCGTGTCTCCATAGATGCATCCCAATGGGATGTAAAACTTATGTATTTCCTGATGAAGCTGTTAAGCGAAACTAGTTGAAATACTTACTGTACATTTGTTTGATTTTTTGAAAATTTGTCCAATGTACCAATGTGTGAAGAACTACTACAATAAATTGTTATATTTTATCTAGTTTTGGTTTATGAACATTAGTAACAATACTCTATGTACCGTGATAGTCCGACAGCTCCCCTTCTTTGGAGAACCCTGGCTGGAGACCAGATCTCTCCAATAATATTTCTTTCTGTCCACAGTTACTCAGCTGTTGTTGATATTCTGCTCATCAGTCCTGCCTACTTAAGTCGTCCAGTCCAGAAGAGCTCTGCCTTCGCCTTGGTCAAAATCACAAGAAACATCTCCTGCGTTCATTTAAAGACTGGCTTTGCTGACATCCCTTCTGGCTCTGGATCCTGCTTGCTGTTCCACTACTTTAATCCCTGACTCCTGGCTTGGCTGACTATCCGTTCTGGTTACTGAACTTTGGCTATGTTTTGACTACGTTTGTTCTTTTACTTTTATTATTAAACAAGTGTGATTTAACTGTACTTCTGTCTCGGTCTGATTTCATGGTTTCTGACAGACTTTCTTTGCTACGCCAAAGGGGCACGTGGTCCCTGCTTGTAAGGGGCATTTGCTACTGGTTCAATTGAGCCTTTATTAGACCATCTAAACAGTGCCAGCTGGTCCTGGAAGGAGTAGATCTGCAAGAAAGTTTGTGCAGGAGGCAGAGGAGTGTATATAGTTGTCACTGAAGACTTTACTACACTGATCAAGTAGACATCCCATATTCCCCATCCCCATCCAACTTTAAAACCCCTAATAAAAAAACAAAAACAAAAAAATGCTGCTCAGACTGTTTCCTGACTCTATGTGCTGTGGAGAATATGGTGTGCCTGGCTGTGCAGGGTGGGGGATCCCGATCACCAGCGGCTCCTACGAGGGTAGCGCTACACTATAGTTTCTGCTCATGAGTACCCTTCACTCCAAGCTGTGGCTGTAGCCAGCTCTACTGAAAGACGCTTCAATCCATTTCTATCTGTGGTTGCCTTGGGAAGCCAAAAACAATGGCCCCAAGTGCTGTAAAACATATGTGTTCCACGTGCTTACAGATAGGGAGCCTCAAAGTTTCCTAGAAGCATACCATTAATGCAACTTAAGGCCCCTGCTGCCACTCTGCATGAAAACTTGAAATTGTGATTGAATTTCCAATCAAGCTGTTATCTGAAACTGTGACCTATGCATGAATAGGGTAGAGAAAATACCAAACTTTGCCTGCAAGTCCACCCATAGATAACATAGAATATTCCATACTTCTAATGGAAAATATAAGTTATTCTTTTTGGTCTGTGATACATATAAATATGCAGACATTTGGATTATGGCTCACCAAAACCCAGTATGCAGGTACAGCAATCAACAGAAAAAAAAAAAAAAGACACATGCATCCCTTCCCTTTAGTAAATTATTACTTTTTATTATATACAGTGTAAAATATTTACTTGTAGTACTATGATTATTGATATTAGTTTTGTAAAACATATTGCTGTATAGATAAGTAAGGCTCACAGATATTGTGCACATATATTTTTAGTATATATCTTAGAGGAGTAGTAAAGATTAATTTTTAATACAGTAAATGAAAAGAACCAGATCAGTGTGCCTAGTTAGGATATAACGGTGAAGAGTTCAATTGCATAACATGCTTATACTCTGTGATGTTGTTAAGCATATTTCATGCTTAATCCATACAGCAGTATTGGAAAGTCAAGTACACTAACCCTCTTCTAATGCTCTTGAATATTGTCCTATTATCTTTGAATAGCTTGTTCTATATGATAGAATAAAAATATAAATGTTTCTATACAGTGGTGTGAAAAAGTGTTTGCCCCCTTCCTCATTTCCTGTTCCTTTGCATGTTTGTCACACTTAAGTGTTTCGGAACATCAAATCAATTTAAACAATAGTCAAGGACAACACAAGTAAACACAAAATGCAATTTTTAAATGAAGGTGTTTATTATTAAAGGTGAAAAAAAATCCAAACCATCATGGCCCTGTGTGAAAAAGTGATTGCCCCCCTTGTTAAAACATACTATAACTGTGGTTGTCCACACCTGAGTTCAATTTCTCTAGCCACACCCAGGCCTGATTATTGCCACACCTGTTCACAATCAAGGCATCACTTAAATAGGAGCTGCTTGACACAGTTAGGTCCACCAGAAGATCCTTAAAAGCTACACATCATGCCGAGACCCAAAGAAATTCAGGAACAATTGAGAAATAAAGTAATTGAGATCTATCAGTCTGGAAAGGGTTATAAAGCCATTTCCAAAGCTTTGGGAATCCAGCGAACCACAGTGAGAGCCATTATCCACAAATGGCGAAGACATGGAACAGTGGTGAACCTTCCCAGGAGTGGCCGGCCGCCCAAAATTACCCCAAGAGCGCAGCGACGACTCATCCAAGAGGTCACAAAAGACCCCACAACAACGTCCAAGGAACTGCAGGCCTCACTTGCCTCAGTTAAGGTCAGCGTTCATGCCTCCACCATCAGGAAAAGACTGGGCAAAAATGGCCTGCATGGCAGAGTTCCAAGGAGAAAACCACTGCTGAGCAAAAAGAACATCAAAGCTCGTCTCAATTTCTCCACAACACATCTTGATGATCCCCAAGACTTTTGGGACAACATTCTGTGGACCGATGAGACAAAAGTGGAACTCTTTGGAAGGTGTGTGTCCAAGTATATCTGGCGTAGAAGGAACACTGCATTTCAGAAAAAGAACATTATACCAACAGTAAAATATGGTGGTGGTAGTGTGATGGTCTGAGGCTGTTTTGCTGCTTCAGGACCTGGAAGACTTGCCGTGATAAAAGGAACTATGAATTCTGCTGTCTACCAAGAGATCCTGAAGGAGAATGTCCGACCATCTGTTCGTGTACTCAAGCTGAAACGAACTTGGGTTCTGCAGCAGGACAATGATCCTAAACACACCAGCAAGTCCACCACCGAATGGCTGAAGAAAAACAAAATGAAGACTTTGGAGTGGCCTAGCCAAAGTCCTGACCTGAATCCTATTGAGATGTTGTGGTATGACCTTAAAAAGGCCGTTCATGCTCGAAAACCCTCTAATGTAACTGAATTAGGACAATTCTGCAAAGATGAGTGGGCCAAAATTCCTCCAGGATGCTGTAAAAGCCTCATTGCACGTTATCGCAAACGCTTGGTTGCAGTTGTTGCTGCTAAGGGTGGCCCAACCAGTTATTAGGTTTAGGGGGCAATCACTTTTTCACACAGGGCCATGATGGTTTGGATTTTTTTTCACCTTTAATAATAAACACCTTCATTTACAAATTGCATTTTGTGTTTACTTGTGTTGTCCTTGACTATTGTTTAAATTGGTTTAATGTTCCGAAACACTTAAGTGTGACAAACATGCAAAGGAACAGGAAATGAGGAAGGGGGCAAACACTTTTTCACACCACTGTATATCTTTTAGTTTTTAAAAACAAAGCTTTTACACAAGAATAAAAATCCTAACACAAAGATAAAAATGGTCTAAAAAGTGATCTGGATTCTTGCACAGTCACAGATTAGAAAATGTGGGCATTTTAAAACTGTAGTGGCTAATTTATAATGGACTGGCTGTGCCACAAAAGAGTACATAAATGTCCTGACGAAACAAGTAAAGAAGAGTTATTGACATTAGTTTATAGGCATATAGGCTTTTTCAAACAAGGAAATATCATTGTGCGCTTAAGGGGGGAGTTCATGCCCCTAATGTTCCATGAGATCACTGCCACACTCGCCATTTTGAGGGGAAGGACAGTGACTTAGTGAGGCTTGCAGGCCCTCTCCATTTCGGGTGGCCACTAGGGGCGGGGGAAGTGGGAAAGTGGCGGACTGCTGTATCCTCCGGGTGGCGGGTGATCAAAAGTGTGTAATTCCTTAGACTGTGGGGTACACTGTAAACGACAACAAGGCACAATGGTGCCATCACACATTAGTGCAATTTTGATAGGGTGGTTCCACGACCAGCTGAAAGCTCTTGCGATGGGAAGTGCCAGTATAACATTAACAGGTGTAGTCTTCCAGATTAACACTTCCAACTGGGCAAAACCTTTTACTGCACCACGGCCTAAAGGTAGGCCAACTTTTTGTCCTTGCATTTTCAAATAAAGAAAAAAAAGGGGTATCTTAAATTAGAAAGTCACAGTTAGTTTCCTCGCATTCATAGAAATGTAGTGTTCCCTGGCAAACAAGAAAAGAGAGAGGAGCCGGCAGTTATGAAGAGGATTCAACAAGGCAGAAAAGTGAGAACATCATCACATCACTGTAAAGCCCCATACACACGGTCGGATTTTCCGATGGAATATGTCCTATCGGACAATGTTGTCGGAAATTCCGACCGTGTGTAGGCACCATCGGACATTTTCCATCGGATTTTCCGACGGACAATGTTCTATCTCCTGCGCTCAAATCGGACTTTTTCCGATCGTGTGTAGCCTAGTCCGACGGACAAAGTGCCACGCATGCTCAGATCACATTATAAGACCAAAGCTATTGGCTACTAGCCTCTACGTAGTCCCGTCGTAGGCAACAAAATTCACCAAGTTCAGAATGATCGGATTTTCCGACAACTTTGTCCGACCGTGTGTATGCAACACCAGTGTCGGACAAAATCCGTCGGAAAAAATCTGATGGATTTTGTGGTCGGATTTTCCGACCGTGTGTACGGGGCATAAGAATTCATTGTAAACATCCAGATAGCTTGTCATGTTTAGTATCCACAACATGGTGACAGGATCAGGCGCTGTCTGCATTTGCCCTGTGATGGCGCAAGGCCTGTTCGTTATGATCCAACCAGGCCGCTGCATCCCTGGCAGACTAAAAAAAATGTGCATGCCCGTCTGCTGTCACGTGCAGTTTTGCTGGGTAAAGCATGGCATAGGACAGCTGGAGGGCCCTCAGGCATTTCTTCACATCTCCAAATTTTGCTCTAGATTTCTGGACCTCGGCAGAGAAGTCTGGGTAGAATGACACTCTAACTCCGTTGAATTTAACGTTTGCCCGCTCCCGCGCGCATCTTAGTATTGCCTCTCTGTCTCTGTAGTGTAGTAGTTTGGCCAGCATTGACCTGGGGGGGCACCCTGTGGAGGAGGCCTGTGGCCAAAGAGCTCAACGAGCCAGTTTTCCACAAATGTAGTTGTTTTCCACAAATGCTCTGAATGAATGAATGAATGAATGATTTGTATAGCGCTGCAACTGCGAACTGAATCGCCTCGAGGCGCTTGACTGCTCATGTTGGGATGCCATGTACTGCCATGTACTCTCAACTGCAGTTGCTCTTTCTCTAACTTTTTGCAGGTCTTGTCTAAGAAGTGACACCTCTTCTCTTAGGCCCCCAAACTGATCCTTCATGACATTAACCGATGCTGTACACATATGAACAGCCTTCAGTATCTCAGCTAGTGTGGGTTGCTCCAGAGACTCTGATGTATCCTCTGAGGGGGGGAGAGGGGGTGAGCTGCATCCTCCATGGAATGGCCAGGGTTGCTGTCTGTGTCCTGTCCCCAGTCTGCCTGTGTAAACAGGTCTGCTTCTCCCCCCCCCATGTGCTGCCTCTGCCGCTTCAGTGGCCCTGGGGCCGTGTAGTTTTTGGGCATAGTATAATATGTCTCTGTATTGCTCCTTACCCTGTGCCTTTGGAGCTTTTCTGCTGCCTCCCTCTCTGGATCTGTCGGCCGTTCGCTGAGTGCGCTATGCCATGGCCGCCGTCGCTGCGGCGTCATCTTGGGAGTCCGGTCACGCCATCTCCAACAGGCCTCAGCGGGTCTTCTCTCGGGTACAGAGGGCCGGCGGTGGATCTGGGGGGTGCTGGTTCTCGGTAGCCAGCTGGGGAGCCGAAGAGATCAGGATTTTAGCTGCCGGGAAGGATCGATGAATGGATCAAGCATGAGCAGTGAGAAGTGCGTCCTCTCACATGCCGGTCTTAGCCACGCCCCCATTAGTATAGGTTGTTAAAAATCCTCAAAGATTTAAAAGTTTAACAAAATGGCAAAGAAGAGTGTAAAAAAACATATTGAAAACAACAACCTTACATTCCCTGAACTCCCTCTCATCCCTATATCCCTAATTACTCCCAAGATTTTCAAAATATAGACTTTGGGCAGGGGTGGACTGGCTTGACTTGACAGGTTCCTTAAATGTGTCCAAAACTTATTCACATCTTAAAGCTTAGTTAGATTATAAAATTCATTTTGTTTCCTAAAAGACTGATACCCCAAACCCAATACAATCACTAGGTCAACAGGTGGCAAGCCAAACCCAACGCAAGTAAAAAGTCCTTCACCATTTGATAGTATTGAGGCCTAGTCTCAGGTAAGTACCAACAATTCCAAAAACATGTTAGTACATTTGCACATGTCATTTGAATAGGCATTTCAAATAATAGAATGTCAAAGCGGAATCTAAATTTGTGGTTAGATATGCCTTGCCTTCTGTAAGTTCAGAATCTGTTGGTGCACCATCAGATATGATTTCTTCATCTGCAGATTAATTTACAATATCTTCTGATTTGCCTTCTACATCAAAGTCTAAGGCATTTGTGGCATGCTAAGGTACTAAAATATATATATATATATATATATATATATATATATATATATATATATATATATATATATACACATATACACAAATTAGACATCATGAGAGATCTGCACAACACCTGGAACATGCAAATTAGTACCTGTCCACAAAAAAACTGTGTAAACATTGAAACTATAATTAATGTTAACTGGAGACATAAGTAGAAGGAGAAAGTACATCAAAATTGATTGAGTGCGAAAAGGCTCATTTGTATTACTAAATTAAGCCTTAGATGCAAAGGAATGGTTAAAGCCGCCCATACATTATGTGATCCTGATCTAAAACATAGTCATTTTCTAGAGCCTGTTTATATGATTATAATCACCACAAACATGCAGAAAGGGTTAGGGCCCTGAGTAGTAAATGGACGGCACATTGCCCCAATATTAAGGGAAGAGGTGGTCTCATAACATTGGTAAAACTTCAGTCATATCTCCATCAAGGGCAGCATGGTGAAACAAATATGTCAGTGTTATAGAGAAGCTGTTAAATTCAGTTTGCAAATGGTCAACATTCAGGACTTTTCAGTGAAAGAACAATGCCGCATAATTCTGTGATATGTCAAACAGAGAGAAAGCTTGCCTGGTATTCTTAAATAGCAGTAAGAAAAGTTTTCCTTGAGTGTTGTTAACATTACTGGCTTCTTATTTGATAATGCTGCAAAGTTAAGTGGGAGCTATAATGGAATACAGGCCCACATCAAAAGAATGTCATGCAATTCTGTATACAGTTATAGTTATACAAAATCCTATAACAACAAGTAGGACAAATCTCTTTATTTTCAGTTATATCATCAATGAGATTTGAGGGGGGGGGGGGGGGGTTATTTCTTCAGAACTGGATAATTTTCTTTGAAGCTAAGGGCCCCATATTGCATGGCCTCCCCTTTCCACGGGCACTGAGCCTTAGTATGCCCCCTAATTAGGACACAACATTGTATTGTACCGATCACCCTTATCATACTTAGTGGCACAAGCTCGACCAACTACTGTGTATGTAATTTTCCTGTTATCTGTTTCCTTGCTGTGTTAAACATCTTAAATTGGGTTAACTGAGCACAAAAATGTAGAAATTGGACAGATCATTTGATTGATTATGTTTGCATGTTTGTGTTAACAATACAATGAAAATTGCTATTCTTTTGTGTGAGGTCATGACATCACAAATAAAGGTTGTTGGATGAAGACTGTAGTTGTTTTTTGTTAGAAAATGGTATGGGTTGGTGAGGGGGGGGGGGGGGGTCTCAGACCTAAAT
This sequence comes from Lithobates sylvaticus, assembly GCA_028564925.1. NCBI lineage: Eukaryota > Metazoa > Chordata > Amphibia > Anura > Ranidae > Lithobates > Lithobates sylvaticus. The sequence continues at coordinate 434,119,205 of CM053029.1, forward strand.
CCCCCTATGGGTGCCAGAGTCCCAATTAGCCCCTGAATTCAGGTACGTGTTTTGTAGAAATAGACTAGTGTCAGAACTGTAAGTAAGGACTTGAATTGGCAGAAAAATTATTTTCTGATTTGAGTGGCTAGAAAGTTTGTTAGCAGCTTAGTTAGGCTGTAATCAAAAAGGAAAATACAAGTCAGGCGTTATCTTTAAATGGAAGATAAAGTGTATTATTTGAGAGACAGTAGCCACAAATATAGCACAGTGGCTTGGCACTGCAGTATGCAAGCAGCTTGATTTAAGAGCAATATAAGAGGAAGTGTAAAGACAGGCCTATTTCTGATATTTGTTGCTTACAAGGTAAAATTTGTTTCTAGAAAATTACTTAGAACCCCCAAACATTATGTATATTTTTTTTAGCAGAAACTCTGGAGAATAAAATGGCAGTTTTATGTCACACAGTATTTGCGCATCGTTCTTTCAAATGCAATTTTTTGAAAATAATACACTTTACTGAATTAAAAAAAACTAAGCAGTAAAGTTAGCCCAATTTTTTTGTAGAATGTGAAAGATGATGTTACACCAAGTAAATAGATATCTAACATGTTACACTTTAAAATTGCATGCAGTCATGGAATGGAGACAAACTACGGTACTTAAAAATCTCCATAGACAACGTTTTAATTTTTTTTTAACAGTTACCAGAGGAGGTCTGTTGCTAGAATTATTGCTCTCACTCTAATCGCGACGGTACCTCACATGTGTGATTTAAACACTGTTTACATTTGCAGGCGCAACTTACGTATGCGTTTCTTTGGTGCGCAAGCACGCGGGAATGGGGGCGCTTTCAAGTATTTTATTTTCTCTTATTTGTTTATTTATTTTTACACTGTCCTTTAAAAAAAAAAAACCTGATCACTTTTATTGCTGTCACAAGGAATGTAAACATCCCTTGTGACAGTAATAGGCAGTGACAGGTACTCTTTAAGGAGGGATCTGGGGTCTAAAAGACCCCAAACCCCTCATCTGCACTTCAAAGTTTTCAAAACTGCAAAATCTGCTTTTTCAAATACTTTTGATTTTTTTAAATTGGTGCTGTTGGCTGCCGAGTAAACTGGAAGTGACGTTGTGACATCCCTTCTGGGTTACTACATCGGAGACCCGATCAAAGCTGATTCTGGCCCGGGCAGGGCGGCGTGGGAGGGGGTTTATCCCTTACTGCTGCTTGGGATAACAGCTGAGCGGCTGCTTAGCCGGCAGACTAAAGACATGGATTACTGCAACCATGTCCTGTGGTCTGATGAGACCAAGATAAACTTATTTGGTTCAGATGGTGTGGTGTGTGTGGTAGCAACCAGGTGAGGAGTACAAAGACAAGTGTGTCTTGCCTACAGTCAAGCATGGTAGTGGGAGTGTCATGGTCTGGGGCTGCATGAGTGCTACCTGCACTGGGGAGCTACAGTTCATTGAGGGAACCATAAATGCCAACATGTACTGTGACATACTGAAGCAGAGCATGATCCCCTCCCTTCAGAGACTGTGCCGCAGGGCAATATTCCAACACGATAATGACCCCAAACACACTTCCAAGACTACCACTGGCTTGCTGAGGCTGAGGGTAAAGGTGATGGACTGGCCAAGCATGTCTCCAGACCTAAACCCTATTGAGCATCTGTGGGGGATCCTCAAATGGAAGGTAGAGGAGTGCAAGGTCTCTAACATCCACCAGCTCCATGATGTCATCATGGAGGAGTGGAAGAGGACTCCAGTGGCCACCTGTGAAGCTCTGGTGAACTCCATGCCCAAGAGGGTTAAGACAGTGCTGGAAAATAATGGTGGCCACAAAAAATATTGACACTTTGGGCCCAAGCTGTACACCCACTACTTTACATTGTTGCAAAGTGTCATTTATTCAGTGTTGTCACATGAAAAGATATAATAAAAAAAATTACAAAAATGTGAGGGGTGTACTTACTTTTGTGAGATACTGTAGATAAAATTAATTGAAAAAAAGGGCATCCCCCCCCCCCCAATCCATTACCAGGCTCTTTGGGTCTGGTATGGATATTGAGAGGAATCCCGAGCCAAAATAAAAAAAATGGTGTAGGGGTCCCCCGAAAATCCATACCAGACCTTTATAGGAGCATGCAATCTGGCAGGCCGCAGGAAAAGGGGGGGATGAGAGAGCGGCACCCCCCCTCCTGAACTGTACCAGGCCACATGCCCTCAACAATTTGAATCGGGGTTCCCCTTAAAATCCATACCAGGCCTGAAGGGCCTGGTATGGATTTTGGCCCGAACCCCTACGCCATTTTTTTAAAAATTTGGACGCAGGGTTCCCCTTAATATCCATACCAGACCTGAAGGGCCTGGTATGGATTTTGGGGGTACCCCCACGCAATTTTTTTTTAAAATTATGGTGCAGGGTTCCCCTTAATATCCATAGTAGACCCAAAGGGGCGTTTTTTAAAATTATTTTTATCTATATTGCGGGGATCTGACAATTCATTACAGCCGCGAGTAGTTTTAAATGACATTTTTTCCTTTAGAAATGTCTGTGGTATTGTTCTAAACACGGGAAAGATGCGCTACTTTACAGGCATACTAAGGACACCCCCCCCCCCCCCCCCGGCACGATATTTAAAGGAATATTTCATTTTATTGTTTCACTTTAAGCATTATTAAAATCACTGCTCGTAAAAAAAAACGGCAGTTGTTAAAACTTTTTTTTGCATTGATACATGTCCCCTGGTGCAGGACCCGGGTCCCCAAACACTTTTTATGACAATAACTTGCATATAAGCCTTTAAAATTAGCACTTTTGTTCTTTCATGTTTGTGTCCCATAGACAGTGTTCGCATGTTTGTACAAATTTTTGCGTGTTCGCAAGTTCTGGTGTGAACCGAACTGGGGGGGGGGGGGGTGTTCGGCTCATCCCTAGTGCTGGACAGGATGTAAGCAGCTTGGTTGGGCCACAATATAAGATGGAGAGATAAGGCATGTTTTATCTTGAAATACAAATTAAAGTGAGATTTTCACTGCAACAAGCACATAGTTGTCATCATTTTAAAGAAAAATTATAGGGACTCTTTTTTTGTAGTTTTAAGGCATGGTGTAGAAGAAAAAGGAAATGTGCGCGGTTTAAGCGAAAGAGTGGGCGTGACTTAAAAGGGGTCGTGGTTCAAGGGGGTGTGGTCCGAGTCTGAGATGAACGAGGGATGGAGGGAGAAAGAAAGAGATAGGGAGGGAAGGAGAGAGAAGGAAGGAAAGAAACAGGGATGGACGGACAGCAAGCCCAGATCCTATACCACTGCAGAAATATGTGTATGCCAGAAAGTTTAACAATCAGCAGATAAAGATACTCCAAACACTTGGTGTTGGCGCTTCAATCATCCCGGCACCATGGTTGTTGTGGATGGTTGAAGTGCATTATTTCTATTATTACATTGTAATATAAATTGAAATAGTTCAACTCACCATGCAGAATCAGTGGGAGCCCTGAGCTTGTTACTTGCCATGTCGCCTGCCACCAGATGCCATCAGGTGAGTCTGATTAGCAGAGAAGGGCCTCCCTTGCGGCTCCCGCTCCCCGGTCCCCTGATGATGGGACAGTAGGACCAGGAGTCAGGAGGGGCACAGGTCCCTGGCAGGAATGGTCAGACCGGTACAAGAGCTTCCTGGATAAGCTCAGCGGATGAGGTAAGTACGTAGCTGTAGGCAGACTGGAACAACAGGAAGACTTGGATCTGTATGCAGACTGGAACAACAGGTAAGCTGGATCTGTGTGCAGACTGGAACAACAGGCAGACTTGGATCTGTATGCAGACTGGAACAACAGGTAAGCTGGATCTGTGTGCAGACTGGAACAACAGGCAGACTTGGATCTGTATGCAGACTGGAACAACAGGCAGACTTGGATCTGTATGCAGACTGGAACAACAGGTAAGCTGGATCTGTGTGCAGACTGGAACAACAGGCAGACTTGGATCTGTATGCAGACTGGAACAACAGGTAAGCTGGATCTGTGTGCAGACTGGAACAACAGGCAGACTTGGATCTGTATGCAGACTGGAACAACAGGCAGACTTGGATCTGTATGCAGACTGGAACAACAGGCAGACTTGTATCTGTGTGCAGACTGGAACAACAGGCAGACTTGTATCTGTGTGCAGACTGAACAACAGGCAGACTTGTATCTGTGTGCAGACTGCAACAACAGGCAGACTTGTATCTGTGTGCAGACTGGAACAACAGGCAGACTTGTATCTGTATGCAGACTGGTGCAACAGGTAAGCTGGCTCTGGAATGGTCAGGCAGGCCGGGTCAGATATCAGGCTGGCAGCACGGTACAGATGGAGCAGACAAGAGGATGGTCAAAGACAAGCCAAGGTCGATACACAGGGACAGAGCGGATGGTCAAGGATAGCCGGGTCAGATACAGGTAAACAGACTTCAGATCAGGTTTCAAACACAGAACGTTGTAGAGCAGACAGCGGGGACCGTCAGTCACAGGAGGGTTTAAATAGCCTCATTGGCGCCAATGGAGGCGCGCACCCGTCCGCGCACGCTCGCCCCCGTCTGCGGGCGCGCGCGTGCACGAGCGCGCTCGCGCATGCGCAATGGCAGCCGAGAACGGGAACCAGGGATGCTGAGGCGCCGATTACTGGCAGGATCATCAGGTCGCCGGCCACGGATGGAGCCCTCATGACATTGCCCCCCCCTAAGGGGCAGCCTCCGGATGCCCCTCGGGGCAAATTTCTCAGGATGGGCTCTCTTAAAAGATTGGACTAGACTCTTAGCGTGGATGTTCTCCTCGGGCTCCCAGGAGTTCTCCTCGGGGCCGTACCCCTTCCACTTGATTAGGAACTGGTTCTGGTTCTGCCTTCTTCTGACATTAAGGATGGCTTCCACCTCGAACTCCTCCTCCCCGTCCACTATGACCGGATCAGGAGGGATGGCCCTCCGGTTGGGGAAAGGGTTACTAACCGAGGGCTTCAGTAAGGACACATGGAAGACCGGGTGAATCTTCAAAGAATCTGGAAGTTCTAATTCATAAGCCACCTCGTTGATCCTCCTCTTGACCGGGAAGGGGCCCAAGAACTTGGGGCCCAGTTTCCGTGAAGGGCAAGCCAGTTTTAGGTTAGAGGTGGATAGCCATACAGTTTCGCCCGGGACAAGCACCAGTTCCCCCCGTCTCTTTTTGTCAAATACGGTTTTGTTGTACTCCTGGGTCCTAGTCATGGTCTCCTGAAGAAGTTGGTTGTTGGTGGAAAAGAACTGGATTCGCTCTTGGACTGCTGGCACAGTGCAGTCAGGAAGTGAGTTAGGCAGAAATGCCGGGTGGTACCCATAGTTGGCGAAAAAGGGGGTCTGTTTGGTGGCGGAGTGGGTGGCGTTGTTATATGTGAACTCGGCCAGGGGCAGAAGGGAGATCCAGTCATCTTGGGCGAAGGAGGAGAAGCAGCGCAGGTACTGCTCTAGGGTCTGATTGGTCCGCTCCGTCTGCCCATTGGACTGAGGGTGGTACGCAGAGGAGAGAGAGAGTTCGATATCCAAGGACTGGCACAGGGACCTCCAGAATCGAGAGGTGAATTGCACCCCTCGATCCGAGACGATGTTAGCCGGGACCCCGTGAAGGCGGACAATTTCCCTAATAAAGGCCCGTGCCGTCTCTGGAGCCGAGGGGGTGCCCTTCATGGGGATGAAGTGAGCCATCTTGGATAACCGATCGACGATCACAAAGATCGTCGTGTGGCCTTCTGCTGGGGGTAACTCCACAATAAAATCTAGGGAGATCATCCTCCAGGGACGATCTGGGACAGACAGGGGTTTAAGGAGACCCCAGGCCCTGGTTTTGGGATTCTTGTTCCGGATGCAGGTGGGGCAAGTGTCCACAAATCTTTTACAGTCAGCCCGTAGTTGAGGCCACCAGAAGGTACGCTGTACCAAGTCGGTGGTCTTAGCGACACCGAAGTGACCGGCCAAGGCGTGGTCATGGCACAGCTCCATAGTTGTTACCCGGAGCTGTTCCGGGGTGTAGATCTTGTCCCCGTACCAGAATAGGCCATCCTTCTCCTGTAGCTGGGTTTCGGAAGTGGGCCTTTGCCCTGCTGAGGCACGTTTGAATTTGGACAGTAAGTCCTCTTGAAGAAGGAGAAAGTTTCCAGGGGCCAGAATAGTGTCAGGGGGATCTTCTTCCTGGTGCTTGTGGTACATCCTAGACAGGGCATCTGGTTTGACATTCTTGGATCCGGGCCGGTATGTCACATGGAAAGTAAAGCGGGAAAAGAAAAGTGCCCATCTGGCTTGTCTGGGTTTCAGTCTCTTAGCTGACTTCAAGTATTCCAGATTCTTATGGTCGGTGAATATTAGAATGGGGTGAGAGGCCCCCTCCAGGAGGTATCGCCATTCTTCCAAGGCAGCCTTGATCGCCAGTAGTTCTCGGTCGCCCACATCATAGTTCCTCTCGGCCGAGGACAACTTGCGGGAGAAGAAGGCGACCGGGTGCAGCAGGGACTTGTCCCCCTGTCTCTGGGATAGGATGGCACCCACCGCGATCTCGGAGGCATCAACCTCCAAGGTGAAGGGTAGAGAGGAGTCCGGGTGCCTGAGGATGGGTGCCGAGGTAAACAGAGTTTTAAGGGCATTAAAGGCCTCCTGGGCCTCGGAAGACCACCGGAACCGGGTCCCTTGTTTGGTCAGTTGGGTGATAGGCGCCACAATGGCGGAGAACCCCCTGATAAACTTACGGTAAAAATTGGCAAAGCCAATGAACCGTTGGATGCCCTTTTTGTCTGCCGGAGTGGGCCATTCCAAGATGGCAGAGATCTTCTGGGGGTCCATTTTGATGCCTGTACTTGAGATGATTAGCCCAAGGAAGGGGATACTCTCCTGTTCAAACTGGCATTTCTCTGCCTTGGCATACAGACCGTGGATACGGAGTCGTCCCAGGACCTCCTTGACGTGTCTGCGGTGGGTCTCTAAAGAGGGGGAGAAAATCAAGATATCGTCCAGATATACCACGGCAAACAAGTCCAGGAAGTCCCGAAGTACGTCGTTAATGAAGTATTAAAAGGTTGCGGGGGCATTGCACAGGCCGAAGGTCATCACGAGATACTCGTAATGCCCATACCGTGTCCGAAAGGCCGTCTTCCACTCATCCCCATCTTTAATCCGGACCAGATTGTAAGCCCCCCGTAGGTCAAGCTTCTTGAAGATGGTGGCCGTGCCAAGCCTCTGGAAGAGTTCAGGGACCAACGGGAGAGGGTAACGGTTCTTGACCATAATGTTGTTCAACTCCCTATAGTCCACACAGGGCCGAAGGGTGTGATCTTTTTTCTCCACGAAAAATATGCCTGCGCCCGCAGGAGAGGTAGATGGGCGGATGAAGCCTTTTCGGAGGTTCTCCTCAATGTACTCCTTCAACTTGCCTTGCTCCACTTCTGTCAGGGGGAAGACCCTTCCAAAGGGGATCTCTGCTCCAGGGAAAAGTTCAATTGGGCAATCATAAGCCCTGTGAGGAGGGAGCACCTCTGCTGCCTGTTTGCTGAAGACATCTAGATAGTCGTGGTAGGCCTGGGGAATAGCCCGACGGAGGTCCATCTCAGAGTCCCCACTTAGCAGAGTAGCCAGCTGGGAGGAATTAGAAGGTCTGCAAGACATCTGACAATACTGAGAGGAGAAGGAAACCATCCCAGTGGCCCAGTCGATGACTGGGTTGTGGGCCTTCAGCCACGGCATGCCCAGGATTATAGGGGATAATGGAGAGGAAATAATGTCCATGCAAAGAAGTTCCTGGTGGTTGTCCGAGATGGTCATGGGCAGTGGGATGGTCTCTTGCGTAACCGGGCCTGAACGGATGGAGGAGCCATCCGCCAGGTAAACTGACAGTCCCTGGGATTTAGACTGGAGGGAGATCCGGTGTTGGGCAGCGAAGGAAGAGTCCATGAAACAGCTGCATGCCCCGGAATCAATAATGGCGGGTACCTGAAGGATTCTTCCCGGAAGCTGTAACAAGACAGAAAGGGCAAGGTGAGAGGAGACCTGGGTTGAGGAGTCCATAGAGCAAGTAGGCATGAGAGGGCACTTACGAGCCTTGGCCGGACAGTTCCTTACGTAGTGCCCAGGCTCACCACAGTAGAGGCACAAGTTGTTGACCCGACGACGTTGCCGTTCCTCAGAAGTTAGAGAAGGCCTCAAGAGCCCTAACTGCATGGGCTCGGAGGAATCAGGGAGGGTTACAGACCGCTGGGCCGAGCCAGTCTGCAGGTGACTTGGGGCCTTGGGGAGCATCCAGGTAGGACGAGGGAAACCGGATGCACGTTCCGACCTGCGCTCCCTTAGTCGTCGGTCAATCTGGATGACCAGGTTGATCAGAGTGTCCAGGGTCTGGGGTACCCCAACTCTCGCCAGCTCATCTTTTAGTGCCTCAGAAAGTCCTAGGCGGAACTGGTGACGCAGAGCCGCGTCGTTCCACTGGGTATCCGCACCCCAGCGCCTAAAGTCCGCGACATAGTCTTCCACAGGCCTTCGCCCCTGCTGGAGGGCGCGCAGAGTGGTCTCTGCGGTGGCAGCGAGTTGGGGGTCTTTATAGAGTTGGGCCATGGTGTCAAAAAATGAATTAAGACCGGCCAGTGCGGGGTCTTTCTGCTCTAGGAGGCGGTGGGCCCAGGTCCGCGGGTCTCCGGAGAGTAAGGAGATCACGAAGCCCACCTTGGTGGCTTCCAGGGAAAAAGTACGTGGCTGTAGTGCAAAGAACAGTTCACAGGAGTTACGGAAGTCCCGAAAGAGGTTGCGGGCACCCGAGAATCTCTCAGGGATTGGTACCCGGGGCTCTGGAGGGAGCATTACCACTGATGGGCCTGGACTTCCCCCAGATGGGGCTGTTGGTGGTAGAGCCAGCACCCGTTCTTCCAACCGGGTGTATCCCTGCTGGAGATTCTTTACCGCCTCGGTCAGTCCTGCCAGGTGTTGGCACAGTCCTTCCATAGGAGAGGCCCCCTGCTCAGACTCAGACATGGCTGTCTGCTACTGTCACGCTCCCTGGTGGTGGTGAGTCTGATTAGCAGAGAAGGGCCTCCCTTGCGGCTCCCGCTCGCCGGTCCCCTGATGATGGGACAGTAGGACCAGGAGTCAGGAGGGGCACAGGTGCCTGGCAGGAATGGTCAGACCGGTACAAGAGCTTCCTGGATAAGCTCAGCGGATGAGGTAAGTAGGTAGCTGTAGGCAGACTGGAACAACAGGCAAACTTGGATCTGTATGCAGACTCGAACAACAGGTAAGCTGGATCTGTGTGCAGACTGGAACAACAGGCAGACTTGGATCTGTATGCAGACTGGAACAACAGGTAAGCTGGATCTGTGTGCAGACTGGAACAACAGGCAGACTTGGATCTGTATGCAGACTGGAACAACAGGCAGACTTGGATCTGTATGCAGACTGGAACAACAGGTAAGCTGGATCTGTGTGCAGACTGGAACAACAGGCAGACTTGGATCTGTATGCAGACTGGAACAACAGGCAGACTGGATCTGTATGCAGACTGGAACAACAGGCAGACTTGGATCTGTATGCAGACTGGAACAACAGGCAGACTTGTATCTGTGTGCAGACTGGAACAACAGGCAGACTTGTATCTGTGTGCAGACTGGAACAACAGGCAGACTTGTATCTGTGTGCGGACTGGAACAACAGGCAGACTTGTATCTGTATGCAGACTGGTGCAACAGGTAAGCTGGCTCTGGAATGGTCAGGCAGGCCGGGTCAGATATCAGGCTGGCAGCACGGTACAGATGGAGCAGACAAGAGGATGGTCAAAGACAAGCCAAGGTCGATACACAGGGACAGAGCGGATGGTCAAGGATAGCCGGGTCAGATACAGGTAAACAGACTTCAGATCAGGTTTCAAACACAGAACGTTGTAGAGCAGACAGCGGGGACCGTCAGTCACAGGAGGGTTTAAATAGCCTCATTGGCGCCAATGGAGGCGCGCACCCGTCCGCGCACGCTCGCCCCGTCTGCGGGCGCGCGCGTGCACGCGCGCGCTCGCGCATGCGCAATGGCAGCCGAGAACGGGAACCAGGGATGCTGAGGCGCCGATTACTGGCAGGATCATCAGGTCGCCGGCCACGGATGGAGCCCTCATGACACCCTCCTTACATCATTAATAAAACGGATGTTTTTACAATACTGCACTGTGGAGCCTTTAATTTTGCTTATATATGTGTGGATATTTTCTGGTTGTCCCATTTGCTGTTCCTGGATCCCTTTCTCATTTGCCATGGAATTTCTTATGGGACTTTCTTATGGGACTTTCTTCAATTCACAAAAAAAAAAAAAAAAATTCACAACAATTTTTTATTGTACAAATTGTATTTGATTTTATGTGTGCACTTTCACATCTGTCTTTATTGAGCATATTCTGGACTATTATATTTATTTGAATCATTTGTTGTTAATTTATTATGTTAATTTATTACACTGTTAGATATAGTGCTGCACTCTTTTTTCACTTAATGATCATGATGTGCATGAAGGCATATTTTCCAGCAGGCTACATGAGGTGCTTACTATCACCTTCTAGCACATAAGAAATGACCCAATAGGCCTAGGTAATCACTTGAACTGATCCCTTCTGGCCAGCCAAAAAGTTCTTAAAAAAATGTGTTCAACTATCAGGTCTTGCTCTCTGTTTGGAAACAGTGAACCATCATCGGACCATCATTTTTCTCTGCGCTGCTTATTTGAGTGTGCTTGTATTTGTTATCACACATTTTTTCTTTTCCTGTTCCTCATTTTTTAGCATGCATGACTAAACTAATGAGTAATGGGAAATATTTTATGTTTCGTGACTAAAGACATTCCCATAACTTTTGTTGTAAACTAAAATGATAATAAACCTGCCGTTTGAACTTATCATTAATGGTAGAGTAATAACTGTTTAGTGGCTTTACTTTATTGAGAAAGCAATTATTCCCAGAAATGTTAAGGTTGTCAACTTGAATGAATAATTATCTAACTCAGATAGGTAAAACATTCCAGTAACTTATAGAGATGAATGATTTTACAGGCCATGCACATTTGACACTACCAAACAGCAATATCTGCCAGTATAGATTAATTTAAGGCCTAGTCACATTTTTAAATCTAAAAATATTGCTGGCATCTTCTCATTTTGTGTTTTAAATTTAAAAGTTGAATTTGTTCACTACCAAATGTCTGTAAACTAAGTGTACAGAGTGTGAGGGTTCCACTCAACGTTAGAACTTTTTATCACCTTCAGCTTAGCCTGTAAAATATGTTTCAGGGCATTTTTTTACTAAACCCAGGACCCTGCATGCACTATATCTGGTCTCCCACAGTACACAGAACATGGATATTCAATTATTTTAGTAAATATAAACTGCTAAATACCTTCTCTCATCAGCAGTATATAGCAGATGATTTCTATCAGTGTTTGGTTAAAGCTTGTCGGAGGAGTTTTCTTTCCCCCCCTGACTGTCCTATGAGGCTGCAGGACCCCTGACCCTCTGTCTGGACAGTGCTGATCCTGCTCCTGTTCCTGTGCCGATCTCATGCACCCTCCCCAAAAAAAAAAAAAAAAACACTCTAGCAACACACACCAACTGAGCATGAGTGGCTCCAAAGGCTCTGTCTTATCAGGAAATAGATTGGGGACAGTGGAAGAGGGTGTGGATCAGAGAAGACAGGATCAAACAGCCTTTTTACACAATGCAGAGGATTAACCCATTAGGTTCCACAGTGAGCATAACAAATATGCTTTACTGCATATACAAACTAATTTTACTGTTGTGGGTTTAGTAACAGTTTAAGGGGAAATATTTCTTACAACAGGATGACCACACTTGCGTGTCAACATCATACATTATTCAAAGTAATTGCAAAGACTTCTGGCTATAAAGTACAGAATCTTAGCCTATTAGAATGCAGTCTCTCATGCCAGAACACAACCATGTTCACATGCTACTCTATGAGCAGATGTATAGCCAGGTGTTGGCCTGGTCATTGCAGACAGACACACATTCCTAGTAGAGACGGGTTTGGTCTGAACCTAATTTTGGCTGAACTTTGGCTGGTGTTTAGATGAACTTTTGCCCATTTGGCCCCCTATTCGGTAGGAGCTGAGCATCATATATAGCGGCAGAATTTCTACTGTCATGGCCACAATTGATCAACAATGTCACTACTATCTCGCCCCTTCCCTTATAAAGCTGATGACAGCTCTGGGATCTGTAATTCGGCCAGTGGTACCATCAGGATCAGTAAGGGTCGCAACAGTCGCAAGTGCGACTGGGCCCTGTAGTTCTCCACCACTTCAGGGGGCCCATCGGCCGTCCGCCCGCCCAGTGAGGGGCCCACCTGGGGGGGGCCGGGGTGTGTGGCGTTGATCACTGTCGGGTTCATGGCATGGGGAGGGGGGCTTTCACCCGCTACGAGGGGGGAGGAGAGACCGTGAGTGAGAGAAGGCTGAAGGCAGCGCTTTAAGACTGTTTGTGTCCGCCCCCGCCTATCCAGAGCCAGAGAGACTGTAAGGGAGGCGGGGCGGACAGTAAAAAAACACACAGACCAATCCAATTCAGTGAAGTCGGGGGAGGAGCGCTCTGAGGCAAGGCATTGCTGGAGGAGGCATGCTTTGTGAGGAACCTTGCGACCGCGACGTGTGGAGGGGTAATCGATCGATTGATTGGCGGTAAGTCACCTCTGCGGCTCTGCCTCATACTGATCCCCCCCTCCAGTACCACCACCCCCCCTCCAATGACGCCACCACCCCCTCCAAACTGTGCCACCACCCCCCCTCCAGTACCACCACCCCCCCCCCCCCCCCTCCACGCCCACCACCCCCCCTCCAGTGCCACCACCCCCTCCAAACTGTGCCATCACCCCCCTCCAGTACCACCACCCTCCTCCAATGACGCCACCACCCCCCCCCCCCAGTGCCACCACCCCCCTCCAAACTGTGCCACCACCCCCCCCTCCAGTACCACCACCCCCCCTCCAATGACGCCAACACCCCCCCTCCAGTACCACCACCGCCCTCCAGTGCCACCACCCCCCCCCCTCCAGTGCCACCACCCCCCCCTCCAGTACCACCGCCACCCCCCCTCCAGTGCCACCACCCCCCCTCCAGTGCCACCGCCCCCCCCCTCCAGTGCCACCCCCCCCCCCTCCAGTGCCACCGCCACCCCCCTCCAGTGCCACCACCCCCCCTCCAGTGCCACCCCCCCCTCCCCTCCAGTGCCACCACCCCTCCCTCCAGTACCACCGCCACCCCCTCCAGTGCCACCACCCCCCCTCCAGTGCCACCGCCACCCCCCCTCCAGTGCCACCGCCACCCCCCTCCAGTACCACCCCCCCCCCTCCAGTGCCACCACCCCCCCCTCCAGTGCCACCGCAACCGCCCTCCAGTACCACCACCCCCCCTCCAGTGCCACCCCCCCCCAGTACCACCACCCCCCCCCCTCCAGTACCACCACCCCCCCCCCCTCCAGTACCACCACCCCCCCCCCAGTACCACCACCGCCCTCCAGTACCACCACTGCATTGGGGACACAGGTTGCACTGGGGACACCGGCTGCACTGGGGACACAGGCTGCACTGGGGACACCGGCTGCACTGGGGACACAGGCTGCACTGGGGACACAGGCTGCACTGGGGACACAGGCTGCACTGGGGACACAGGCTGCACTGGGGACACAGGCTGCACTGGGGACACAGGTTGCACTGGGGACACCGGCTGCACTGGGGACACAGGTTGAATTGGTGACACAGGTTGCATTGTTGACACAGGCTGCACTGGGGACACAGGTTGCACTGGGGACACAGGTTGCACTGGGGACACAGGTTGCACTGGGGACACAGCTTGAATTGGTGACACAGGTTGCACTGGGACACAGGTTGCACTGGGGACACAGGCTGCATTGGTGACACAGGCTGCACTGGGGACACAGGCTGCATTGGGACACAGGCTGCACTGGGGACACAGGTTGCACTGGGGACACAGGTTGCACTGGGGACACAGTTTGAATTGGTGACACAGGTTGCACTGGGGACACAGGTTGCATTGGGGACACAGGTTGCACTGGGGACACAGGTTGCACTGGGGACACAGGTTGCATGGGGACACAGGTTGCACTGGGGACACAGGTTGCACTGGGGACACAGGTTGCACTGGGGACACAGTTTGAATTGGTGACACAGGTACTGGGGACACAGGTTGCACTGGGGACACAGGTTGCATTGTTGACACAGGGTGCACTGGGGACACAGGTTGCACTGTTGACACAGGCTGCACTGGGGACACCGTTTGAATTGGTGACACAGGTACTGGGGACACAGGCTGCACTGGGGACACAGCTTGCATTGTTGACACAGGCTGCACTGGGGACACAGGTTGCACTGGGGACACAGGCTGCACTGGGGACACAGTTTGAATTGGTGACACAGGTTGCACTGGGGACACAGGTTGCACTGGGGACACAGGTTGCACTGGGGACACAGGTTGCACTGGGGACACAGGTGCACTGGGGACACAGGTTGCACTGGGGACACAGGTTGCACTGGTGACACAGGGTGCACTGGGGACACAGCTTACATTGGTGACAATGGCTGCACTGGGGACACAGGTTGCACTGGGGACACAGGCTGCATTGGTGACACAGGCTGCACTGGGGACACAGGTTGCATTGGGACACAGGCTGCACTGGGGACACAGGCTGCACTGGGGACACAGGGCACTGGGGACACAGGTTGCACTGAGGACACAGCTTACATTGGTGACACAGGCTGCACTGGGGACACAGGTCGCACTGCACTGGGGACACAGGCTGCATTGGGGACACAGGTGCACTGGGGACACAGGTTGCATTGGTGACACAGGCTGCACTGGGGACACAGGCTGCACTGGGGACACAGGCTGCACTGGGGACACACAGGTGCACTGGGGACACAGGCTGCACTGGGGACACAGGCTGCACTGGGGACACAGGCTGCACTGGGGACACAGCTTACATGGGGACACAGGCTGCACTGGGGACACAGGTTGCACTGGGACACTGGCTGCATTGGGGACACAGGTTGCACTGGGGACACAGGTTGCACTGGGACACAGGTTGCACTGGGGACACAGGTGCACTGAGGACACAGCTTACATTGGTGACACCGGCTGCACTGGGGACACAGGTTGCACTGGGGACACAGGCTGCATTGGTGACACAGGCTGCACTGGGGACACAGGTTGCACTGGGGACACAGGTTGCATTGCACACACAGCTGCACTGGGGACACAGGTTGCACTGGGGACACAGGTTGCACTGGGGACACAGGTTGCACTGGGGACACAGGTTGCACTGGGGACACAGGTTGCACTGGGGACACAGGTTGCATTGGTGACACAGGTTGCACTGGGGACACAGGTTGCACTGGGGACACAGGCTGCATGGGACACAGGCTGCACTGGGGACACAGGTTGCACTGGGGACACAGGTTGCACTGGGGACACAGGTTGCACTGGGGACACAGGTTGCACTGGGGACACAGGTTGCACAGCTGGTGACACAGGCTGCACTGGGACACAGGTTGCACTGGGGACACAGGGGACACAGGTGCACTGGGACACAGGTTGCACTGGGGACACAGCTTGCATTGGTGACACAGGCTGCACTGGGGACACAGGTTGCACTGGGGACACAGGCTGCATTGGGACACAGGCTGCACTGGGGACACAGGTTGCATTGGTGACACAGGTTGCACTGGGGACACAGGTTGCACTGGGACACCGGCTGCACTGGGGACACACTGGCTGCACTGGGGACACAGGCTGCACTGGGGACACAGGCTGCAATGGTGACACAGGCTGCACTGGGGACACAGTTTGCATGGGTGACACAGGTTGCACTGGGGACACAGGTTGCATTGTTGACACAGGTTGCACTGGGGACACAGGGTGCACTGGGGACACAGGTTGCACTGGGGACACAGGTTGCACTGGGGACACAGGTTGCACTGGGGACACAGGTTGCATTGGTGACACAGGTTGCACTGGGACACAGGTTGCACTGGGGACACAGGTTGCACTGGGGACACAGGTTGCATTGGTGACACAGGTTGCACTGGTGACACAGGTTGCACTGGGGACACAGGTTGCACTGGTGACACAGGTTGCACTGGGGACACAGGCTGCACTGGGGACACAGCTTACATTGGTGACAACGGCTGCACTGGGGACACAGGTTGCACTGGGGACACAGGTTGCACTGGGGACACAGGTTGCACTGGGGACACAGTTTGCATTGGTGACACCGGTTGCACTGGGGACACCGGTTGCACTGGGGACACAGGTTGCACTGGGACACAGGTTGCACTGGTGACACAGGTTGCACTGGTGACACAGGGTGCACTGAGGACACAGCTTACATTGGTGACAACGGCTGCACTGGGGACACAGGTTGCACTGGGGACACAGGTTGCATTGGTGACACAGGCTGCACTCGGGACACAGGTTGCACTGGGGACACAGGCTGCACAGGTGGGGGACACAGGCTGCACTGGGGACACAGGCTGCACTGGGGACACAGGTTGCACTGGGGACACAGGTTGAATTGGTGACACAGGTTGCACTGGGGACACAGGCTGCACTGGGGACACAGGTTGCACTGGGGACACAGTTTGAATTGGTGACACAGGTACTGGTGACACAGGGTGCACTGGGGACACAGGTTGCACTGGGTCAAAATCATGCTTTTTTTTGGGGGGGGGGGGGGGGGGGCCCTTCCTGATTTCTTGCACCGGGGCCCTGAGGTTTCTAGTTACGCCTCTGACTATACTACCTCTATTTTATTTCCACCCACTTTCCTAATTTCCTCTTTAAGGTGGCCATACACAGTAAAATCGGACTGTACAGCCTCCTCTAGATCTACCATCAGCTATGTAGTGCAAGGGCCTGCCTGATTACATTGTCTTGGCAAATCTAAAGGAAATTGTACAGGGATTGTATAGTGTATGGGCAAGTTTTCTACAAGTTCAGTTGTGTTCATAAGTTTACATACTCTGTCAGAATTTGTGATTTCTTGGCCATTTTTCAGAGAATATGAATGATAACACAAAAACTTTTCTTTCACTCATGGTTAGTGTTTGGCTGAAGCCATTAATTATCAACTGTGTTTACTCTTTTTGAACCCAAATGACCCTGATCAAAAGTTTACATACCCCAGTTCTTAATACTGTGTATTGCCCCCTTTAACATCAATGACAGCTTGAAGTCTTTTGAGGTATTTGTGGATGAGGCTCTTTATCTTCTCAGATGGTAAAGCTGCCTTTTCCTCTTGGCAAAAAGCTTCCAGTTCTTGTAAATTCTTGGTCTGCCTTGCATGAACTGCACATTTGAGATCTCCCCAGAGTGGCTCAATGATATTGAGGCCACTCCAGAACCTTAACTTTATTCTGATGTAGCCAATGACAGGTCAACTTGGCCTTATGTTTTGGATCATTGTCATGTTGGAATGTCCAAGTACATCCCATGCGCAGTTTCCCCAAAACATCAGTGATCCACCTCCGTGTTTCACAGTAGGAATGGTGTACCTTTCATCATAGGCCTTGTTGACTCCTCTCCAAATGTAGCATATATGGTTGTGGCCAAAAAAAGCTAAATTTTGATCTCATTACTCCAAATGACTTTGTGCCAGAAGGTTTGAGGCTTGTCTCTGTGCTGTTTGGCATATTGTAACTGGGATACTTTGTGGCATTTGCATAGTAATGGCTTTCTTCTGGCGACTCGATCACGCAGCCCATCTTTCTTCAAGAGCCTCCTCATTGTGCATCTTGAAACAGCCACACCACATGTTTTCAGATAGTCCTGTATTTCACCTGAAGTTATTTGTGGGTTTTTCTTTGTATCCTGAACAATTTTCCTGCCAGTTGTGGCTGAAATCTTAGTTTGTCTACCTGACCGTGGTTTGGTTTCAACAGAACCCCTCATTTTCCACTTCTTGATTAGAGTTTGAACACTGCTGATTGGGTTTCTTAATTCCTTGGATATCTTTTTATATCCATTTCCTGTTTTATACAGTTCAACTACCTTTTCCACCAGATCCTTTGACAATTCTTTTGCTTTCCCCATGACTCAGAATCTAGAAACGTCAGTGCAGCACTGGATGAAAGATGCAAGGGTCTGTCAGGATTCCAGAAACTCACTGACCTTTTATACACAAACAATAATTACAAGCAAACAGATCACAGGTGAGGATGGTTACCTTTAATAGCCATTCAAACCCCTTTGTGTCAACTTGTGTGCATGTTATCAGGCCAAAATCACCAGGGTATGTAAACTTTTGATCAGGGTCATTTTGGTACTCTTTGTTGCCATTATGATTTAAAAAGAGTAAACACAGTTGATTGATAATAAATGGCTTCAGCCAAACACTAACCATGAGTGAAAGAAATGTTTTTTGTGTTATCATTCATATTCTCTGAAAAATGACCAAGAAATCATAAATTCTGCCAGGGTATGTAAATTTATGAGCACAACTGTACATAGGAGGGAGTAGATCAGTGGTTCTCAACTCCTGTCCTCAGGACCCACTAACAGGCCACATTTTAAGTATTACCTTGGGGAGATGCAGACTAGAATACTGCAATCACTGAGCAGCAAATAATATCACCTGTGATGTATTTCAGTTATCTTGCCAACCTGGCCTGTTAGTGGGTAGTGAGGACAGGAGTTGAGAACCACTGGAGTAGATGGAGACGCTCAGCTGTCATTGTTTTTGTGTAAGCAGACCAATTTCACTTTCAGGCCCCATTCACAACTAGTAATGGGAGCACACGTTTTTGGCACATTTTTACTGAGACACGTATAGAGCAGCTTATTGATGGAAACTGTCCTGACTGGCCCTAAACACATCTGTGCATGTGAATACAAAGTTTCATTCATGAATTATGGAGAGGTAGTCTATCATGCACCCCAGGGATTGAAGGTCTCTTCATAGGAATGAATACGTTTGGCCTTAACATATTAAGAGGAGTTTGGGAATAGCTATGAGAGAGACTAACAGCCACTGTGTGCTCCCCCATGAGTCACACAGCATAATTTTGCCAGAATTGTACTCGGTGAGTATAATACCTTGAAGGGTATTGGGGAGTAACCACTTCAAGTCTGGGCCAATTTTGACATTTCTCACATATATCTAAAAATCTGCATTTTTTTCCCCCCGAAAATTACTTAGAACCCCAAACATTATAAATTGATGTATTCTTTTACATATTTTTGGTAATAAAAATCGCAATAAGCGTATATTGATTGGTTTGCGCAAAAGTTATAGTTTAAATATGCTATATCAATTGGAACATTGGTGATATCCTAATTTAGCTGCCCCTAAAGGGGAAGTTCCGTTTTATGCCCCCCTCCTTTTCTATTATTGGCACTTGTTTGGTGGGGGGGGGGCAGGTATCTTGTTTTGACAGGTACCTGCTCCTAAGCAGGTACCTTGTTTTGACAAGTACCTGCTCATATTACTATTTGGATTGCTGCAGCGATCCACTGAAAATTCTTCCCTCACCCACAACCTTCTGGGACATGTCACAGGTCCCAGACCATTCACGGAACGCAGAAAAGCTTGTGCATGTGCAATGGGAAGCCGGCTGTGAAGCCATAACGAATCACAGCTTTCTGCCCATTGTAAACATGCCTAAACTGGGCACAAGAAGACCAGCAAATAAGCTTTTTGGGTCAGCACAGCACTGGACCTCTGGACAGGTAAGTGTCCTACTATTAAAAAGTCTGCAGCTACAGACATTTCATTTTTTATCCAAAAGGCTGAAGAACTGCTTTAAGTGGAAAAAGACTTTAGGTGCAGTTGAACAACAGGACTATAAAGTGTGGTCCAGTTTTACTCTGATTGGGGAAGAAATCTTTCTTTATCCCCATAGACATTCAGATACCTCAACATTTCACAATGTTTCACAATCTCAAAAAAATCAATACAATTATCTTCTCTGTACCTACACCATAGTTACCCTGTCCAATGAAAACCAAAGACTCTGCACACCCAACAATAATTTATGACCCATAGGCTGCTTTACTTTCTGCACATGCTGTGGGTGACAAAAAGAGAAATGAAATGGACCCACACTTGAACCTGAGATTCCTGAGATTCTTAGGGTTAAGTTGGCAGATTATATACTGTGTACAGCATACTGTGTTTCCCTGCAATCCTCTAAGGCTTAAATGATCTGGACTTATGGCATCTGGTCAACCTGCAGCATATGCAGAGAAGCCATGCATGGACCAATTCTAAAATTTTTTTTGGAGGAGTGCGCATGCGCCGGAGCTCCAGGATGGCCGTGATTTTGCCCTATCAACGCTCGGGCCTACTCACACACACCTGATGGCTACCCTATCCCCGGGATACCTGGACCGGGACCCTGCCACGCCACCTCCAGACCTGTTCCTCAGGCTCTCAGACCTCCTGGAGAAGGGAATGGCCAGCACGGCTGCCCAAATAACTAGGGACATCAAATCACATTTTCAAAACCTTGGATCCAAAATGGAGGCCATAGAAAGTAAATTGGACTTCACGGTATCCAGAACCAATCAAAACTCAGACCACATACAGGTCCTACAAGACCAGCTTGATACAGCCCTATCCAGAATTGACGATTTGGAAAATAGGTCCAGAAGATACAACTTCAGACTACGTGGCCTGCCTGAAAATGTCACGGACATGACCTCTGCAGTCCAGGACCTCATCAAGGCTCTAATCCCCAATACCACTCCTCATTGCCTACAGCTGGACAGAGCCCATAGAGCCCTGGGACCCCCCCGGAAGGATGGTTCCCCCAGGGACATTATCGTTAAGCCTTTTACGCAGGCGGTCATGCGACAAGCACGGTCTTTACCAAAGGTGACCTGTCAGGGCCACCAAGTACAAGTATTCGCTGACCTCTCCCCCTCAACAATCCAGAAGCGTAGATCCCTTAAGCCACTTCTGACGGTCCTATCACAACGGGACATTAAATACAGATGGGCCTTCCCGTTTGCTGTGAAGTTCACCTTGAATGGCAAGACGCATTCCTTCTCAAACTTGGCGGACGGCGAGAAGATCTTCCTCAAACTCATCTCTCAGGAAGCCCCCATGGAATTCTCCAATGCAGTGGCTAGCTCTTCTAAGCGACCTCCTCCAACAAGCCCAATCTCTCCGGTCTGGAACAAAGGCATGCACAAACGATCGAAGGACGGCAGACCCCCATAAGACGGCAAGCAAGTTCTACTTTCACCCGTCTCTCCTTAATTCCCCTCACCATTGAGGGTGACTTTATCTGCTGACGGAGCTGGAAGCTCCTGGCATGACTGGCCCCTTGTTTTTCCCCCCTCCACATCGATTAAACAACTGTTCTGTTTTATTTGTTGTTTATCCAGTCCTCCTCCATAGGCTTCAAGAACTTTGAAGAAAGCCTCTGGTAGTTCCCTACATCCTCCCATGCGAGGGTCCGGGGAAGTCATTGAGTTTCAGGTTCCTGAAATTTAGGGAACAACCCTTTTTTCGGACACGGGGTGCCCGAGCCAGACTATATTGGTTCCGGGAGCTGTCATAGGGCGCCCGGGGGGACCCTCCGCCTCCCCCCAGGGGGCCCTGGGGACCTTGGCTCCCACACAGCCCATGGGTTTGGTTTTATATGGTTGTAGGTTGTTTATAGTTTTTAATTTTTTTCTACATCGAATGTTGTGGTCCGGGGTGACCCACATGTGCCTTCACCTCTCCCACTGTTGCAGTTTTCCTGTACCTGTGGGATGGATAGTCGGCCCCCATTTCGGGGTAACCGTATTTTTTTGGTTGGAGTTTGGTAGTTTGGTCTATATTACACCAAACCCAATAGGTCTTCCTAGAAGACGCCTTGCCCTATTTTGTTTTCTCTTATTTCTCTCTTTTTTTCCTTTCTTTAACTTCTCATTTTTCCAGCTGATCCACCGGGGAGGATCCGGGACCGCAACCAGCACCGGTCTGTACCGTGCCATACCCATGCACCCACTCGGGACCGAACAAGACGGCAGGGGGTAAGTGAGGGTATCTATGACAGCATTCCGCCCCTCTGTCCCCATGGCTAGCACACAACCCCCAGGATCTCATGTCAGGACACAATGTTCAGGGTTTGAACCCCTCTGAAAAGAAGAAAGGCTTTTGATTACTACCATTCCCTTAAACTGGACATAGTTATGCTCCAGGAGACCCATTTCCCAATGCGATACAGCCCTAATTTCCTACACGCTAAAATACCCTACATTCTACATGGCAAACGCGGTAAACAAGACAAAAGGGGTAGCAATCCTGTTTTCAAAACGTAGCAAATTCTCCATGACAGCTGTCAACAGAGACCCAGAGGGTAGATTTATACTGGTCAAAGGCACCATGGAAGGCTCCCTGTACTCCGTGGTGTCATATTACGCCCCCAATGCAGGTCAGACGCAATTCTTCCAATCTCTCTTTAAAACTCTGGTTCCCTCTTGGAAGGCAAAGTCATCCTCGGTGGGGACTCAAATGTAGCCTTTGACCAGGGCCTGGTAAGATCCATACCTCCCAGGGCTCAGTTAACTCGCCCTACTAGAGCTAGTCTTAAAAGAGCTAAACTCTTCCACTCACACGGCCTGGCATATATCTGGAGGGAAATTAACCCAACTAAAAGGGACTATTCCTGCCCCCAACAGACATACGCTAGGATTGACCATGTCCTGGTCTCTCCGAATCTCATCCTGACCGCACTGTCCTCGTCCATCAAAGACACTGTATGGTCTGACCATTCCCTGGTGACCTTTACCCTTCAAAACCTCACCACGCGACAAACAGGTACACACTGAAGACTTAATGAATCGCTTCTCATCGATCCCACCAAAGTTAAGGAAATAAATGACTCCTAAAAGGAATACTTTGCCCTAAACTATGTGGACGATATCTCCCCAGAACTCCTGTGGGCTGCCCACAAGGCAACTGTAAGAGGCAAACTAATTAGTATAGCTACCCGGGTCAAGAGGGAGAGACAATTGGATATAGAGAAACTAGAGAAGGCCTTTCAGACCCTAAAGACTAAACACAAGCACTCCCCCACTAAAACCTCCATGGAACAGTTAGACGCTGCGCGATTAGAGCTCAATCTTGCCCTCACGGCGAAAAACAAATCCGTTGGAGTGGGGCAAAATTCTATATTCAGAAAGATAACATGGGCGCCATGTTGGCCTCTAGATTATCTCCACGGTATCGCGCACAAACCACCCCCTGGATTAGGATAGCGGGACAGCCCCCCACAGCCAACCCAAAGAAAATTCTCTAGGCTTTCCAGGACTTCTATTCCCGGCTCTATAGCTCACCCCCCGCAGACAGGGATCAAGAAATTAATGTTTTCATAAAGGACCTTCCTCTACCATCCCTAACTAACAAGCATAACAATTCGCTAGAGACCCCCTTCTCATCGGAAGAGGTCCTGGAGGTCATTAAGGATCTCAAGAAGGGACCGGCACCTGGTCCCGACGGCCTTTCAGTACCCTACAATAAGGCATTTGCCGATACTCTGGCCCCATACATGGCAACATTTTTCAACGCAAAGACCCAGGGCTTACCCTTAGACCCCCACCTCAATACAGCCTATATAACTGTTATACCCAAACCAGACAAAAATTTGGAGGAGTATGGGAGATAATAGACCCATCTCCCTCATAAATAAGAACCTTAAGATCCTAACAAAAATTCTGGCCATTCGCCTGGCATCCTTCATTAGTCGGTACATCCACAAGGACCAGGTTGGGTTTACACCGGGAGGACAGGGCCCAGATCAGGTCAGAAGGGCAGTAGATATTATTTCCTTTCTACAATCCGGCTGGGACCATGGCCCCAAACAGGAAGGAATGTTGCTTTCTCTTGACTTGCACAAAGCGTTTGACTCGGTGACCTGGTCCTACATTTTTGCCCTCATGGAGCATTGGGGTTTTTGCCAGCGCTTCATGGCGGTGATCCACACCCTCTATTCCTCTCCAAAGGCTATGATACGTCTACAGGGACTCCACTCACAGCTGCATAATATAGCAAGGTGTACTAGACAGAGATGTCCCCTATCCCCCTTAATTTTCGCCATTGCCATCGAGTCCTTGGCAATAGCAATACGCTCCAATCCAAATATCCAAGGAGTAACCTGTGGCCCGCAAACTCACAAATGTGATTTGTTTGCGATGACATTCTCTTGTTTCTCACCTCACTGACCACGACCCTCCCTTATCTCTGCAAACTCCTGAACGAGTTTTCCATCGTCTCAGGTCTTAAAGTAAATTATACCAAATCTCAGGCACTTAATGTCTCCCTCAAACCAGAAGTAGTCTCAGCATTACAAAGCTCATTCAAGTTCGAGTGGAGTGCTTCCTCCATTAAATACCTGGAGATCACTCTCACAGCCAAAATTGAGCACTTGTACCCTTCTAATTGCTCACCCATGTACTCGGCGAGCCCAGAACTATTTGGGCCGTTCGCATCACATTCGTGTGATGCGAGCGGCCCCGCAATGCATTGCGGCCGGCGCGGCCGGCGCAGTGCATTGCTGGCTGATGATTGGCCAAGCATGCACTGTGACCCCGCATGCTTGGCCAATCACAGCGCCGGAAACTCGGAGAGCAATAATTGGCTACAGGCAGGACGCCTGTAGCCAATTAAAGCTCAGGGGCTTTAGTACACGCCCCACCATTTAAAAGGCCGCCACGCCGTCGGCGCCGGTCACATGAGTTCCGGCTTTAGGAGAGATCAGTCTGCTGATTCTGTCTTTGCTTGATACATTGCTCCAGAAAGATTTGCTCTTCTTTGCTAAACCATTGGCTAGTTCTTTGCTAAACCATTGCTACCTAAGTCATTGATCGTTCATTGCTGCTGATTGTGTTTTTAGCTGCTGCTGGGGATTAGTCTGGTGCGTGCTTACTGTTAGTACAGTATTGCAGTAGTACCAACCACAGTGCTGTTAGCACAGCATTGCACCCCAAAGGCACCCATAGGACTTCTAGTGTGTTAGTGGCATCACACAGAGCTCCTATATTTTCTTCCCAGAAGCACCCATAGGACTTCTAGTGTGTTAGTGGCATCACACAGAGCTCCCATATTTTCTTCCCAGAAGCACCCATAGGACTTCTAGTGTGTTAGTGGCATCACACAGAGCTCCCATATTTTCTTCTCAGAAGCACCCATAGGACTTCTAGTGTGTTAGTGGCATCACACAGAGCTCCCATATTTTCTTCCCAGAAGCACCCATAAGACTTCTAGTGTGTTAGTGGCATTACACAGAGCTCCCATATTTTCTTCCCAGAAGCACCCATAGGACTTCTAGTGTGTTAGTGGCATCACACAGAGCTCCCATATTTTCTTCCCAGAAGCACCCATAGGACTTCTAGTGTGTTAGTGGCATCACACAGAGCTCCCATATTTTCTTCCCAGAAGCACCCATAGGACTTCTAGTGTGTTAGTGGCATCACACAGAGCTCCCATATTTTCTTCCCAGAAGCACCCATAGGACTTCTAGTGTGTTAGTGGCATCACACAGAGCTCCCATATTTTCTTCCCAGAAGCACCCATAGGACTTCTAGTGTGTTAGTGGCATCACACAGAGCTCCCATATTTTCTTCCCAGAAGCACCCATAGGACTTCTAGTGTGTTAGTGGCATCACACAGAGCTCCCATATTTTCTTCCCAGAAGCACCCATAGGACTTCTAGTGTGTTAGTGGCATCACACAGAGCTCCTATATTTTCTTCCCAGAAGCACCCATAGGACTTCTAGTGTGTTAGTGGCATCACACAGAGCTCCCATATTTTCTTCCCAGAAGCACCCATAGGACTTCTAGTGTGTTAGTGGCATCACACAGAGCTCCCATATTTTCTTCCCAGAAGCACCCATAGGACTTCTAGTGTGTTAGTGGCATCACACAGAGCTCCCATATTTTCTTCCCAGAAGCACCCATAGGACTTCTAGTGTGTTAGTGGCATCACACATAGCTCCTATATTTTCTTCCCAGAAGCACCCATAGGACTTCTAGTGTGTTAGTGGCATCACACAGAGCTCCTATATTTTCTTCCCAGCAGCACCCATAGGACTTCTAGTGTGTTAGTGGCATCACACAGAGCTCCCATATTTTCTTCCCAGAAGCACCCATAGGGCTTCTAGTGTGTTAGTGGCATCACACAGAGCTCCTATATTTTCTTCCACAGAAGCACCCATAGGACTTCTAGTGTGTTAGTGGCATCACACAGAGCTATTATATTTTCTTCCCAGAAGCACCCATAGGACTTCTAGTGTGTTAGTGGCATCACACAGAGCTCCTATATTTTCTTCTCAGAAGCACCCATAGGACTTCTAGTGTGTTAGTGGCATCACACAGAGCTCCTATATTTTCTTCCCAGAAGCACCCATAGGGCTTCTAGTGTATTAGTGGCATCACACAGAGCTCCTATATTTTCTTCCCAGAAGCACCCATAGGACTTCTAGTGTGTTAGTGGCATCACACAGAGCTCCTATATTTTTTTCCCAGAAGCACCCATAGGACTTCTAGTGTGTTAGTGGCATCACACAGAGCTCCTATATTTTCTTCCCAGAAGCACCCATAGGGCTTCTAGTGTGTTAGTGGCATCACACAGAGCTCCTATATTTTCTTCCCAGAAGCACCCATAGGACTTCTAGTGTGTTAGTGGCATCACACAGAGCTCCTATATTTTCTTCCCAGAAGCACCCATAGGACTTCTAGTGTGTTAGTGGCATCACACAGAGCTCCTATATTTTCTTCTCAGCAGCACCCATAGGACTTCTAGTGTGTTAGTGGCATCACACAGAGCTCCTATATTTTCTTCCCAGAAGCACCCATAGGGCTTCTAGTGTGTTAGTGGCAGCACACAGAGCTCCTATATTTTCTTCTCAGCAGCACCCATTTTTTATACTAAATACACTACCGATTACAATGGCTGGAAGACCGCCAAGGAGAGGCAGAGCGTGCCGAGGCAAGAACACAGGGCAGGCAGGCTCTGTTTCTAGAGACAACAGTGCTAGCCGTGGACGTGGTCGTGCATCGTCATCAGCACGTGGCCATGGGACACGCTTGTCTTTGTTTTCGGCAGCTGGACATGTGGAGCCGCATCATGCCGAAGGCTTGGTAGAATGGATGACCAAGCCCTCCTCATCCTCCTCATCCTCTCTCACCCAGGCTCAGGGTACTGGCAGAGCAGCTGCAACGCGTACTCAATGGCATCATCAGCCACCCCTTCCCTAGACCCACCATGTCCTCCTGAGGAGTCCCCCGAACTCTTTGAGCACAGTGTTGGGTACATGCTCCAGGAGGATGCCCAACGATTCGAAGGCTCGGATGATGATACCCAGCTTGAGGAAGTCAGTAGTGTGCGCGCAGAGAGAGGGGATGCTGAAGGACAGCAATCTGGCAGTACTGTTCCACCAGCTGCAGCTTACTGCCAGGTTTGCTCTAGTGGTGAAGAGGGAGGGGATGATGAGGTCACTGACTCCACGTGGGTGCCTGAAGGGAGAGAGGAGGAGGAGGAGGAGGAGGAGGATGCGTCGTCACATGTCCAACGAGGCAGGATGCCCCCTGGAGGCCAGCTAGAGGCCAGCACAGCAACTGTACCACACCGCAGAGCTCCGCCTGTGCAGGGCGCTGCCTCTGCACGTTATCAGAAAAGTTCTTTGGTGTGGGCCTTTTTTGAGACGAGTGCATCAGATCGCACCACTGCTATTTGCAATATTTGTCTCAAGCGTATCTCGCGTGGCCAAAACATCAGCCGCTTGGGCACCACAAGCATGAGCAGACATATGTCGACCTGCCATGCAGCTCGTTGGCAAGCACACATAAAAGACCCACACCAAAGAACAAAGCGGACCTCTCCTTGCTCCTCATCAGCTGGGATCTCCATCCCCACTATATCTTCAGTCCTCTCCGAAAGCTGCTCTGAGAGGACTGAAGGTGTAGAATTAGGTGTGTCACAACCAAGTACTTGCAGTACACCGACGTCCGATTGTAGCAGGCAAATTTCCCTGCCCCAGCTGCTGGACCGTCGAAAGAAGTATACTCCCAGCCATCCACATGCCCAGCGGTTGAATGCTAGCTTGGCTAAATTGCTAGCACTTCAACTTCTGCCTTTTCAGTTGGTAGACTCGGCCCCCTTCCGTGAGTTTGTTCAATGTGCGGTTCCTCAGTGGCAGGTTCCCAAACGCCACTTTTTCTCACGGAAGGCGATTCCGTCTCTCTACCGGCATGTGGAAGGCAATGTCCATGCCTCGCTGGACAGGGCGGTCAGCGGTAAGGTGCATATTACCGCTGACTCATGGTCCAGCAGGCATGGACAGGGACATTATCTTTCTTTCACGGCCCATTGGGTCACTCTATTGGCAGCTGGGAGGGATGCAGGACAAGGTGCAGTAGTGTTGGAGGTTGTTCCGCCACCACGCCTCCAAAATGCTACTACTGGTTGTGACACACCTCTCTCCTCCACCCCCCCCCTCTTCTTCTTCCTCCAGTGCTCTGTCCTCGGAACCAGCGGTGCTCCGTAGGCGTACAAGGGGCTACGCGAGTACGCAGGCAAAAAGATGCCATGCCGTGCTTGCGCTGGTGTGTTTGGGGGACAGGAGCCACACTGGGCCAGAGGTTCTGGCAGCTCTGCAGGGGCAGGCCGAGAGGTGGTTGAAGCCACGCCAGCTTAAGCCAGGAATGGTCGTTTCTGACAATGGCACCAACCTCCTCTCCGCCCTGCGACAGGGGCAGCTCACCCATGTGCCCTGTATGGCTCACGTCCTCAACCTGGTGGTGCAGCGGTTCTTGGGCAGGTTCCCAGGCTTACAGGATGTCCTGAGGCAGGCCAGGAAAGTCTGTGTGCATTTCCGCCGATCTTATAATGCCAGTGCTCGGCTGACTGAGATGCAAAAGGAGCTGAACCTGCCCAAGAACCGCCTAATATGTGACATGCCCACCAGGTGGAACTCAACGTTGGCCATGCTGCAGCGACTGCACACGCAGCAGAGGGCCATCAATGAGTACCTTTGCGACTACGGCACCAGGACAGGGTCAGGGGAGCTTGGCTTTTTTTCCCCAGCATGATCAGGGATACATGCACTGTCCTCTCACCATTTGAGGAGGCCACGAGGATGGTGAGCAGTGACAGTGCATGCATCAGTGACACTGTACCTCTTGTCCACCTGTTGGAGCATACGCTGCGTCGGATAATGGACAGGGAACTTGAGGCAGAACAGAGCAGGAAGAGGAGGACTTCCTTGCCTCTCAAGGCCCCCTTTATCCAGACAGTGTTCCTTCTGTCCCACCCATCACACAGGAAGAGGAGGAGGAGGAGGAGGAGGAGGAGGATTGTGTGAGCATGGAGGTGGAGCCTGGCACTCAGCATCAGCAGCAGCAGTCTTTTAGGGATGATGTACAGTCCCAACAAACCAGTGGACTTGTACGTGGCTGGGAGGAGGTGGCTGGCGATCATGTCATCCTCAGTGACCCAGAAGACTCCGGACCGAATGCCTGACCGCTAACCTACGCTGCATGGCCTCCCTGATCCTGCAAAGCCTGCGGAAGGATCCTCGTGTTCTTCGGATCAAGGAGAGGGACCATTACTGGCTGGCCACTCTCCTTGATCCACGGTACAAGGGTAAGGTTGCGGACCTTATCTTGCCGTCGCAGAGGGAGCAGAGGATGAGACATCTCAGGGAGGCCTTGCAGAAAGGTCTGTGCAACGCGTTCCCAGAAACTGGGAGGTTACAAACTCCTGGTCCTGGACGACGAGTTGCTGAGGCTTCGGTCAGTAGCAGAAGGAGCGATGGGGAAGGTGGACGTCTGACCGATGCGTTCAGACAATTTTTTAGTCCGCAGCCCCAATATATGATCGGTTCCAGCAACCATCGCCAGCGTCTGATATACATGGTGCAGGAATACCTAGGGGCAAGGTCAGACTTGGACACCTTTCCCACCGAAAATCCTCTGGCTTACTGGGTCCTGAGGATGGATCACTGGCCAGAGCTTGCACAGTATGCAATTGAGCTACTGGCCTGTCCTGCATCCAGCGTTCTTTCCGAACGCACATTCAGTGCAGCTGGAGGATTTGTCACCGATCATAGGGTGCGCCTGTCCACCGACTCGGTTGATCGACTGACCTTCATAAAAATGAATCAGTCTTGGATCACCACCAGCTACCAGGCACCTGAAGCGGATATAACGGAATAATTTATAATGTCACATCCCTTCAAGACTGCCTATGCTGATGCTGAGTGACTGTCCTGTTATGTTCACTGACTATCCTCTTCCTCCTCCTCAATGATCCATGCCACCACACCAGTGCCTAAGGCACAATTTTTCAGCCCCTGTATAACAGGGGCGTGTACTTACAATTTTTTTAAAAAATGCTTCGCAACAGGTGTGACTGCTGTGCTCCAAGTACAGTATCTGTGAGGGGTTGCAGTGTTGTGGCACCAGCACCAGTGCCTAAGGCACAATTTTTCAGGCCCTGTTGGGGCGTGTAATTACAATTTTTAGGCAATGCTTTGCAACAGGTCTCATTGCTGTGCTCAGAGTACAGTATCTGTGAGGGGTTGCAGTGTTGTGGCACCAGCACCAGTGCCTAAGGCACCATTTTTCAGCCCCTGTATAACAGGGGCGTGTAATTACAATTTTTTAAAAAGATGCTTCGCAACAGGTGTGACTGCTGTGCTCCAAGTACAGTATCTGTGAGGGGTTGCAGTGTTGTGGCACCAGCACCAGTGCCTAAGGCACAATTTTTCAGCCCCTGTTGGGGCGTGTAATTACAATTTTTAGGCAATGCTTTGCAACAGGTCTCATTGCTGTGCTAAGAGTACAGTATCTGTGAGGGGTTGCAGTGTTGTGGCACCAGCACCAATGCCTAAGGCACAATTTTTTTCAGCCCCTGTTTAACAGGGGCGTGTAATTACAAATCTTGATCTAATAGTTCACAGCAGGGCCCATTCCTGCGCCCACCAAGAGTAACTATGAGGGCCTACAGTCTTGTGGCAACACCGTCCACCACCACCACCACCACCACCGCCAAAGGCCCAATTTTTCTGCCCTGTTCAACAGGTGCATGCAATTCCAAATCTTGATCTAATAACTCACAGCAGGGCCCATTCCTGCACCCACCAAGAGTAACTGTGAGGGCTTACAGTCTTGTGGCAACACCGTCCACCACCACCACCACCACCACCACCAAAGGCCCAATTTTTCTGCCCGGTTCAACAGGTGCATGCAAGTACAAATCTTGATCTATTAACTCACAGCAGGGCCCATTCCTGTGCCCACCAGTCTTGTGGCTACACCAACATCTAATAGGGCAAATTTCTGCAGAGTATATACTGCAGGCCCCTACTTTCAAACATCCAACTTACAAACGACTCCTACTTGCAAACGGAAAGAGAAAACAGGAAGTGAGAGGAAATCTACCCCTAGGAAGGGAAATTCTATCCTGTTAGATTTAATTTGGGAAAAAGGTATCTCCTCTCTACTGATGCTTTATCACCAATCCTTGTTTCAATTAAAACCCCACTTTTCCAAAAACATTTGTCATTGGGACGGAAAGTGAGGTGACATGTTCTGAACAGATGTGCAAAGACAGCAAATGTTACAGGGGTGATAACCCCTCCCTATGTTCTCCAAAAAGCTTAAAAATAGATTTTTTTGGGATGGAGCTACACTTCATAATGTACCTGTTCAGATTCTACTTAAGAACAAACCTACAGTCCATGTCTTGTTTGCACCACCTATATAGTGCTGTTCAGAGTATATAGGGTTGTAGGTATAGGGTTTTATTTTGGGTGCGGGGTCCCCCTTAATATCCATACAAGACCCAAAGGGGCTGGGGTGGGGGGGGGGGGGGGGTGATGGGGTAGCCATGCCATTTTTCTCAAGGATTTTCAGCCATATGGCGGCCAGGACAAGACATGACATTAAAGCCGCAAGTGGTTTTAAATGGCTTCTTTTTTTCCTTTACAAATGTCATTTTGTGCAAGGACAGTTCTAAACACGGGAAACACATGCCACTTCACAGGCATACTTTAGACACCCCCCAGGTACCATATTTAAAGGAAAATTTCACTTTTTTTTTTTTCACTTTATGCATCATTAAAATGACTGCTCCCGAAAAAACGTTAGTTTTTAAAAGTTCTTTTTGCATTGATATATGTCCCCTGGGGCAGGACCCGGGTCCCCAAACCTGTTTTATGACATTAACATGCATATTGGCCGTTGTAATTAGCAATTTTGATTTCGAACGTTCGCGTCCATTATAACGAATAGGGTTCGAAAATTTGCGCGAACTTTCGGTCCGTTCGAAGGTTCTGGTGCGAACCGAACCCGGGGGTGTTCGGCTCATCCCTAATCAGGCCCTGTTTCCCAGAAATTCTGTGTGCAGAGCCTGGAAATGCCAGCCTCAGAGCACTACAGGTTTCAACAGATAGAGCACTTCCTACATGGGCTATGGAAGGGGAAACCAATCCTACCAAAATGTACACCTTATGAAATGTGGTGCGGACAGGCTGGGGATCAGAGGGGTGGAATCTCCATTATTTATCAATCACTTGCTCTCCCATGCTAGCATGGCAAAATGACCTCCAAATTAGTTGGGACCTCAAGAGGTGGCAGTCCTCATTTTCCAGAGCTTTCAAGGGGGTGAGAAACATCTCCCTAGTTGAATCAGGCGTCAAGGTCTTAACCAGGTGGTACCTCACCCCCTCAAAGTTGGCTTCCTTTTTCCCCACAGCGAGTCCCCTCTGCTTCTGTGGTTGCCATCTCACAGGCTCCATGGCCCATATTTGGTGGTAATGCCCTAGAATTAGGCCATTCTGGAGCAGGATGTTCACCCTGATGCAGAGTGTGACTACTCACCAGCCCCCGAGGATCCCAACTATAGCTCTCCTGAACGCCAATCTCCCTGGAATTCCCAAAGAAAGCTGCAAACTAATACATTTTATGCTGCTAGGGGCCAAGATGACCATAGCTAAAGTGTGGAAACAACCCACGGTAACCCTTTCAGCAGCCAAACGTAAGATCTCCTGGATCATGTCGCAGGAGAAACTTGTCAGCATATTAACGGACACGGTCCCGAAGTTCAAAGCCATCTGGGAAACCTGGTCCCTGTATGTGGGGGTTCCTCTACGCCTGGGTTTCCAGGCCCAACCAGAAACTATTGGCAACGGCCACTCGGATCCCCCCCGGTAAGATTGGATCTCTCCCTCCTTCACATCCTTTCACTGTGACTCTCTCTTCTCACCCTCTTCTCCCTTTCTCCTCCCATCTTAAGTACTTTCCGACTAAATATGGCCCTTTTGCCAGGCTGGAATCTGGAACGATAGTCTGACATATAGCCTTCCCCACCAAGCTAAATGGCACCACGTCAACAATTATCTACCGGCCATGAGGTCTTTAGCCTTCTTTGGGACGGGGGAATCCTCCAGGCACAGATAGCTCCCATTAGGGGTGCCGGAGGTCTTCTCCCCAAGATCCTGTTCCAACGCCTGAGTTGCGGGTTAGGTCCTTTAGATTGAAAATGCCTGCTCCTGGTCGACTATCCGGTTCCATAATACCCTTGCTTGTTTGTTGCCATAAAGTAATGTGACTTCAACTATGAAAAGAATATACTTGTTGTTTATTTTCTTGTTCAAAACCAATAAAAATCTTTGAAAAGGAAAAAATAAATAAAAATGATCATGGTTACAAGCTGCAGATGAGTAAGTACAGAACAAGCAGAGTATAGCATAGGGTTGTGCAATACAAATTAAATAACATGAGATATATCAAAAGACATGGATATCTATCAGTGTCTCTAATACACAGTACATCTGTCTCCTCTAACTGTTATTTTTATAATGCAAAATCACATTTATTTGGCATAAAATCAATACTAGCTATCATGATTGTATACACTTGGGAGGAGCTACTTGAAAAACAGTATAAAGCATTGGTGTCAAGAATATGAAGATAACAGTATACAGTTTGTAGTTAATGCAGGGTGAAGTTCCCATCAGAAGGGATGGATTGTATATTAGGTAGGCCATGAGGTAAGCTCCCTCACTTTTGCTGTAAAATGTTCTAATCTTCTAATGTCTGCTATACTATTTAACCATTGGGTATGAAATGGGATCAAGGTCATTCTCCAATGAAGTAGAATAAGTCATCTAGCTGCTGTCATCATGTGGGTGACAATTTTTTGCATCTAGATAAACCCTGGAAAGATAGTCCTAGGAGACATTGGTAGAGATACATATAAAGTGGCGGTGCGCCCCCTCTCTCCAGCCACCCCCATATGACCAATGGATAGATTCATGCATTGCATGAATCTATTTATGGCCGCCGCTGCCACCCCCTATTCAGGCGCCCGGTCCCTTTTCGTTTTGATGGCACAGTGGCAGCGTTTGATGGGCACAGTGGCTACGTTTGATGGGCACAGTAGCAGCAATTGATGGGCACAGTGGCTGCATTTGATGGACACAAAGGCTACATTTGATGGACACAGTGGCTACATTTGATGGGCACAGTGGCGGCAATTGATGGCACAGTGGCTGCGTTTGATGGCACACTGGTGTTTGATGGGCACAGTGAGGCTGCAATTGATGTTTTTTATTTTTTATTTTTCAGTTTGTTTGCGCCCCCCAAAATTTTTGAGCACCAGCCTCCACTGCATATAATACCTGCTTCAATATCTGCATCACTTATGTCCAAAAATGATGTGTATGGGGGCACTGCCATAAAATACTGTATGATATAGGGTTCCTGTCCCCTGGCCACATCTCCAGTTTTCTTCAGGTATTGTCAGGTCATACGCATGCAAGACCTCAGGGGTCCTGTACCAGACCATCAAGATCTTATAAATGTTTTCTTTGTATATCACACATAGTAAAGACTTGGCTGCCACTGCCCAAATTTTGTCCCATTGTGCTAAGGGCAGTGGCGGCTGGTGCTCAAAATTTTTGGGGGGCGCAAACAAACAGCATCACTGTGCCATCAAACGCTGCCACTGTGCCCCAAACGCTGCCACTGTGCCCATTAAAAGCTGCCACTGTGCCCATTAAACGCTGCCACTGTGCCCATTAAATGCTGCCACTGTGTCCATTAAATGCCACTGTGCCCATTAAACGCTGCCACTGTGCCCAATAAATGCTGCCACTGTACCCATTAAACACTGCCACTGTGCCCATTAAATGCTGCCACTGTGCCCCAAGTGCTGCCATTGTGCCTCAAATGCTGCCACTGTGCCCATTAAATGCTTCCACTGTTCTCCAAACACTGCCACTGTGCCCCAAGTGTTGCCACTGTGCCCATCTAACGCTGCAATTGTGCCTCAAATGCTGCCACTGTGCCTATTAAATGCTGCCACTGTGCTCCAAACACTGCCACCATGCCCCAAGTGCTGCCACTGTGCCCATCTAACGCTGCCACCGTGCCCCAAGTGCTGTCATTGTGCCCATTAAATGCTGCCAATGTGCCCTCTGCCCGCCATCTACCGGCACTTACCTTGTCTCGGTGTGCAGCTGGTGACGGCGTCAGGCGGCGAGCAGTGTCTCCTCATCAACCCGACATCTTCTCCCGGGCTCCTCCTGTCTTCTGCAATCACAGCGCCTGTGACTTCAGCCAATCAGGTGACCGGTAACACAGACCCGGCAACCTGATTGGCTGAGAGGCAGGTCTGTGTTAGGGAAGCGATGTATTCGCTTTGCTAACACAATACTGTGTAAACAGCGAATGCACAGCATTGCGCCCGCTGTTTACACTTATGGAAGCCTATTAGAGCCCACCGCTCTAATCAGGTCCCCTATTAGAGCTTACAGCTCTAATAGGGCGCTTTCAAAAACACCCCCCCCCTGCTGTAATTCAGATGTCCGGCGCCCGACAAGGGGCCGGACACCTGAATAGGGGGCGGCAGCGGTGACAATAGATAGATTCATGCAATGCATGAATCTATCTATTGGTGATAGAGCGGTGCAGGAGAGAGGGGGCGGCGCTCTTGCGCCCTCTATGCACGCACCGCCACTGGCTAAGGGGATAGCGTGTTGAAGTGCTTTTTCCCATTTAGTCATATCAGTTAGAACAATTTGAGTGTGCTGAGCATGTCACAAAACACATGGCAATTAAAAAAAAGTGCCATGTTTATAATGCTATTTCAAACTAAATATACAATTATTTGGAATAAAACTTGAGAAATATTATTACTAAAGTACAATACAATTATTAAATGTAAATTAGCAGACAATGTAGTCAATTATGAAGTATAGAGAGGGAGCTCTGGCTAAGTTTTTCATATGATCACTGAGTCCTCAGGCACAGTTCCAAGTGAAACTGCTGGTGCACAATGTTCACATTACATTATTCCCTGATAATGGATATAAATACATCAGTGGAATAATTATAGCATGCAATGTACTTCTGTGAACCCACAGGAGAATCACATAATGTGCACATTCTCAGCAAGCTTGAAAAGTCCTGCAGCATCATTGTACAGTAAGAAAGCCACTGAAGAAGTATTGCATTTGATTTTAGAAACACTATTTCCTTCACAGTAATATACAGTGCCTTGCAAAAGTATTTGCCCCCCTTGACTTTTTACCTATATTGTTACATTACAGCCTTTAGTTCAATGTTTTATTAATCTGAATTATATGTGATGGATCAGAACACAATAGTCTAAGTTGGTGAAGTAAAATTAGAAAAATATATACAAATATATATTTTTCAGAAATAAAAAACTGATAATTGGCATGTGCGTATGTATTTACCCCCTTTGTTATGACGCCCATAAAAGCTCTGGTGCAACCAATTGCAACCAATTACCTTCAGAAGTCACATAATTAGTGAAACGATGTCCACCTGTGTGCAATCTAAGTGTCACATGATCTGTCATTACATATACACACCTTTTTGAAAGGCCCCAGAGGCTGCAACACCTAAGCAAGAGGCACCACTAACCAAACACTGCCATGAAGACCAATGAACTCTCCAAACTAGTAAGGGACAATGTTGTTGAGAAGTACAAGTCAGGATTAGGTAATAAAAAAATATCCAAATCTTTTATGATCCCTAGGAGCACCATCAAATCTATCATAACCAAATGGAAAGAACATGGCACAACAGAAAACCTGCCAAGAGACGGCCGCACACCAAAACTGGGCAAGAAGGGCATTAATCAGAGAGGTAGCACAGAGACCTAAGGTAACCCTGGAGGAGCTGCATAGTTCCACAGCAGAGACTGGAGTATCTGTACATAGGATGACAATAAGCCATACCCTCCATAGATATGGGCTTTATGGCAGAGTGGCCAGAAGAAAGCCATTAATTTCAGCAAAAAAGAAAATGGCACGTTTTAAGTTTGCGAAAAGGCATGTGGGAGACTCCCAAAATGTATGGGGGAAGGTGCTCTGGTCTGATGAGACTAAAATTTAACTTTTTGTCCATCAAAGAAAACGCTATGTCTGGCGCAAAACC
This sequence comes from Lithobates sylvaticus, assembly GCA_028564925.1. Lineage (NCBI taxonomy): Eukaryota > Metazoa > Chordata > Amphibia > Anura > Ranidae > Lithobates > Lithobates sylvaticus. The sequence goes on from CM053029.1 coordinate 434,156,695, forward strand.
AAAACATCACCCAAAGAACACCATCCCGTGTGGTGGTGGCAGCATCATGCTGTGGGGATGTTTTTCAGCAGTCGGGACTGGGAGTTGAGGGAAAGATGGATAGTGCTAAATACAGGGATATTCTTGAGCAAAACCTGCACCACTCTGTGTGTGATTTGAGGCTAGGACGGAGGTTCACCTTCCAGTAGGACAATGACCCCAAACACACTTGAGTGGTTTAAGGGGAAACATGTAAAGGTGATGGAATGGCCTAGTCAAAGCCCAGACCTCAATCCAATAGAACATCTGTGGTCAGACTTAAAGATTGCTGTTCACAAGCACAAACCATCCAAATTGAAGGAGCTGCAGTAGTTTTGCAAGGAGGAATGGGCAAAAATCCCAGTGGTAAGATGTGGCAAGCTCATGTAGACTTATCCAAATCGACTAGGAGCTGTGATAGCCGCAAAAGATGGCTCTATAAAGTATTGACTCTTGGGGGGTGAATAGTTATGCACATGGCTCTACAAAGTTTTGAATTTAGGGGGGTGAATAGTTATGCACATTGACTTTTTCTGTTATCTTGTCCTATTTGTTCACAATAAAAAAAAAAACATCATCTTCAAAGTTGTGGGCATGTTCTGTAAATGAAATAATGCAAATTCTCAAACAATCAATGATAATTCCAGGTTGTGAGGCAACAAAACACGAAAAATGCCAAGGGGGTTGAATATTTTGCAAGGCACTGTAGAAGTACTATATATATATATATATATATATATATATATATATATATATATATATATATATATATATATATGCTGTATATATGTGTGTATATATATATATATATATATATATATATATATATATGCTTCTTTAGGTTCACTGATGTAAACACATAAATTCAAATAACTGACAATATAATCTTGAATGCTGTAAACAATGGGTGGAATATTTTTACAGACAATAATTGTCTTTGTTATAGTTCTGATCTATGACTAAAAAACATAAAATGTATTACTTCCTTTTTTATTTATCAATAAAATTAAAAAATGTACATCAAAAATAGCAACAAACATTGATGGTAAGTAGAACCAACGGAAAAAATTACTCAGCTGTTTGTGTACAAATGCAACAACCATCTTTAAGAAGACCATTAGCTGAACAATCAATTATAAAGAATACAAGCAAACATGCGTTCCACTGGCTGGATGCAATGTCACCAATGGATTTCAACTAACGCGTTTCACCCATCCTCCTGGGTGTCTTCAGAAGACACTCTTTGAAGAAGCCCAGGAGGAGGGGTGAAACACATCAGATGACAGCTATTTCTGACGCTGCATCCGGCTGTTGGAATGCACGGTGGAGTGCACGCTGGTGCGTTATTTTCGGTCCGCTGATTTTGCTTGTATTCTAAGTCCTATGTGAGTGTAATTGATTTTAAGCCTTTTTTAAATAAATGGAAATACGCTATATGGATTTCCCTTATTGTATTTCACATATATGCAATTTGGAGACATATACAGTGGTGTGAAAAAGTGTTTGCCCCCTTCCTCATTTCCTGTTCCTTTGCATGTTTGTCACACTTAAGTGTTTCGGAACATCAAACCAATTTAAACAATAGTCAAGGACAACACAAGTAAACACAAAATGCAATTTGTAAATGAAGGTGTTTATTATTAAAGGTGAAAAAAAATCCAAACCATCATGGCCCTGTGTGAAAAAGTGATTGCCCCCCTTGTTAAAACATACTATAACTGTGGTTGTCCACACCTGAGTTCAATTTCTCTAGCCACACCCAGGCCTGATTATTGCCACACCTGTTCACAATCAAGGCATCACTTAAATAGGAGCTGCTTGACACAGTAAGGTCCACCAGAAGATCCTTAAAAGCTACACATCATGCCAAGACCCAAAGAAATTCAGGAACAATTGAGAAAGAAAGTAATTGAGATCTATCAGTCTGGAAAGGGTTATAAAGCCATTTCCAAAGCTTTGGGAATCCAGCGAACCACAGTGAGAGCCATTATCCACAAATGGCGAAGACATGGAACAGTGGTGAACCTTCCCAGGAGTGGCCGGCCGCCCAAAATTACCCAAGAGCGCAGCGACGACTCATCCAAGAGGTCACAAAAGACCCCACAACAACATCCAAGGAACTGCAGGCCTCACTTGCCTCAGTTAAGGTCAGCGTTCATGCCTCCACCATCAGGAAAAGACTGGGCAAAAATGGCCTGCATGGCAGAGTTCCAAGGAGAAAACCACTGCTGAGCAAAAAGAACATCAAAGCTCGTCTCAATTTCTCCACAACACATCTTGATGATCCCCAAGACTTTTGGGACAAAATTCTGTGGACCGATGAGACAAAAGTGGAACTCTTTGGAAGGTGTGTGTCCAAGTATATCTGGCGTAGAAGGAACACTGCATTTCAGAAAAAGAACATTATACCAACAGTAAAATATGGTGGTGGTAGTGTGATGCTCTGGGGCTGTTTTGCTGCTTCAGGACCTGGAAGACTTGCCATGATAAAAGGAACTATGAATTCTGCTGTCTACCAAGAGATCCTGAAGGAGAATGTCCGACCATCTGTTCGTGTACTCAAGCTGAAACGAACTTGGGTTCTGCAGCAGGACAATGATCCTAAACACACCAGCAAGTCCACCACCGAATGGCTGAAGAAAAACAAAATGAAGACTTTGGAGTGGCCTAGCCAAAGTCCTGACCTGAATCCTATTGAGATGTTGTGGTATGACCTTAAAAAGGCCGTTCATGCTCGAAAACCCTCTAATGTAACTGAATTAGGACAATTCTGCAAAGATGAGTGGGCCAAAATTCCTCCAGGACGCTGTAAAAGCCTCATTGCACGTTATCGCAAAAGCTTGGTTGCAGTTGTTGCTGCTAAGGGTGGCCCAACCAGTTATTAGGTTTAGGGGGCAATCACTTTTTCACACAGGGCCATGATGGTTTGGATTTTTTTTCACCTTTAATAATAAACACCTTCATTTACAAATTGCATTTTGTGTTTACTTGTGTTGTCCTTGACTATTGTTTAAATTGGTTTGATGTTCCGAAACACTTAAGTGTGACAAACATGCAAAGGAAAAGGAAATGAGGAAGGGGGCAAACACTTTTTCACACCACTGTATATCCCTGTGATAATATATCTCTGAAGAAAGAACATATATATATATATATGTGGATATAGCCACAAGTGGAGAACCACAAGCCCCGGAAACCAGGATCATCTGATAAAGTGTGCATGACTCTTATAAACAACTAAGAGTCCACATCAGTCGGTGATGAAGGTGGATCATAGGTAGGAAACATAGGATTGCCAATTTGCATCGTATTTAAGGAATAGAGCACAGCTTTATTAAAGACTGCATTATTATTTATCACTTTAAGAAGAAAACACATGGACAAGTTTTTTTCTGTTATAATTTTTTCTTGAGTATATATATGATTTATGGTTTATTGATTTTTTTTTTAATATATATTAATATTAGGTGGTATGTACAGTGTATAATAGACTAGGTAGCACTCTTTATTGTCAGGTTTCGTTTTTAAGGTTTTGTACGTTATTAAAAAAGCAGCCCGTCACAAAGTTCACACACTTATTAATAATGTATTAATCTATTTATTTATATAGATTTAATCACAAGGAGATCACATAATAAGAGGAATTGATTTCATTTTCACAGTTTATTTATTAGATTTAGCACACATTATACTAGCAGGGGTATAAATTAATATTTGATGTTGATAATACTATTGTAAATTAATCATAAACATATTTAAAATAAAACTTGAGAAATATGATTACTAAAATACAATATAGCTCACTGCATTCTCCAAATAGAATGCTCCCCTTCACAGACAGGTCTGTCCATCCCTCAGACATGTTATTCAAAGGAATTTTGCATTTTTAATGTTTCAATTTAAGCATTACTAAAATTGCTGCTCTCACCAAACTGAATAAAAAAAAAAAATTGCTTTGATATATGGCCTGCAAGGCAGTGCAAGTGCACCCTGTGCCTTTGTTTACTGTATTACTAGCCATTACTCTTTTTTCTACATGTGGCTCCCATTGACTTTAATAGAATTTAGATTTGGCATTTGAAATTTAGTAATGTTCACTAAACCTGCCCCAAACCGAATCCAGGTACGTTTGGTTCACTAGCCAGTAACAGAGGAATTGCAGTTTGGAATTATAGCAGGTAGATTTTGTTGTTAAAATATCAAAGGCCTAGTTTTAATGCTGGCCATACACTATACGAAAAGTCATTCAAACTCGTTTTCGAAAAAACGAACATTCGACCGTGAGAGCAAACGATAGTGCCATCATGTAATGACTGATAAATCGTTCAGTGGACATAAATTAAACCAATTTGTGTTTGTTTTTTCACATATACCTAGTGCAAAAAGTTTGGAAGGGAAACACATTAACGTTTAATTTATCGTTCATTCGGCAGAAAATTTACAAACTTGTCCTTCATCTTTTTGTCTCAAAACACGACTACAGATTTGTGCCCATTAACTGGCCGAAAAAGAACGAACTGTCTAAATGACTGAATTTCAGTCGATTTTTCATATAGTGCATGGCCAGCACTGAGTATTCATTTAGAAAAATTATTTTTTTTTATGTATTCAGTCAGCTTATCTAAAATATACCTTATAATGGGCAAATGTATTGCGTGTAATCCCTAAGCCTGTGTACTTTTCCTATGCTTTTAACCCTTTTCCAATGACCTGAGGAAGGAGGCTATGCCTCAAAAACGTATTGTCATGGTAACTGTGTATTGTTCTCACTCTTTTCCCTCCTGTATCCTGCTCTTGTGGGTTTGTGTGTTCTCGGAGAGCAGCGCCGGCTAGACCGGGCACATGCCCATTAGGATCTGCACGTTGAGCATGGTGGTGGATAGCCTTGGATGTGCTGCCAGGATCCGGGCAGCTAGGTTGAACGTCCACGGCTCCCCCCTCCCTTGTCGGGATCTTGAAGTGTGTGTCCACAGTGGAATCCTTATGCTGTATCTATATTCACACAGTGTAAGTTTGACCATTGTAGTGTTTTTAACTTTACCATATTAAAGCCAAGTTACACTAGGGTGGCTTTACGCTCTCTTTTTTGTGTTTTTTCACCGGAAGAGTTGAAGCTGTTATAGCTGCAAAGGGTGGGCCAACTCAATATTGAACCCTACGGACTAAGAGTGGGATGCCATTAAAGTTCACATGCGTGTAAAGGCAATACTTTTGACAATATATTGTATCCTTAATCAGACAAAGAGAGCCAGAATGGAAGGAAGCGAGCAAAGGGATTGGAAGAAATGTGACAATTGTATCTGGATTTATCAAGAACTGGACATGGAACATACGTTTCTGGTGTGTTTTGGTTCCAGTTGACTGGTATGTAGTTGAAACTCAGTGATTTCAAGGTAGGCTGTATTATTAATCTATTCATCTATTCAATGCTCGTGAAATGTTGTTATCCTACACACACAGTGTAATGAGTTTTTTTCTCTTGTCTAAGTGCCATAGAAAATATAAACATATAAAAGTTCTATTTTTCAATGCAGAAGCTCCCCGTGTCCCTCGTGAGAACAATAGTAAGTGATAAAAGGAAGTTGTTTTAAATACAAACACATTGCAGGAAATTTTAACAAGTTTTGAATTGTATTTGCAGTGACTAATCACAGAAATATGTAAAATGTACCCAAGGTGTAGTTCCTGATAAACCAGTTGTGACATCTTAAGCTTGACTCGTACAAAGGAATGAAAGACTTCCACAAAGCTTTCTCTTAAGAATGATACTATGCACTGCATACAATTCTCTGCCCACCTACACACAAATACAACAATCTCCACCACCCTCCCCTAAAGCAAAGATTGTCTTCTGTTCTCACTGCAGAGGCAAAAACTTCAGTGAAACTTCAAAAGATGAATCATTTCCTTTGCTATATGCTGATAAAAAAAAATAAAAAATAAAAAAAAACATACATTAGAGTATTAACGCTGCTTACAAATCTCAGACAATATGAATTGATTAAAGCATCCTGGAGATTTAAAAATTCCAGGAAAAAGATTTAGAGAATATTAAGCACAAATCATAAAGCTTTCAAGAACTTCACATGAATATTTTATATATCTGGGATGCAACTGTAGGTAAACACTCAAACGGCATGCATAAGCAGGACATTCCCAATAAAAAATCTAATGTTAGACAATTGGGACAGTGTAGCTGTATGCAGCTCTCTTATTTATCAAGTTGCATCATCACAATGGAACTGCAAAGAGGACAAAACAGTAAGGGGCAATAATTATCCCAAAAAACGAAATCGCCAGCTATACAATTATTTTACCTATTAAATATTTAGCAGTTTGCAAAGTGCATGCAACTTCAAATAAAGACGTTCCGCACACTGATGATGACCCCAAACTCAAGTTTGTTTATTGAGCTCATAGAAACAGTGTACAGCACACACTGCAAACCTCCCACTTGCAGTGCAGCCTCCGGTGGGAGGTTTGTAGTGTGTACTGCAGGGCCAGCCCTAGCATGGGTCCCAGTGGGTCCATTGCACCCAGGCAGCACTTTGAGGGAGGCATCAAATTTAACCACAGCCACCTCTCCTTCTCTACTAATTACCTAGCAAATTGACGATCAAGATTTTTTTCCAGCAGTTTTGTATGTCATGATGACAACTTCCCCCCGGGCCACTCTGCCTGTCCCTATACTACCCTAGCCTGCCCCTATACTGCCCTAGCCTGTTCATATACTACCCTAGCCTGCCTCTATGTGGCATTAATAAACATCAATGGATTTCAGTTGTGCCCCACCAGGCCGCCCCCCTCCATGCATGGACAATGTGCCTGGCTGCTGAGTTCATCTCCCCGATCCCTGCCCACTGATGGGCACTGATTGGCAGCATTGATGGGCACTGATTGACAGCACTGATAGGCAGCACTGATGAGCACTGACTGGCAGCACTGATGGGCACTAATTGGCACTGATAGGGGGCACTGATTGGCAGCACTGATGGGCACTAATAGGTGCCCCTGATTGACACTTATAGGTGGCACTGATGATTGGCAGCACTGGTGTCCACTGATAGGCAATGATCGGTGGCACTGTTTGTGACAAACGCGGGTATCAGATCCCTGCCCTCCTCACTAGCTCGTGACAAGGACTGGCCAATCTCACACCGCGCAATGCCACTCTCAGCTGCACCCAGCACAAAGATTTTCCAGCTTGCAGGACCACAATCTAGGTGCCAGCAGCCTGAGAGCGATTGTCACTGGGATAATTAAGCAATTAACCCTTTAACTGCCACCACCTCCTTGGACCGAGCAGGAGGGACTCATAATTTTAACAATAGCAATTATGATTTTAGAATAATCATCTGTAACACACACTGTCATCACAGACAGATATGCTCAGAGGCTTTATCCTATACAGTAGCACTCTTCAAAAAACATGTTCTTTCTAGCTTGCATTAAGAGCTTTAGGGACAAGGTTAACACTTTTCAAAATAAGGTTTTAATAATGAAAAGGTCAAAATTGGTTCAAATAAAATATTACAGAACAATGTATTTAAAAAGAAACAAATATAATATACTGCTACAGAGAAATAAGGTAGAATTGAGAAGAAGGAATACTTGCAATCAATGTCCTTGGGTTGAACAGAGTTCAGTCGATGAGCCAGGTGTTAATCGGTTCTCAAACTTGGCCGATGTTCCTGATTTGATGGTAAATGTCCTGGCATTGTTTTTCTTTGGGATCAAAGGGTTGTTGACAGCTACCAATGACCAATTGTCTGGTCATCTTGTCTAGGGGTTGGTTGCTGGGAGATAACCACTTTCATGACCATGTCTCAGGTACAGTTTGTGATATATTTATATCTCTGCATCTCTACTGTTTACAGGCTGCTAACATCCATATTATTGGCAGGTTTCCAATGTCTATTTTACCTAGGAGGAATAAGGGGTACCAGTGGTTTCCCATATGATGTGACATAGGGGTGTCTGGACTTGAAACACTACAAATTATCTGAGGAAAGAAAATATGTCCCTAACGGGGCTGTGCTATTAATATTTTGGAAGTTATAAAACATGCTAAAGTTTCAGAACTATCTTACTACACTGTCTGAACTTTATGTGGATTGAGCTATTTACGACAGGTATCTGTTGGTTCTCTGGATTTGGGAGGGTGACAGTTTTATTAGGGTTTCCAGCTTTAGATTGTGGATTGGGTAATGGAAAGTATGGGTGTCTGATCACTGGACTGATAAGGTCCTGGCTTCAGTCAACAGTTTGTGTATTGGACAACTTAAAGTAAAAGGTGGAGGGAAGGTCACTGTGTTGTGCCCTTCACTGGACAACATGGGTAGGATGAGCTGCACAATGACAAAATGGCTACTAACCACACAGCTATGCATTAGCCCAGTATGCACGACCATTACACTGTTAGGCAGCAATGATTGGCACTGATAGGCAGCACTGATTGGCACTGATAGGCAGCATTGATTGACACTGATAGACAGGGCTGATTGGCACTGATAGGCTGCATGGATTGACTGCACGGATTGACAGCGTTGGTGGGCGCTAATTGGCAGCACTGATGGGCAGTGGTAGGTGACACTGATAGGCAGCACTGATGGGCACTGATAGGCAGCATTGATGGGCACTGATAGGCAGCGCCGAAGAGCACTAATTGTTGGAACTGATAAGCACTGATAGGCAGCACTTATGAGCACTGATGGACCCTGATTGGCACTGATAGGTGGCACTGATTGGTAGCACTGATTGGTACTGATAGGCCGCACGGATGGGCATTGATTGGCACTGATGGGCAGTAATTGGCAGCACTGATGGGCACTGATAGGAGGCACTAATAAGTGGCACTGATTGGCACTGATAGGCAGCATGGACTTGCAGCACTGATTGGCAGCACTGATTGACACTGATTGGCTCTGATTGGCAGCACTCATGGACACTGACAGGGGAGAGGGAGAGTTTCACATGCAGTAGATTGTGAGGCTTGCCAGAGCCACTCAGTGTGTGAAACTGTCAGACCCCATCCTATTGGCTAATTTTGATAGCTGTTCAGTCCCACCCACCCCTGACATCACTGATTTGTGACAGCTGGTCTCTCTCCCTGCAAGCAGTTACATTCCCTGACAGTTTCACACACTGAGCGGCTCTGGCAAGCCTCACAGTGTACTGCATGTGAAACTGTGTCACAGGCAGCACGGGCTACACACTCCTTGGATGTAGCATTTCAGAGCAGACATCACGGGGTGATTAGGGTGTGCCCTGACACACCCAGCACACTCTGTACGTATGCCTATGTGCATCTGTGAGGAGCACAGAGGAGGGGAAAACTGCAGTTACAGCTCTTGTACATTGTGTGAGGGCTTATTGGAGGAAAGGGAAATCCCCCTTCCCTATAGGCAGAGGAACAAAGGATCATGCAGAGCTGTAGTCTGAATAGACCAGCAGTGTGTTTATCTCCCTCCCTGTTACTAATACATTTCATGTGTCTGGAAAACTTCTCAGAAGTGACTCATGCTGATAACAGAGGAACGAAGCCCCAGAGTGAAACCACACTTAAGCCCCATACACACGGTCGGATTTTCCGATGGATTCTGTCCTATCGGACAATGTTGTCGGAAATTCCGACCGTGTGTAGGCACCATCGGACAGTTTCCATCGGATTGTCCGACGGACAAAGTTCTATCTCCTGCTGGATAGATTTTCCGACAACAAAGTCCGATCACACCAATTCCGATCGTGTGTAGCGAATTCCGACGGACAAAGTGCCACGCATGCTCAGATCACATTACAAGACCAAAGCTATTGGCTACTAGCCTCTACGTAGTCCCGTCATAGGCAACAAACGTCACCACGTTCAGAATGATCGGATTTTCCGACAACTTTGTCCGACCGTGTGTATGCAACACCAGTGTCGGACTAAATCCGTCGGACCAAATCCGATGGATTTGGTGGTCGGATTTTCCGACCGTGTGTATGGGGCTTTAGAGCTTTGGAGAGAGAGAAGTAAACACTGAAGATACTGTATATGTGCTTACCCAGATAGCAAGCAATTGTGTTGCAAGTTTGAAAATGCTAAGCTATTGCTAGACTTGCCAGGCTTCACAAGTTGTTGCACCATTGCAGGAAGACCGCCTTGCATGACTCCAGATCAACTTTCTTTGCAAACCTTCTGCAAGTCTGCTGCAAGTTCTGGTTCAGTTAAGTAGTGCAATATGTTAGAAAAGTATGAGGGATGAAGGTGAGGCAATTATGACCCTACAGAGGTACCATCTCATATAAAATAATTACCGAATGAGAACAAAAATTGGGTGGGACTTTACATGTACCTTGCAGCTTCTAATAAATACACATACCAAAAAAAATAAACAAATCTTTAATTTCCATATACAAATGGTTATATTTTAAAAAGTTGAATACAACTTGTTAAAACCACAGTTACTGTAATGCCCTGTACACATCATGGGCAAAACCGTGGATTTTTTTCCGAAGGAAGTTGGCTCAAACTTGTCTTGCATACACACGGTCACACAAACGTAGTTGGAAATTCCGAACGTCAAGAACGTGGTGACGTACAACACGAACGCCGAGCCGAGAAAAATGTTCAATAGCCAGTGTGGCTCTGCTGCTTGATTCCGAGAATGCGTGGACTTTTATGCGTCGGACTTGTACACACGATCGGAATTTCCGACAAGTTTTGTTGTTGGAAAAGTTGTATTCAACTTTTTAAAATCTAAACATTTGTATATAGAAATTAAAGATTTGTTTATTTTTTTAAGACTTTTTGGTATGTGTATTTATTAGAAAATGTAAGGTACATGTAAAGTCCCACTCCATTTTTGTTCTCATTATGTAGTGCAATAGTCATCCCACCACAGGGATTACTGTGACTTACAGAGCTCTTGCTGTAGACTCAGCACTGCAACTTTGCTCTTTCTAGAGACTTGCCACGCAAATTTGCTACAAATTGGAAAAGTGTCCACTAGAACTTGTGCTTGAAGTGCTCTGCAAGTGCACACTTGAGGTAATTGCTGCATAGTGGATCTTAAAGCAGCATTAAACCTTCAAAACTAAAATGTAATATAATGCAGTTTGCTAGTCCTTTATTGTGGTGGCTGTATTGCTTTTTTTAAGCTTTTTCACTTTTTTGACAAGTTGTGATCCTGCCAGTAACACGGTTCCTATCTTAGGGTGGCTCCACTCTAGATGGAGGAACAATGGAGTCACCTTTGGATTGGACAGCAGCATTGTAAGTCTGGGGAACCTGTTAAAAGCACAGATTTAGATGGGCTTGAGTAATAATTTTAATGCGGAGGTTCACACAAAAATTAAACCTCCGCTTTTGGGAACCCTCCCCCCTCCGGTGTCACATTTGGCACCTTTCAGGGGGGAGGGGGTGCAGATACCTGTCTAAGACAGGTATTTGCACCCACTTACGAGCATAGACTCCCACGGGAATCTATGCCTCTTCCTATCCTGCCGCGCTGTCTGCTGGGACACACACGGGTCCCAAAGACAGCGCGGATGATTCTTATTACGCTGCGTGACTCGCGCATGCGCAGTAGGGAACCGAGAAGTGAAGCCGCAATGCTTCACTTACTGATTCCTTTACCGAGAATGGCGCAGGCAGCAGCCGAGAGCTGAGCGATTGCTCACCCTCGGCTGCCGACATCGCTGGACTCCAGGAAAGGTAAGTGACCATTTATTAAAAGTCAGCAGCTGCAGTATTTGTAGCTGCTGACTTTTAATAATTTTTTGCAGTTAGACTACCTCTTTAGCTGAACTCCAGATTACACTTTAAGGCCCCTTTCACACCTACACGTTTTTCAGGTGCTACAGCGCTATAAATAGCGCCTGTAATGCGCCTGAAAAAAGCGGGTCCTTTAACTCCAGTGTGAAAGCCGGAGGGCTTTCACACTGGAGCGGTGCGCTAGCAGGAAGGAAAAAAAAGTCCTGCTAGCAGCATCTTTGGAGCGGTGAAAGAGCGGTGAAGGAGCGGTGTATTCACCGCTCGTATACCGCTCCTACCCATTGAAATCAATGGGACACCGCGGGGATACCTGCAGCGGTGCTTTGCGGGGAGTTTTAACCCTTTTTCGGCTGCTAGCGGGGGTTAAAACCACCCCGCTAGTGGCCGTATACCGCAGCAAAAACGACGGTAAAGCAGCGCTAAATATAGCGCTGCTTTATCGCCACCGCCCCAGTGTGAAACCGGCCTTAGGCAGCTACAGCAACAGCTTTTTTTCTTTTTGGGGATAAATAATAAAAAATAGTAAGCAAAGCTGTCTTGTTAATTGGTTAGTCCTAACGCTCCAACTGCCATTTTTACTGGACAGCATGATCTGTTTAAAGAAGATGAAAAATAACAGACTTAAGCAGGGTGTACATACACAGAGTATTATTATTATTATGATTATTATTATTATACAGGATTTATATAGCGCCAACAGTTTGCGCAGGGCTTTACAACATGAGGACAGACAGTACACTTACAATACAAATCAATACAGGAGGGATCAGAGGGCCCTGTTCGTTAGAGCTTACAATCTAGAGTACATACAAATGCTTATTGATTGCTGGTTTTCCAGCATAACTGTTCAACAGAAGTGGGTCATTAGACAGGTGCATAGCCTCCCTGAAACACACACCACATTCCAAGCACCGGCCTTGGAGGACTGGATGGGATAACCATCTCTTTTGGCTGATGGCCTGAATTTTCACTTTGTTCTCCCCCCCACAGAGGCCATTTACTGGCTGTGTATGCATGGTGGTCTCCTATGACCAATATTTGGTGGATTCCTCAAATTATTCCTGTTTCTATCAGAATTTTATGGCTACTTTTTAGTGGAGGGCAATTTCCATCAGCATCTTTCTCTTTTGCTAACACCAATTGTTAAACATCACATCAGTGGGTTATACATTGCTTGGCTTTCTTATGTGCTCCAGTGCCTGCGAGACCTACTCCTTGTTGATTCTAGACATTCGTTTCGGAATTTCGTTATCGTCCAAAAAATTTATTTATTTAGTTACTCCTGAAATTCGTTTTTATTTATTTTGTTTTGTTAAAAAATGCATTCGTCTGAAAATCCGAAATAATTAAGGTCAAATCTGTCATTGAAGGCTTATGGTGTCTGTCGAATGTTCTAAGGAGATTTGACAGAGCAGCTAAACTGTACCACTCCGCAATCGTACATTTCCGGTCGAATGTTCCGCCTACAAGCTATAGTAGAATTCTAATGTTGTATGACACTAGTAATAATTATATTTATTAATTATTATTACTAGTCAACCAACATTAGAATTCTTCTCTAGCCTATGGGCAGAGCATTTGACCATAAATGTCCACTCGCGCCGACTGCTTCGTCAAATCTTCATGTCGAATCTTTTCTCTCTATGTCGAATAATCTTGGCCTAATAGAGTTAGGCATATTCAACCTTTTTTGCTATTGTCTCTATAATGTCGAATCTTTTCTCTCTATGTCGAATCTTTTCTCTCTATGTAGAATAATCTTGGATTAATAGAGCTAAGGTTAGGCACATTCGACCACAGGTTCGATGGACACAGATCACTATTGTCAGCGTCATGTCGAATCTCCTATCTATATCAAACTGTTGTTACAACAAAAATGAAAATAAAGCGTTTGTTTATGTTGGATCTTTTGGTTTTCGGAATTCCGCACGTTTGTTATCGTTTGTTAAAACGATAACGAAAATACCTGAAATTTGGACGAAAATGCATTCGGATGAAAACAAATGCACATGTTTAGTTGATTGACCATTGTGTGTCCTATAGAAACAGACCAGTGAAATGCATCGGCGCACAGGGGCTCACTTACCTCAAATCATGTAAAAACCATGACCTATGTAAAGCACTGGGTCCTGAGTGGTCCTATTTTGTGATATACAGGGGGTCCCCGAGTTACAAACTCGTTAGGGACTGCCCGCCTGTACGGAAGTCGGAAATGTTCGTAAGTCGGCCGCGCATGCGCAGACCGACAAATACATAGATTTCCGGACATTTCCGATGTTCCATTTAATGCCGTTCTGCGCATACGCTGCAAATTACGGACATTTCCGGCATTTTCCGAGGCTCCGTATGGCCGTGCATGCGCAGAATGTCCGAAAGACGGCGAAAAACTTCGAAAAATGGCGGAGGGTCCCCGCAGCGCCCCGTTCGTAAGTAGGGGTTGTTCGTAGGCTGGGCGTCGGGGACCCCCTGTATATGAACACATGTTTTTAGCTAATAATTTTCTATGTATATTTTTTTATTTTATACTTTTATTTACAAATAAAATATGGAGTTTATATAAATTCTGTAGTCCAACTTGCCTCTAAAGTCCGACCTAGTGTTTTTTTCCTTTTCTTTATTTCAAAGTATATTTATGGATGTGGCAAGGGAGTGCTTCTAGTAATTGTACCGTGGCTTCTGTTGAACAGACAGCAGTACACATGTACCGAAAGTTGGACGGTTCAGCAGGTATGTGTATACCCAGCTTTACCGGCCAGGTCACCAGGTGAAACTAAAGGGAAAAAAGCCTAAAAACAAACACATCCAGCACATCTAAAGCCCCATACACACGCTCGGATTATGCGAGGACCAGGTCCGTCGGATCATGTCCGTCGTACTTTGTCCGATGTTGGTTTTGCGTACACACGGTCGGACAAAGTTGTCGGAAAATCCGATCATTCTTTTTTTTTTTAAACATATTTTATTAACGATAAATGAGAGTACAGTCAACAAAAAGTTCATGCAAGGATATGGAATAAACATAGAGTTAAGATTATACAACCAAAGTATCAGAATTTTTTTTTTTTTTTTTTTTTTTTTCCGAAAATAGAGGGGAAGTGAGGAGAGAAAGGAAGGGGGGAATGTTGAGGCAGATAGAGGGCAGACGCCTGGGAGTAGGCAGCATCTGGAGATTGATGTTAGTCCTCTATCTCTCTCAAGGCAACATGTGAAGATAGGGAGGTTAGTTGATATATATATATATATATATACACCTTGTACATTTCAAAGAGCCTGTATATATACAATTTGTCACTATGTAAATCCGATCATTCTGAACGTGGTGACGTTTGTTGCCTACGACGGGACTACGTAGAGGCTAGTAGCCAATAGCTTTGGTCTTGTAATGTGATCTGAGCATGCGTAGCACTTTGTCCATCAGAATTGTCAAAAAATATATCCAGCAGGAGATAGGACTTTGTCCGTCGGACAATCCGATGGAAACTGTCCGATGGTGCCTACACACGGTCGGAATTTCCGACAACATTGTCTGATAGGACAGAATCCATCGGAAAATCCGACCGTGTGTATGGGGCTTAAGAATTGCTATTAATACAATAAATATGGATAAATTGCAAAAACATTTTGTTTTTAGGTTTAGTACCACTTTAACAGGTACAACATTTAGTGATGGGTGACTAAGTTTAAAAGGCAAGCAGACTTGCGGATCAGCAAATGTTTAATTCACCAAAAATAAATACATACAGAATCATTTAATCTGCAGAGAGTAACACAAATTATGATTCAAATTGCTAAATCTCATATAGACGTCTACAAGAGAAAATTCACATGAGTAACAAAGTAATGAGGCAGCTCTTGATTTTGTCAACCTTAACAACAATAAAGTGTTACTAAATCAAGGGCCCTTCTGGTCTTCCACAGTACACAGAATATGGAAATGCAACTATTTGACTTCTATCAGTTCCAGGTAAAGCTTGTAGGAGGAGTTTTCATACTGCACTGGCTGTCATATCAGGGTGCAGGGCCACTGACCCTCTGTCTGGACAGTACTGATTGGCCATGGGCTGATCACATGCACTCTCCCAAGAAAAAAAAAAAACTCTCTAGCAATACACACCAAACTGAGCATGTGCGGCCTGACTCCACTAACTCGGTCTTATCCGGACATGTATTGGGGACAGTGCAAGAAGGGGAGGATCTGTGCATACAGGATCAAACAGCCTTTTTTACACAATGCAGAGGATTAACCCCTTAGGTTCCACAGTGAGTATAACAAGCATGCTTTACTGCATATACAGACTGATTTTACTGTTTTGAACTTAGTAACACTTTAAAGAGGAGTTAATTTTCCCTTCACTTCTTGTTAAAGCAATGCAGAATGAAGGGAGAGCAAATCAATCCAAAATTAGGGGAATCACCACCTCTCTTGTACAGCTGTCTTTGCAACAGGTCTTACCATTAGATGGTGTAACTTTCCCTCTTGTACTGATGACAACTTCAAACTTTAGGATTTCCCTAAAATGTCTCAGTCTTTGGAACAAATAGACGTGGGAACAGAGGTAGCAATAAAACATGACATAGGGGCTAACCATTCACTATCATATCCAAAACCTGCTCAGGGGTCACACAGGTTTATCAATAGTCAGATATTTGTGGCATTCTGCTGTGCTTCAGACTTGCACGGAATGTCCCAAATAACCTATGCATTCCACATTCCTCAACTAAAGGGTAGGGCTTCTCCTACACTGGAAAAAATCCTTTCACGTTTGTACATTGTAAAGGGCAAGACAAGCTACTAACTTATATAGTGAATACCAAAACATGAGTTAAACGTTCTTATGCCGCGTACACACGATAGGAAATTCGGCCAGCAAAAGACAGATGAGAGCTTTTGGTCGGAAAATGCGACCATGTGTATGCTCCATCGGACTTTTGCTGGCCGAATTCCAGCCAGCAAAAGATTGAGAGCATGTTCTCAATTTTTTCGGTCAGAAAAAGTTTCCGATCGTCTGTAGCAATTCCGACGCGCAAAATTCCTACGCATGCTTGGAAATAATTAGACGTATGCTTGGAAGCATTGAACTTCATTTTCTCGGCTCGTCGTAGTGTTGTACGTCACCGCGTTCGAAAGTTCAGCGAACTTTTGTGTGACCGTGTATATGCAAGCCAAGCTTGAGCGGAATTCCGTCAGAAAAACCATCCAAGATTTTTCAGACGGAAAATCCACTCGTGTGTACGCGGCATTAGGATGACCTTCATTAAGTAGATAATGCTTATGAATATACCTGTACATTTTTTACAGAATAGCTACATTTACTGAACTCAAACTGGATGGAGGAAATGGATATTAGTTTAAATATCTGCCACAAAATATAATCTCTATGGATCTCTCTTTGCCAGAGGTCTCCTTAGGAGAAGGCTAGTATGTCTAGGAAAACCCAAAGGATTCTCAATTTGCCAGTCTAATAAAGGGAGCACTTTTCCATGACTTCAACCTCCCAGTAGAGTTAATGCCCTATAAGAAATAGCAGTGCTCAGTAGAAGTGGGGTTAATTGGCGGTGGTATGGACTTTACCTTGCTCCTCAGCTATGGTGTCCATGAAAACACTAAAGACGATTTCCGAAAAAAAAACAGTTTGTGCAGCTAAAATGTGCTATATGCTTCTATATGCTTCTAATTTGTAGTGGCACTGAACAGAGGGGAAGAATGAACAGAGCCAAACAATTTCTGGCAGAAACCAATAAAAAGGGTTTTTCGCAGAACTAGAGGAAATTAGTCAACAATTGGTGATAAGGCATCCCCTACAGCTAGTTTTCTGCTTACTTTCAGTTTAACTTGGCTATATACAGTCCAGGCACATCAAACTAAAGGTGTTCAATGTCTTGGGTCTTGGAGACACATTGATCTCTTTTCAAAGGCTCAACACCCAGCTGCTCAGCTAGATCTCTTCAATAAGTGGAGAGCATGAGCTTACTAATTGCACAGCTAGAACTCTCAGTAGGGGGCATGATGTCCTCTGCAGGGAAAGCAGTGCTTCCACATAGAGAAACTAGGGTTGATTTACTAATACAGGATAGTGCAAAATCTGGTGCAGCCGTACTTGGTAGCCATCAGCTTCTAACTTCAGCTTGTTCAGTTAAGCTTTGACAAACAAACCTGAAAGCTGATTGGTTTCTATGCAGAGCTGCACCAAATTATTCACTCTCCAGTTTTAGTAAATCAACCCCAAAGAGTCTGTCTACAGCTACTGACAGGGGACACATTTTTCTAGTCGGTCTATGGCTTCTTTAGAAAGCATTTTTTTAAGGCATTGAACACCTTTTGTTCTGACACATGTAAAATGTATTTAATTGTTTCAAACCCAAGGGTTCAGTTGGGCTTTAGCACTTTCACTGACATTGACTTAGGGTTTACGTTGGTGGCAGCACCAGCCTGTAAACTGACTCCCGGCTGCTATATCTTCAGCAGGCTGTCAGCTTTCCAATGGAACGAATTCAACACATACATTAACATGCTGTCCCCTGTCAGCATCCTATGTGTTACTAATAAAGTTAGGTTAAAAAAAAGTTTTAAGAAAGTTAACTGAAATCAATCATGTACAATCATAAAAATGTGTTTTGGATGCTTCTAAGCACAACAACAACAATTGTATAAGACATGCAAGATATTGCTACCCACATTGAAGGAAAAGCAGTAATTCTAGGGCTATCATTCACAGTTAACTTTAAACTGATGAGCTGTAAGGTCTTCTAAAGCATTGCCTAAGGACAATATTGGGTACTGTAACTTGTTATCATTTCACAAACATGCTTGCTATCTATTTACTCGATGCAACTTCATCTTTTATATTTTGCTTACAAATTGAGTAATATATTGTGTTTTGTGCACTAAAATTTAATTTTTTATTGAAAATATGGGTTTGATAAACAGTTATGCTGATATTGTGGGAATTAAAAAAAAATGCAACTATCACTGCAACTACCAGATATCTATGTTAGCTAATATGGGCAGATTGGCAAAAAAAAAAAGAATGAAAAATGAAATGTAAAATTATTTAATAGTTTTAGTAGGCATTCTTCAAAGGTATATATATATATATATACACTGTCCTTGTGGGAGTAAAACAGCACAAGGATTGTACTAGTACTACAGAGAATGGTCAAGTCCTGGTTTCCATAAATTTTGAACTAGAGTCTTTTTCTTAATATAGGCATAGCAATGTTTTATTAAACTGCAAAGTAGAGGACCTTTACACATCACAGTCCTTGACCATGTATAAAGCTCTTAGGGGAGAGCTGGTTTATTAACACTCGGACTTCTCTTCTCTGACTGAGAAGAGAAGTGAATATAGTATGGGGTGAATGGCCACGATTTGTAGTGTAAATGAGATTTGTGTCCATGTTCTTGCAAGATCATGGACAGAAATACTACCCAATGAAAAGTAAAATGTAAAAGTTGTCAAAAGGGTTAAAAAAAAAATAATAAAGTTAATAAAAGGCCTGGCCATAGCCATAGATATAGCCATAAACAACACATTTGGTTGGTTCCTCTTACATAGGTCTTTTTTTAACTTTATATTAACAGGAATATATTGTGTTTTAGTGTGGATATACACACCAGACCCCATGGTCCCCTAAGCATTAGGGTATTTTTAGGGGTTAGAGGTCCCCAATTATTAGAGGTCAAGTGGAGCCTGGTCCTGTATATATGTGTGTGTGTACATATGTATGTATATAACCTGCTCTACATTTATAAGAGCTGTCAAACAGTGACAGAGGAAGCTTAGGACATAATTTCTAACATCACAGCCATTTCCCTCTTCTTTCCCTACTATTGCTATCTCTGAGGTGAAGAAGCAGGGAGAGATGACAAATTACACAAACGGCCAGTCAGGTGCTTACATCACACTTTTTCTCAGTTTAATAAACATACGCCTTAATCAGACTAGGAAATTTTTCTTCATTCTTTGAGTGACAGAATTTTTTTCTGCTTTCCAGAATCTGAGGAAGTTCCTATAGTTATCACTGAATTTATAATATGAGTTTCAGATAGAATATATATCTATCACTTAATGTGGAGAACAGCGGCGCTCATCTGATTGCAGTATATTAAAACGAATAATGATGAATTTATTAAGAAAAAAATGTAAATAAGAATGAACTCACAGGGTAAGGGTTAAAAAGGCTAGTCACAAGAAGGGGGGGGGGGGCTCGCTGTGTAGTCCTGATCCAGATAGCTGGTGATGTGGAGTGCTGCTGCTGTCTCGCTAGCTGTAGGGGTTTTTAAGGCTCCGAGTTAAGCTGGCAGTCATCTCCCCGTCAGCTGTGACGTCACTGGATGTGGGACACAGGGCCATCAGGCACGCGTTCGGAGCGTACATGCTCCTTCTTCAGGATGTGATCTTCAGTGACGTCCCAGCCAACGGGGATATGATTGCCAGCTTGACTCAGAGCATTGGAAACACCTGCAGCTAGCGAGACAGCAGCAGCACCCCACACCACCGGCAATCTGGATCAGCACTACACAGCAAGCCCCCCTTGTGACTAGCCTTTTTAACCCTCACCCTGCGAGTTAATTCTTATTTAAATTTTTTATCTTAATAAATTCATTGTTTTAATATACTGCACTCAGATGAGCGCCACTGTTCTACATTATATATCTACAGAGCTGCTTCCTCTTCTACAGCTGGCTGCGCCTCTAGAGCGCAATATACACTTTTAACCCATCAAACTTGTTCTTAACCCATTTAAGCCTGAACTGAACTTTTCCAGGGTCCAAGCCACCCCAAACCATTGGATTCCATTATCATAACCACCTTTACCTATAGTTTTGTTTCCCACCCATCTGTCTCTCTCCAAGCACCACTATACCCCCCCCCCCCCCCTCCTCTTGTTTACTATATTTATTAGTTAGACTATGGAAAAAAACATTTCTCTATTTTAATATTTCCAGCTGATATAGAGATCTTCAGAAAACCTTGCATTTAAGGCACAAACAACATGACCACGGCGTGCAAAATGTTGGTAAACAAATATTACCCTCAGGATTTTGGTATGTGATTTTGGTATGTAGGCTGAATTGTAAAATATAGAGAAACATACCCATGTGTAATGAAATTCAGGAATTAAGTTGAACAACATTCCACTTTCTTGTAAAAGGTCAAGATACATGATAGCAGGTCAGCAGCAGAAGAGTAATTATTTGTCCACAGGATCATCCAGTTAGCCATTTTCAGTATGGGAGGTATCGGATGATATGGCCCTAATTGTTTATCTTTTTTTTCCTGGACCTGTTGAACAGAGAACAATATATGTCAATATATGTATGTTTATGTTTATATGCACCAATCAGCCATAACTATGGTTGTCCCGATACCACTTTTTTAAGACCGAGTAGAAGTACCGATACTTTTTTTCAAGTATTCTCCGCTACCAATTACGGATACTTCTTTTTTATGTCATGTGACAGTTTTAAAAGCACAATACAGACCAGCACTGATGGCTGGCACTGATAGATGGGCACTGATAGGTGGCACTAACTGATGGCTGACACTGATAGTTGGCATTGACTGAAGGGCACTGATAGGTGGCATTGACAGGTGGCTGACATTGATGGCTGGCACTGATAGATGGCACTGATAGGTGGCACTTATGGGCAGTCACTGAAATGCAGCAATAAATGACATGAGTCGAGAGTAAAGGATCTATTTTGCAATGCTATGCTGCCTGCGACGCCCATCTTGGTACACCTTACACTCGGCCGCAGTAAGCAGCAGCAGACATCTTGTTACACCCAGCCCAAACTATATGAGCTGGGTGTAACAAGATGTCCGCTGCTAGCTTACTGCGGCCAAGTGCAGGGTGTACCAAGATGGGTGTTGGGATGTTCAACCACTGACGGCAACATGGAACGTCACTTCCTTTACCAAATGTGACTGCTCCGGTCACTGATCCTGATGGAAAATGTGGCTGCGTCCTGCAACCCTGCCAGATTACCTAGTTCCACTGCTTGAGGACTCGCTCTCTGATCTGCCCGCTGACACCCCCCGCTGACTTCCGATTGCGCGCAGCAACGTCGCCTCTCCGAGATATCGGATTAGGCATCGGGAGTACTCACGCAAATGCTCGGTATTGGTCCTGATACCGATACTAGTATCAGTATTAGGACAACCCTAGCCATAACATTAAGATTTCTCACAGGTAGTGGCCTCTTTCAGTAGGATAATGCACCCTGCCACACTGAAAAAATGGTTCAACCGCTCAGGAGGGGGGGGGGGGGTGGTGCTCGCTCGTCCCCACCCCCTTTCCTGACCGGCCGGGCTGTGTGCTCGGATAAGGGTCTGAGATGGATTTGGGGGGGGGGCACCCCCACGCTGTTTTTTCGGCGTAGGGATTCCCTTTAAATCCATACCAGGTGACGGGGCTAGCGCGGCGGCATTCACTGCCTTCGCTAGTCCCATCTACCTGGAGATACGTTCTAAATGAACAGTCTTTCCTCCGTGTGTGGGCAAGTCCGTTCATTTCAAAAGTCCCGCGGACTTTGGCCAAAACTCCGGCGGAATGTCCTCCGGAAAAGTCCGGGCGGGTGTGGGCAAGTCCACACGGTCGGAAAGTCTGGCAGACCTCCGCTGGAAAGTCCAGTGGTTTGTCCGCTGGACTAGGTCCAACAGGCAATCCCGACGGAAAGTCCGAGGATGTGTACGCCGCATAAGGTCCACTGCTGTTCATGCCATGATGGGTCAGAGCTGTTTTGGTGACAAACGTAGGCCTAGTCAATATTAGGTGGGCCATCATAAAGGTATGGCTGATCTGTGTATACAGTATATACTGTAATACAGGCATAGAAGGTTCCACATCGTAAGTCAGCCATAAAATGGTGAGCATGTGTAGGAAAGGAAAAAACACAAAGTGCTTCAAAAATAGCAGCAGAGTCAGATTCCTACGTTTTACGTGTGATAAAATATACTAGACTAGAATTGCATTCCTTAGATCATTATAAACTTCATTATTACCATGTGATCTGTCAAGGTTATTCTCAGTGCTTACTACATTACTTAATGTTACTGTAAATAAATATTAAACACAAGCAGGCAGCAAATCTTTTTATGATGACATTTTCCTGAGATAATTTATCATGCTACTGTAACTGAAATCTAGAGTCATTATGATATGAATTTTCAGTGCAAACATAAACCATTTAATGCAGGAAGGGTGAACAGCGTGTGAACAATAGAAGCAGTTGAGGTATTTATAACTGAGAAGCGGGATGCCAAGGCGGGCTTGTCATTCACATTCCAAACATTTTATGGAGTTGCGTCTTCTTCATTCTGACTGCAAATGGATAACTTGCAGTGAGAAAGTCTCCTGTTATTAAGTTCAAAATCCTTGCTTCCTTTTTAAAGATGTGTGAATTTCCTTTTTTTATTACTGGAAGAAAGTGCACAGTTCAGTTTGTATTTGCAGCATTAAGATGACATAATTAAGAAGAATAGGTTGAAAAGCAGTAGTAAGTCAATTGACTTTCAATCCAGGAGAATAAACCGATTCATTTTTCCCTGAATATATAAATGCAGGTTAGTCCTATCTGTGGGAAATCATATTGTTAAATAATTAGAATTGCCGGTTCCACTTGCAAATATTAAAGGCAATATTAAAAAAAATAAAAAAAAATAGTGAATCATCTATTCTTTTGGTTTTGACACCACTATTGTAGAGGTTTAGCAGAAAGGTCTGACAAATAAAGATAATGGAAACAGGATATACAGCAAATTTTGTAAATTCTATGGAGACATAAGCAATGAGCAAAATGCACTAACATACAGTATAGTAAAAAGTAAGTAATCATCACTTAATTTTTCAGCTATACCAAACTGATAAGGGTAAAATATAACATGTTGCTACCAGGTACACGTTGCCTTAATAAACAAGCCCAATAATTGTTGAAGTGCATCTGCAATTATGAGAAAAAAACATCCTGTGAAGGATTTGGTTTTTAAATGCTTGGCTCTGTATATGCAGATAAGACTGGCAGTCTTTTCTCCATGCTGGAATGTAACCTAAGCAGTGACTGATAATGGGTGGATTTTAAGGGCGAAGACCAGAGACATACAGTAGATGAGCACAAGAGAGAGGAAATCCGGGAGATACTATCAAAGTAGACATACAGAGATGGCTCTGTAAAAGAAGTGGGTCAGATTTACCATTAAGCAAAGTAAGCCTGTGCTTTTTGGAACCAGTCGCAAAGGGGAAGCTTTCCATTGCATACAGGGCTGTCTTTAAGGCAGGGCAAAAGGGGCAGCTGCCCTGAGCCCCATCACTGTTGTGGGGCCCAAAGCAGCTGCCTCATACTTGCCAACTATCCCAATTTAAATTCCTTCGTCCCTTGAAGTTTTAGTTCCTTGCTGTGTCCCAATATCTCAGTGTGAAGTTCTGTTACTAATGCTGCCCAGTTCTGCCCTATTGCTGTGCACAGATGACTCACCTGCAGACCCTGTGTTTACATGTAAATAACATGCATTGATTTGTAAATAGCAGCAGCATAATATGTAAATAGCCATGGACTGGTGGCATTGATATGTAAATAGAGGCGGCATTCATATGTATATCATAAGGTCATATCCACCATCACTTCTGCTGAATTAGCCCCCATTGAAAACGTCAGATAGTGACAAAATGCATCTGGGAGGTACGTGCTGACGTCACCACGCCTTCGACGAGGACGGAAGTCTGTTTGTTGTTGCCGGCCGGCTTCGATTTTTTTATGCTTTGATACTTCGTTATTCCTGTAAGTGCAATAGTTTTTAATACAATAAAATAGCTCAGAAGGTATTCCACTATGGTCTGCTGCTTTTCTCTTTTGGGTAATATAAAAATGTCGGTACTGAGGATTTGATCGGTTCCCCATAATACATCCACCCGATGAGCAGTTCACTCAGGAGATTCCTTGTGCAGTCTTGGGCTTGCCATCTGGTAAGAAGCCCCTCTGTGTGGTGCTGGGACACTTTGAACTAGTGCGTTGGATGACTGGGTGTCTTTTTCTTCTTTGCACACTTTTGTCCTTTAATTTGTAAGTATACACATTATGTTTTTAAAATTTTTTGTTATAAGACAATATTATGCTATGTTGTGATTCTTTTTTTGGGGAAAACCATGCATCCGGAGCCATTAGTCCTGTTTTGATTGAACACCAACAAGGATTTTGTTCGGTTTGTTTGCTGGTTCCATCTCTTGATGTTCCCACTAAAAGGCCTAGGCTGGGTTTAAGTCAATTGCACATTTGGCTTACTTTCTGGTAAGCGTTAGGTTCAGAAGGTGGTGTTGTGATTAATTTTTCAATAATTTCTTCCTGTTCATCACTGGTGTCACAAATTTTTTATTAATTTTGGACTCTATGGAAAGACTCTATTAATCCAAATCAAATATTTGTTATATGGTTTTTTTCACTTGGGATTTAATTTTTTTTGTTTTTTCTTGTTTTTCTTGATTATTCACTAAGAAATAAGAAATGGTCACATGGTTTTAGGTAATTAGATGCTGATCTAATTGGCTCAGATATTATATTAGGGTTGCACATTTAGCGCAGCTTCTCCTTTATAGGTAAAGGGGCATGATTGAAAGTCCTGCCTACAACTGTGGACATTAAACCTAATATCAGCCTGTTCTGCAAAGGTAAGTAAATTGGAGGTGGAACCCTTTTTCAAACAAACATGGTGCCACAGCACAGTAAATTTTGGTGCATGTGAAAACGCACATCTCAGCAGATGCGAGAGGGCGTCATTAGCAATTAATGGCACTGCTGTGTATCTGTTAAAAGGCAGGAAGTTTCTGTGGTGTCAGGGAACCAATTTTGCATGTGTTCCCGACACACACGAATTTGAACGCAGGCTAAATGTCTCCGTTACATTGGTGGTCAGTGTAAATCTTCTCATTACATTGGGGCTTGGTGTACAATCCTTTCATTCACACTAGTGGCCAGTGTGAAGGTTCCTAATACATTTGTTGTCAGTGTAAATTTCCCTTTACATTGGTGGGAATTGCAGAATTGCCCTTAAACTGGTGGTCAGTGTAAATCCCCCTTTACATTGGTGGTCAGTGTAAATCCCCCCTAACATTGGTGGTCAGTGTAAATCCCCCTTAACATTGATGGTCGGTGTAGAAATGTTACCTTATGTTGGTGGCCATTACAAATCTCCTCGACAATGGTTGTTAATGTAAATTCCCCTTACATGGAGGTCATTGTATATTCCCTCTTACAACTAGTGGTTGGTGTAAATGCTCCTTTTACTTTGGTGTCAATGTAAAATTCTCTCTTTATATTGATGGGTGGCGTAAAATCCCCTGTTACATGGTGGTCAGTGCAAATCCCCCTCACATTGGTGGTCAGTGTAGAATGCCCCACTATATACTTGCCAAAGCGTTCCAGCTTTGCTCTGCATGATTTATAATTTGCCACAGTGTACTGCCTTCTAACTAATTCCATCCCCCACCACTGCTACTGATCCCATAAACCCCTTAGCATTGCCACTGATCCCACCCCCCTCCCCCAGCATTGCCACTGATGCCAGAAGTCCTAGGATCTCTAGGAAGTTTCTGTCTATTGATGAGTCCCCTCACCTCCCCAGTCCATGGTGTGCAGGCAGTGAGGAGATGATATGCTGTAACCTTTAGCAAAAAATCAGTGAGCAGTGATGATGTGCACCAACTTCTTGCAACCAATCGTTGAGTGGTAAGGATATGCAGTGACCTCTAGAAACCAATCAGTGGGTAGTAATGATGTATAGTAACCTCTAGCAACCAAGTTGTGAGTTGTAAGGATGTCTAGTAACCTCTAGTAACCGTGAGCAGTATTGATGTACAGTAATCTGTAGCAACCAATCAACAAGCAGAAGTAACCTCTAGCAAATAATCAATGAGCCATAATGTGTGCTGTAACCTCTAGCAGCCAGTCAGTGAGCGGTAGTGATACACTATAACCTCTGGCAACCAATCACAATCGCTGCCTGATCTGATTCAGTAAACTGATTTTGAGTCTAGCTGCTCTTTATTGTATGCCTCAGAGCAGGTGGAGAGTGAAATTGCATGGAGGGGGGGCAAGAAAATGTTTGCCCAGGGTCCAATCGATATTAAAGATGGCCCTGATTGCATAGTCACCAGGCTTGCATATTTTCCCATTGTAAATAGAAATGCAGTCCTGCAAGCCCAGAAAACACATTGGGGTTGATTTATCAAAGGCAAATAGGCTGAAATCTTCCCCAGAACTTAGTGAATCTGGTGAAATTTCAATTTGCAATCGTTTGCAAGTTAAAAAAGGCATCTTATTCACAAAGCTTTGGAAAAAATTCCCTTGCAAAGTTTACAGTTTATCTGACTTTTGTATGTTGTACACCAACCCTATTGTTACATTATTCTAGGCAAGTAATAGGGACTATAAACAAAGAAATGTTCTTTATAAAGAGGTGATCCAAGCAGAATGCTATTGCTTTAGAGTGCCAAAGCCTTTGTGCCTAGAATCTGATTTGCTTTGAAAGTCAGGTCTTCACTGCACAGGAAACTTGCTATGAATACCATTTACTAATTAGAGATACTGCTAGATCCCTTATAATGTAAGCAGATATGTTGGAGTGTTACTTTATTGACTTGTCCAGTAGCAGGGGTTCTGTTTTTAACGTTTCCTCAAAGATGAGATGAATGCAGAAAGGCTCTCTCTATGGAGTTGTGGAGACTGAGAATTAGAATAAGCTGCATATAGCCACAGTTCCTTACAGATACCTTAAAGTGATTGTAAAGTCTTGTTTTTCTTCCTATAAAAATAACAAACATGTTATACTTAATGGGTCTGTTGAAGTGGATTTGCACAGAGCAGCCTGGATCCTCCTCTTCTCAGGTCCATATTCTGTGCTCCTGGCCCCTTCCTTCTGTCGAGTGCCTCCACATCAAGCAGCTTGCTATGGGGTCACCCGAGCTGAGTCATAGTTCCCTGTGTCCATTCAGACACGAAGTCTTGACCCGGCCCGCCCCCTCTCTCCCCTGATTGGCTAGCCTACTTTGATTAAAAGCAGCGGCAGCCAATGGTGCCACTGCTCTGTCACAGCCAATCGGGAGGGAGAATCTTGGATGGCCGAGACACTCGTGGACATCGCTGGACAGAGAGGGAGCTCAGGTAAGTATTAGGGCAGTGATGCCGAACCTTGGCACCCCAGATGTTTTGGAACTACATTTCCCATGATGCTCAACTACACTGCAGAGTGCATGAGCATCATGGGAAATGTAGTTACAAAACATCTGGGGTGCCAAGGTTCGCCATCACTGTATTAGGGGGTACTGGGGAGGCTGCTGCACACAAAAGGCTTTTAATCTTAATGCATAGAATGCATTAATATAAAAAACCTTCTGACTTTACAACCACTTTAAGCATGGGAAGAGATGTAATTAGAGTGTGGATGAAGTCACTCCATTATTACCAAATCTAGTTGACAGATACTCCTAAAGGTTTATGTACAGTACAATTGGCTAGACATTAAATGTTATCTCTTCAGTATGCAAGAATATCCAAACTGTGGGAAATTACCGGATCTACCCAATATATGATTAGGTATAAGATTAGGTATAAGTATCCATCAAGTAGGCATGTTAAAACATTGTACAAACAACCCTAGTGTCTAGCTAGTTAGTGAAAAAATGGTAATCAGCTAAAAAGCGGCCCATACATATAAGATTGTTTCCTGATCCAGACATAATGGATTAACAAATAAGGTATTGATTATCCCATAATTCAATGTATAGTACATTTAGTTAAAAAAACTAAAACTTAAACTGGTTGTAAACCCTTACATATACCCAGGGAAGTGACTGGCCTCAGGTGATACACAAAGATGAAACAACATAAGTTGTATCTGTTTATCCCCAGTCTTCTCTACATTCATTCAAAGTGCAGAGTTTCTAAGCTTTGAGGGTTCAAAAAAAGGGGGTGGAGAGCTAAAGTTACACTCTGCAGAGCTCAATGAGGAGAGGTCTGAGAGCTGATTGGAAGGAAGGGCGCCCCCTTCACATAGCACATAGGAACAGAGCTGAGGCTGTCAATCAGATGGAGGTCCCTCCTCTATCACCTTTTTTCTCTTGGTGTCAGAAGTGATTCATGCTGATAGCAGAGGACACAGCAGCAGACAGAAATGACATTTAGTGCTTTTAATTGAGACAAGTACACGGTATAGAATGATATGCTTTGTTCATATTTCATATCTGAGGTTTACAACCTCTTTAAATTCCAAAGAAAGATCAGATTGTCATGAGAAAAGAGAACTGCTTCAGTTAAAAATACAGTTTTTGTATTGTGCATCTGATACTGGAACATTTAAAAATGATATAAATGAAATTAAGAAAGGTGGGTTCAATCAGCAATATATTCTACTCACAATAAAAAGCAGAAGTACAACAAGGGTGTTACTGAGTTACTCCCTTAAAAGCTTGCTCTTACGTGATGCAAGTGATTTGTTGAGATTATAACTTTAATCTGTTAGTTTAGTAGTAAAAGGGCAAGTCTAAACCAATGCCAGAAAAAAAAACACTGTATCTTTTTTTTCTGTTTGCATTTCTTTAGTTTGATTTATCTGTGCTGTAGTAAAATAAGTCTTAATGGTACACAAAGACATGCACTCAAATAAACTTCTGATCATGTCGACAAGAAGTGAACTAATGCAAACTGGGGTTCATTTACTAAAGGCTATATAGGTTTTCACTTTGTCAAAAGATCATTTATGTGCGCACTGATCTCAGAATATAATTGGTTGCTGGATGAAATCAGGTAAGCCAAGGAATTTTTCTACAACAGATGAATGAGATGATGTCACAGCTATAAAAGCCTAATTGTTGTCATTCAAAATTGTATATGTAATGCAAGAATAGGATTCCTGTTCGTTCTCTTAGCAATGGCAGTCTTTTTAAAAGGAGACCTTAGGCAGTTTTAATGTAAATCTGCATCTCCATAGACTGAGGAGTATTGTTTTTGTATATTTGGATTCACATAAGTTAAGGTACCCACATACTAAAGATGACAATATTCTAAATATATATATATATATATATATATATATCCATATACAGTAGAGATATATCTATATCTTTATATATATATATATATATATATATATATATATATATATATATTGTGGCAGAGCGAGGCTGCTTTGGAATTTGGAGGTAAAAGAGACACAGAGTTTGCATATCTGCGGACTGCAAGACTACAGAGTGTAGAGTTTAAATGGAGAAAACTTCTCTGTCAGTTTTCTCCAGGTATTGCTAGTTCTGGATGGGAATCTGTAGGTTGGAGATCCCTGAGAGTCATGGGTGGGACGGGATCTCCAACTCTGTGTCCAGGTCTTGAGGATAGCAAGCAGGGTGTGTGCCCAGCTGCACACAGACCATATAACCAGGGGCTGGTGAGAGTAGAGAAAGGAGGTTTGCTGCTGTGTGAAGACAGACCTGTGTCTGTAGCATGGTCACCCCTGTGAGATACTGTAGCCTGTGTAAGGGGGATTCAATGCCCAGGGACTGGGAAAGGCTGGCCAGCCTTGAGAGTCTGGAAGACTACGGAAGCCAGTGAGTCCAGGGGGCTGGAAAGAATCGATAAGTCTGTTGGGAGCAAGCAGAGGAACTGCTGACACTAGAGAGCCAGGTGGCTTGGTATGTTTTCGTTTATGAGTGCTGCAAGTTTAACCCCTGCGTGGGATTCCTGGATGGACTTTTGTTTTGTTTTTCCCTTTAATAAACGTGAGCTACCAGGCCCTTAACTATATATGCCTGTCTGATGTGGACTCACTGCACACAAAATGCATCTATCCACTTGAGCTAAATACCCCAATGTCACAAGTGGTGGCGGGCATACAGACGGTGAAATCCGGGTCTCTGCGCCAGTAGTGAGTCATTTCAGGAACTGCTGCTAGCTGTGTGTGGCAGCCAGGCAAACTGCATTGTGCAGGAGTTCAATTGACGGACTGTGTTGCATTGTGTGCAGGTAGTGCACCTGTGAAATTTTTTTATTTTTTTTATTGCTGTGAACTGTGTAACAAGCTGCTGTGCATGTGACTGCAAGGATGAGGCAGTCAAAACACAAGAAGTTTATGTTAAATCAAGTTAAAGAGGAAGTGAGCTCAGCGTGGCCAGAGAAGATGTCTCCACCTTGGTGGGCCAGTCAAAATGGGCCAGTGATGTGTGAGACAGTGAACGAATGGTTCAAGCAGAACCGCAAAGAGTGGGGCGCAGTGCAAGGGGCTGAGATTTTGGCCTCTGACTATATGCAACCCATGCTGCCTACAGAGGAGGTTGGGGACTTCCTTGTAAGATTTGAAAAAGTTGCTGTAAAGAGAAAATGGCCTAGGGACCGGTGGCCAAAATTGCTGCAAACCTTATTACGGATAGAGTTCCGGTTGGTTTACCATTTGATGGATGGGGACCAGGATGACTACCGCAAGTTTAAAGAGGAAATCCTTCTTAGAAGAGAGTTCCATCGTATCATGGGCCGCCAGCAATGCTCCAGGATGGGAGAAGTGTCACCGGAAGACCTAGGTTTTGGAAATCCAGAGAAACCCAAGGTTTTCTGTCATGGCTACTTAGGGGAAGTGGTCAGCTCAGAAAGGAGAGCCCATCAGCCTGAATCCTGCATGAGGTATAGCCAACCAGATTTGGAGTGCAAGTCTGTGGTTACCTCTAGCAACAGGGACCTTGTGTTACCTACAGGGGGCGTCAGTGGGTCCAGAAAGGCTGCAGTGTTGCTCCATGGCCACATGGGGGTGCCAGCCTGTGGAGACACCACACCTGTGAGACAACGCACTCAAGTGAAGGCTATTACACCAGCTGCAGGAACTGGTAAGACTTTTTCAGTTTATGGTACTGAACCCAGTGAAGTGGGAGTATGTTCAGTGGGAACCCGGAGCAGTGGGGAGGC
Organism: Lithobates sylvaticus; assembly: GCA_028564925.1. Lineage (NCBI taxonomy): Eukaryota > Metazoa > Chordata > Amphibia > Anura > Ranidae > Lithobates > Lithobates sylvaticus. The sequence goes on from CM053029.1 coordinate 434,188,404, forward strand.
ACAGCGTAAAGCCCAACTAGCTACAGGGCTAAAGACTGGAAAGGACATGGGGACTATGCATGTGTCGTGTATAATCCAACAGAGTGCTGGAGAAGTTAAACTTAAAGGTGACCAAAACTGTCCTTGCGCCATGTTCCCTAGTGACAGGCACTGCAGTGATGAAGCCGAAAGTTTCCCAGGTCAGCTATGGAGCTGCCCAAGTAGGTAAGATTGCTCCTTTACAGAGAGCGGGTGCTGTGAGGAGTCACTCAGAGGTTGTGGTTGCTCATAGACAACCCACAAAAGCAGTAGCTATGTCTCCATGTAATGAGAATATTGATGGTCATGCCGACAATAGTGTTGGCCAATGTGATGTTATTGGTGATGATGACGTTGAAAAACGTGTTTCCTGTAATGTCATGACTGAGTCATACAGTGAGAGTGTGTGGGCGCATCCCCACAACCCTAAGTGTAACCCAGCGGGCAAGGGGTTAATTCAGCCTGCAAAAGCTGAGTGTGCAAAGCCGGATGTGTCCATAGCGCCACCAGAAAAAGGTGGTCAAAATGGTGTACGGCACCTAGCTTTAGGTGACGAAGCATCACCCCAATGCAACATTGGTAAAAGTGTGGTGTCACAAAATGATATGTATAGCAGTGACGAATGTGCAGTTGTAGCTAATGAATCCCAGGTTTCTGTGCAGCCTTTTACAGCAGGTGATGCAATGCTGTGGAACGCCCATGAGGGAACCACAATGGACTGGGACAGCTGGGCCAAACAATTGCTAGCCATGCTGGGTAAGGCTAGCTTAAGTAACAAGGGTGTGGAAACAACTGCTATGCAAGACATGGGGATCGCAGAGCGGCCGGTGGTTGAGGGCGCCTTGGTCCCTGCAAAGGTTGCTGCCCTCCAATCTGAAGAAACAGTTCAGGGCACTGGCATCGCAGATGTGTTGTCCACAGCCCTGCAGCTAAATGTTGAGTGTCAAAGTGATTGTGTGACTTGTAATGACCTGCAGCGGTTAACTGACACTGATGCAGAAGGGATAAGTGTAAGACATGTGTCTGACAGCGCTCCAGGGGAGCAACAGGCTGTGATGATGGGTACCTCCAAGGAGGTGGAGGTTGCTTTAAATGTCTCACCCTCTCAACTGGCAGTGGATGAGCCCCTCCATGTCTTGAACATGGGAAAAGACCCTAGAAAGGTCTGGTGTTTAGACATGGGATGTTTAGAGATGACACAAACCTTACTGGAAATGCTAGCATTGGTAAAAACGCACTTACTGTACACTTGGGTGTCTCCACCGCAGTTGGACCAGGTGGTGCTGCGTAGCACCAATGGGTGGATCCAGGTGGTACAGGCTGTGCTGGAAAACCTTGACCAAGAGTGGAATTGGTGGCACCAATGGTTAACCATTTGGCACATGATCTTCATATTGCCTGTGAGCGTACTTCCAGTTATTGATTGGTATGGAAGGCGCACAGGAGAACTGTTTGAGATATCAGAGGTCTCTCTATCTGATGCGGTGACTAGAAACATCTCTGCTGGTGTGGTCCGAGGTGCGGCTGAGCAGTGGTCAGTAGAGGGCGCAGATACTGCCTCCCCCGCTAGGCCTCATGAGAAGGAACGGCCAAGAATAGACTCAGCAGTAGCGGAGATGATTTCTGTCACTGGCCCAGAAGTACAAATTAAGGTGCCCGGAGACACTGTGGGAGAAAGTGCTAATATTGGTTGCTGTAACAATGTAATGTGTACACCTGAAAAAAATGGTTTATGCTTGAGTCAGGGTAGTTTGTTAGAACAGGTACCCATGGAGTGAGGTGGAGCTGTGCTATGGTCCCGTGGGATGTAGTCCCTCGCCTGTGTGTAGTCCCTCCTCAGGTCTGGTTCTAACAAACACTGAGTTAGAAAGCACTAATGATATTGAAAGCTGTGATCTGTTAAGAGTTTGTTCTGCAAACAATGATTTGGTTGAACCTGAAATACAGATGAAGGGTAAAACGGGTATCTGTAAGTTGAAAGGAGGGCTCAAGGAAGGTCGGAGTTCCCCAAAGAAAAGTGAATAAGCCCAGGGACCCCAAAAGAAGAGGAAGGCTGAATATAGAAAAATATAGGACCCTGTTAAGATCCAGGGTGGGATGTTCTTGGAAGCTCACCCGGAAAAAGGGTTGGGCCTACGTGGCTGACAGCCAGCACAGAGGTGTCCCAACCATGATGATGGGTGCTGGTGTTCCTCCCTCTGGATCGAAAAAAACAAAGGGGGGGGGGATATGTGGCAGAGCGAGGCTTCGTCCCTATGAATTTGGTGGTAAAATAGACACAGAGTTTGCATATCTGCGGACTGCAAGACTACAGAGTGTAGAGTTTAAATGGAGAAAACTGCTCTGTCAGTTTTCTCCAGGTTTTGCTAGTTCTGGATGGGAATCTGTAGTTTGGAGATCCCTGAGAGTCATGGGTGGGACGGGATCTCCAACCCTGTGTCTGGGTCTTGAGGATAGCAAGCAGGGTGTGTGCCCAGCATCACACAGACCATATAACGAGGGGCTGGTGAGAGTAGAGAGTGAAGGATGGTGGAGTGTGAGCTTGCTGCTGCTGTATGAAGACAGACCTGTGTCTGTAGCGTGGTCACCCCTGTGAGATACTGTAGCCTGTGTAAGGGGGATTCTTTGCCCAGGGACTGAGAAAGGCTGGCCAGCCTTGAGAGTCGGGAAAACTATGGAAGCCAGTGAGTCCAGGGGGCTGGAAAGAATCGATAAGTCTTTTGGGAGCAAGCAGAGGAACTGCTGACAAGAGAGAGCCAGGTGGCTTGGTATGTTTTCATTTATGAGTGCTGCAAGTTAAACCCCTGCGTGGGATTCCTGGATGGACTTTTGTTTTGTTTTTCCCTTTACTAAATGTGAGCTACCAGGCCCTTAACTATATATGCCTGTCTGATGTGGACTCACTGCACACAAAATGCATCTATTCACTTGAGCTAAACACCCCAATGTCACAATATATATATATATATCTATATATATATAGATATATATATCTATAGATATATCTATCTATATATATACTGTCTTGCATCTGCTTTTGCTCAAACTCCTCCCCCTTTTTTTGTTTAGTTTTGAGCTTTGTTATAGGTTCTTTACTTTTTTCAGCTGCCATTTTTAAGCATGAATCGAAACGCGTCAATTTCACACGCTTGTATTGTTTAGAACTGTCTGTCTGACCTTATCACCTCTCTTTGTATGATGTGGTTTTAACAAGATGGCATTTTTAATAGGATTTATTAAATCTGTTTTTATGACGTGAGGTTTTTTTTCTACAGTATCTTTTTCCTCTCATTGGTTTGGTCCCTTCTAGGGTTGAGCGAACCCAAACTGTAAAGTTCGGGTCCGTACCGGACTTTTGGGTGTCCGGGACCCGAACCCGAACTATTGGCTGTAAGTTCGGGTCCGGTGTTCGGCTCTGTATTGGCGCCTTTTTCACAGCTTTAGGCCAGCCAATGGATGATCGTTTTACTAGTGTGCCCTAGAAGCCATCACAGCCATGCCTACTAATGGCATGGCTGTGATTGGCCAGTCCAGCATGTGACCCTGCCTCTATATATAGCCCACACACAGCACACAGAGTCATTCTGTTAGACACATACTGTTAGGCAGGTTCCTGTGCTGCAGATAGATAGAAGATTTTAGGAGTTAGTGTGCTAAAGTCAGTCCACATTCCTGGAATTTTATTCTAATTAGTTAGATCAGTGAGCGATCTAGATAGCTAGAGTAGGGAGGGAGTTTCTTTATTTTGCAAAAGAAAGAGGCAGACATAATTATTGAAGAGATTCCTAAATCAATTGTACCCTGGCTGGGGTGCAGTGCACAGTCACAGTAACAGTGCCATGAGGCCAGTGCCAGACAAAATCTAAACGTTTTACTTTCAAGCTCAGTGCAACATTACTGCACTGCATATACTAAGAGATACACCACAGTCTGTGTGTATTCTGCTATTGGAAAAACATTGCATAAAAATTGAATTTTGCTTTTTATTTTTTTTTCCCAATAGCATTTTCTGCGTGTTCCTACATACACGCTGTAGATACTGTCCGTGTAGTCTGATATTGCAAAAACATTGCAAAAAAATAAAATTTTGCAATGTTTTTTTTTCTTCCCAATAGCATTTTCTGCGTTTTCATAAACGCTTTACATACTGTCCGTGTAGTCTGATATTGCAAAAACATTGCAAAAAAATAAAATTTTGCAGTGTTTTTTTTTCTTCCCAATAGCATTTTCTGCGTTTTCATAAACGCTTTACATACTATCTGTGTAGTCTGATATTGCAAAAACATTGCAAAAAAATAAAATTTTGCAGTGTTTTTTTTTCTTCCCAATAGCATTTTCTGCGTTTTCATAAACGCTTTACGTGTACGTGTATTCTGCTATATACAAAAACACCCATTTAGGGCGAGATCATAAATTTTGAAAATATGAGGAGATCATCAAAAAGGGGACGTGGCCCGGGTCGTGGTGCTGCTGGTGGCGCTCCTGTTGCAGGGAGAGGACGTGGTCGATCTGTGCCAGCTACACGCACTAGTGAAACACCTTCCGCAGGTGCGAGTAGGCGACAGAGCCTGCAGCAGTATTTTGGCGTGCCTAATGAGGCTGTACGAATGTCGAGGCCAGGACAAGTACAGGCGATAGTAGATTGGGTTGCTGCTGACAGTGCCTCCGGTTCCTTCACATTGTCTCCCACCCAGTCTCCTGATGAAAGTTCAGAGTTGGCACCTGCAGCCGATGTCCATCAGTCTTTCACCTCACCCCCTTGCAAATCAGCCAATCAGTCTGAGCCCCAAATCATGCAGCAGTCTCTTTTGCTTTTTGATGACTCTGTTAGCAGGGTTTCCCAGGGCCATCCACCTAGCCCTGCCTCAGAAGTGGAAGAGATTGTGTGCACCGATGCCCAACCACTTATGTTTCATGATGAGTACATGGGAGGACCAACGCAGCACGTCTCGGATGATGACGAAACACAGGTGCCAACTGCTGCTGCTTTCGCCATTGTGCAGACCGACAAGGAGGGCAGGGGTGAATTTTGGGTGGAAGATGATGTGGAGGACGATGAGGTCCTTGACCCCACATGGAATCAACGACATGCAGGTGACCAGTGTAGTTCAGAGGAAGAGGCGGTGGTCGCACAGAGCCACCAGCACAGCAGAAGAGGGAGCAGGGTGCAAAAGCGGAGCGTCCGTCCCCTAGACAGTACGTCTGCTACTGCCCAACGCAGCAAGGGACCGAGCACACCAAAGCCAGGTGCAAGGAGTTCCCTAGCGCGGCAGTTCTTCAGACAATGTCCTGATGACAAGACACGAGTGGTTTGCACGCTGTGCAATCAGAGCTTGAAGCGAGGCATAAACGTTCTCAACCTGAGCACAACCTGCATGACCAGGCATCCAAGTGCAAAGCACGAGATGCAGTGGAGTAGACACCGCAAAAACCAAGAAAGGTCTCTGGCTCCTCCTGCTTCCTCTTCTGCTGCAGTCTCGGCCTCTTCATCCACCTCTGTAGTGACAGTGACACCTGCCAACCCGCAAACAGAGGATCTGCCAGCAACACTACCACCTGGGTCACCAACCATCTCCACAATGTCCCATGGAAGCTTTCAGCTCTCTATTTCCCAAACACTGGAGCGGAAGAGGAAGTACCCCCCTAGCCACCCGCGATCCCTGGCCCTGAATGCCAGCATTTCAAAATTGCTCGCCTTTGAAATGCTGTCATTCCATCTGGTGGAGACGCAGAGTTTTCAAAGGCTGATGTCATTGGCTGTCCCACAGTACGTCGTGCCCAGCCGCCACTACTTTTCCAGACGAGCTATCCCTTCCCTGCACAACCAAGTGGGGGACAAAATCAGGTGTGCACTGCGCAACGCCATCTGTGGCAAGGTCCACCTAACTACGGATGCGTGGACCAGTAAGAACGGTCAGGGACGTTATATCTCCCTAACAGCACACTGGGTAAATGTAGTGGCGGCTGGGCCTGAGGCGGATAGCACTTTGGCGCATGTACTTCCACCACCGAGGATTGCAGGGCACTTCAGTTTGCCTCCTGTTGCTAACTCCTCCTACTCCGCCTCCTCATCCTCTACCGCCTCCTCATCCGGTCAGCGTAACACCTTCACCACCAACTTCAGCACAGCCAGGGCTAAACGACAGCAGGCAGTTTTAAAACTTTCCTGTTTGGGGGAAAAACCCCACACCGCGCAGGAGTTGTGGAGGGACATGGAACAACAGACCGATGAGTGGTTGGTGGTAGTGAGCCTCAAGCCCGGCCTGGTGGTGTGCGATAATGGGCGAAATCTCGTAGCAGCTCTGGGCCTTGCCGGTTTGACGCAATAACTGGGCCTCCATGCGAGACCTGTGTGCCTTGTTGCGCTGTTTCGAGTACTCCACCAACATGGCCAGTGCCGATGACGCCGTTCTCAGCGTTACTATCACAGTTCTATGCCTCCTTGAAAAAACTCTTAAGGCGATGATGGAAGAGGATGTGGAACAGGATGAGGAGGAGGAGGAGGAGGAGGAGGAGGAGGAGGAGGAGGAGGAGGAGGAGGAAGAGGGTTCATTTCCAAGGCTTTCAGGGCAATCATTTACAAGTGGCTACGAGGCTGGGTTCCTGCACCAACAAGCGCCAGGTACACAATTGTCTGGCAGCAAGGGCACAGTTCTGGAGGATGATGAGGTGGAGGATGAGGAGGAGATGGAGGAGGAGGAGGAACCATGTTCACAGCAGGGTGGCACCCAGACCAGCTCATGTCCATCACTGGTGCGTGGCTGGGGGGATACAGAGGACGATACACCTCCCACAGAGGACAGCTTTTCCTTGCCTCTGGGCAGCCTGGCACACATGAGCGATTACATGCTGCAGTGTCTCCGCAACGACCGCCGAGTTGCCCACATTTTAACTGGTGCTGATTATTGGGTGGCCACCCTGCTGGATCCCCGTTACAAGGACAATGTGCCGTCCTTAATTACCTCACTGGAGCGTGATCGTAAGATGCGCGAGTACAAGCGCACGCTGGTAGATGCGCTGCTGGTGGCATTCCCACTTGGAAGCGGGGGTACGGTGGAAGCACAAGGCGAAGGCAGAGGAGGAGGAAGAGGTCGCCAACGCAGCCGGGGCACCGCCAGCACCTCGCAAGGCAGGGTTAGCATAGCCGGAATGTGGAAAAGCTTTGTCGGCACGCCACAACAACCAGCACCACCAGCTGAGATGGAATGTCTTAGCAGGAGGCAGCATTTCACCAACATGGTGGAGCAGTATGTGGGCACACGCGTACACGTACTGCATGACGGGTCTGCCCCCTTCAACTTCTGGGTCTCCAAATTGGGCACATGGCCTGAGCTTGCCCTTTACGCCTTGGAGGTGCTGGCCTGCCCTGCCGCCAGTGTATTATCTGAACGTGTATTTAGCACGGCAGGGGGTGTTATCACAGACAAGCGCAGCCGCCTGTCCAGAGCCAATGTGGACAAGCTCACGTTCATTAAAATGAAGCAGGCATGGATCCCACAGGACTTGGCCATACCTTGTGCAGAATAGACACATATACCGGTGTTCTGACGAAAACTGTCTTGCCATCGGATAGTGTCCGGCCACTTACTGCGCAGGTGCAGTGCTTGCGCAGTACGGAGGACAAGGAGATTCACAAAATCTCCAAAGATGAACGTCGCCTGCGCAGTGAGTGCAGGTTCAAGCCCGACCATCCTAGTGGACATACAGTAGCACATAGTAACAGGGCCCCTCACGGGCTTGCTTGGCTAGGCTTCAACCTCGGATGATGTGGCTTGAACCTGGAGTCACCGCGCATCGTCTTCGGAGAGTTTCAAAATCCCCTTGTCCTACGTACTGAGCAAGCGCAGTACAGGGCGGACACTATGTGACGGGGGACAGAATTCGACACATCATTCACCACTAGCCTTACCCAGCCATTGTTGTATTTTTGAACCAGTGTTGGCTACCTCGTCCTCCTCCACCGCCGCTTCCACCTACACCGCCACATCCACCGCCACCTCAACCTCCTACTCCATTTGAATTTCGTCCTCCTAGGTCAAGATTATAATTTTTTCATTTTTTTTTTTATTTCCAAGTATTTTATTTTCCCACTATCTTATCCATTAAATTGAATATTTTTTTCCAGAAACTGCGTATTCTGGGGTATTCCCACCATATGTGCGGCATCGTGCCCTTGAGTTTCTGAGGTTCTTAATGACTTCCTGTACCTCTTCTGTTGAGAAGGGGGCCTCCAGCATTTTTTTTTATTTTTTATTTTTTTTTATGTTATTTTAAGTTATTTATTTTAAATTATTTATTTTAAGTTATTTCCCTATCCACATTTGTTTGCAGATCACTTGCCATGCTCTTAACAACATTTTGTTGCCATTTGCAGCCCTCTAGCCCTTTCCATGACCTTTTTACAGCCATTTTAGTGTTCAAAAGTCCGGGTCCCCATTGACTTCTTTTGACTTTTTTCCGAAGTTCGGCCGAACCCGCCGAACCCGAACATCCAGGTGTCCGCTCAAATCTAGTCCCTTCCCCTTGTGGATTGAGAGCCCCCTGCTCTTTTGGGTATGTTTTTTTTAATGGTTTGTAAAGATGACAATTAACCAATACAGTCATTTTTAAATAATTGTCATGTTTTTGAATAGCCCCAAACATTGCTGATTGACCAGTTTGATTGGACAGGTTTAAAAACACTATCTAATCATGGATGTTTCCCCCAAGATAAGCTGGTCCTCTATGTTTCATTCATCTAAACAGATGCAATCAGAGTGGAGCCTTATGAAACAGGCAGGGACAATATTTGTATGGTCAGATTGTTCCAGAATGTCTGACCTGAATGTTTCCAGGAAAGTTGTAGTGCTCTGGCAACTAAAAATTACCATGGTGCTCGGTATTTATTTCTGCTGGAAACAAAGGTAGATTACAACAGAATAGGGCTCTATTTTTTATTTATTGATTACAGGATTTATATAGCGCCAACAGTTTACGCAGCGCTTTACAATATAAAAAGGAAGACAATACAGTTATAATACAATACAATACAAGAGGATTAAGGGGGCCCTGCTCAGAAGAGCTTACAATCTAATAGGGTGGGGGAGGTGATACAAAAGGTTGTAACTGTGGGGAATGAGCTGATGGAAGTGGTAGAAGATTAGTTGGAGACATGATAGGCTTCCCTGAAGAGATGAGTTTTCAGGGATCGCCTGAAGGTAGCTAGAGTAGGGGATAGCCGGACAGGTTGAGGCAGCGAGTTCCAGAGGATGGGAGAGGCTCTGGAGAAATCCTGGAGACGAGCATGGGAGGAGGAAACAAGAGAGCTTGACAGGAGGAGATCTTGAGAAGAGCAGAGAGGACGGTTTGGGATATGTTTGGAGACAAGATTGGCGATGTAGCTCGGGGCAGAGTTGTGGATGGCTTTGTAAGTTGTGGTTAGTATTTTGAATTTTTATTCGCTGGGTGATTGGGAGCCAGTGTAGGGATAGGAGGATAGGGTTGGCAGACACTGAGCGGTTGGTAAGGTGGATAAGTCTGGCAGCAGAATTCATGATAGACTGAAGAGGGTGGAGCCTATGGAGAGGCAGGCCAATGAGAAGGGAGTTGCAATAGTCAAGGCGAGAGATAACAAGGAGTGAATGAGGAGCTTGGTGGTGTCATTTGTTAAAAAGGGGCGAATTTTAGAGATGTTATGGAGGTGAAGTCTACAAACTTTTGACAGCGATTGGACTTGAGGCTGAAATGACAAGTCCGAGTCTAGGATTACACCGAGTACCCTGGCCTGAGGGGAGGGACTGATGGTTGCATTGTTGATTTTGATGGAAAAGTCATGAAGGGGGGCACGGGCGGGGGGAATATTAAAAGATCAGTTTTAGAGAGATTTAATTTAAGGAAGTGGTGCGACATCCATGCTGAGATGTCAGTTAGTAAGTTAGTAATGCGAGAGGAGACTGAAGGAGTGAGGTGAGGAGTAGACAGATAGATTTGTGTGTCATCGGCGTATAAGTGGTATTGGAAGCCATGGGCGGTTATCAAGTGACCAAGGGAGGAGGTGTAGATGGAGAAGAGAAGGAGTCCAAGAACAGAGCCTTGGGGGACCCCCACAGAAAGGGGCAACGGAGAGGAGGAGACAGAGTTGTAGGTAACACTGAAGGAGCGCTGTGATAGATAGGCAGAGAACCAGGATAGAGCAGAATCTTGGAGGCCAAGGGAGTGTAGTTTATTGAGAAGGAGCGGGTGGTCAACAGTATCAAAGGCTGCAGAGAGGTCAAGTAGTAGGAGTATGGAGTACTGGCTGTCGGATTTAGCAGTTAGTAAATCGTTAGTGAGTTTTAGTAAGGCAGTTTCCGTGGAGTGCTGCGAGCGAAAGCCAGACTGTAAAGGGTCAAGAAGGTTATTTTCACTGAGGTAGGAACTAAGACGGTTGTAGACCAAGCGCTCTAGAAGTTTAGAGGAGAATGGGAGCAATGAGATGGGCCTTAAGTTATTCAGGTTGGTGGGGTCCAGGGAAGGCTTTTTAAGTATGGGAGTGATCTGCGCATGTTTTAGAGGGGAGGGGAAGGTGCCACTAGAGAGGGAAAGATTGAAGATGTGAGTGAGGGAGCATAGGATAGAAGAAGAGGGTGACCGTAGTAGTTGTGAGGGAACAGGATCCAAGGGACAATTGGTTAGGTGGGCATCTGAGAAAAGTTTTGTAACCTCTTCAATAGAAGCCAATTCAAAGGAGGCAAAGGCAAAGTTGTAGCTTTGACCCCATCCATTTGATTGACATTGATAGGGTTTATTATAGACACGCATAGCCTGCCCATCAGACGCCAACTGCCTACAAGTTCTTGCTCCATTTGTGAATTGACAGGCAGCTGCTCAACTTTGGACAGTTGTTATCAGGGGCGTAACTAGAAATCACAGGGCCCCATAGCAAAATGTTGTATGGGCCCCCCCCCCCCCCCACAAAAAAATGGCGGGGCTTAAATTAAATAGTGGGCGCGGTTTAAAGGGCGGGGCTCAAAGGGCGTGTGGTTCGAGCCTGAGAAGAAAGAAAGAAAGAGCCCAGATCCTACACCACAATAGCAATACTGTATATGTATTCCAGAAAGTTTAATCAACAGATAAAGATACTCCAAACACCTGGTGTTAGCGCTTCAATAATCCTCACCTGTGCCCAATGCAGCGTGGTCTGCCCATGCCCAATACTGCCTCACCTGTGCCCACTTGTGCCCAATGCAGCGTGGTCTGTGCCCAATACAGCATGTCCAGTGCCCAATGCAGCCTCACCTGTGCCCAATGCAGCGTGGCCAGTGCCCAATACTGCCTCACCTGTGCCCACTTGTGCCCAATGCAGCGTGTCCAGTGCCCAATGCCCAATGCAGCCTCACCTGTGCCCAATGCAGTGTGGCCTGTGCCCAATGCAGCCTCACCTGCCTGTGCCCAATGCAGCATGTTCAGTGCCCAATGCCGCCTCACCTTTGCCCAATGCAGCCTCACCTGTGTGCCCAATGCAGCGTGGCCTGCCCATGCCCAATACAGCCTCACCTGTGCCCAATGCAGCCTCACCTGTGCCCAATACAGTGTGACCCATGCCCAATGCAGCGTGACCCATGCCCAATGCAGCCTCACCCGTGCCCAATGCAGCCTCACCTGTGCCCAATGCAGCCTGTTCAGTGCCCAATGCAGCCTAACCTTTGCCCAATGCAGCCTCACCTGTGCCCAATGCAGCGTGGCCTGCCCAATGCAGCCTCACCCGTGCCCAACGCAGCCTCACCTGCCTGTGCCCAATGCAGCATGTTCAGTGCCCAATGCAGCCTCACCTTTGCCCAATGCAGCGTGGCCTGCCCGTGCCCAATGCAGCATGACCCGTGCCCAATGCAGCATGACCCGTGCCCCATGCAGCCTGACCCGTGCCCCATGCAGCCTGACCCGTGCCCAATGCAGCCTGACCCGTGCCCAATGCAGCCTGACCCGTGCCCAATGCAGCCTGACCCGTGCCCAATGCAGCCTGACCCGTGCCCAATGCAGCCTGACCCGTGCCCAATGCAGCCTCCCCCCGTGCCCAATGCAGCCTCCCCCGTGCCCAATGCAGCATGACCCGTGCCCAATGCAGCATGACCCGTGCCCAATGCAGCCTCACCCGTGCCCAATGCAGCCTCCCCGTGCCCAATGCAGCCTCCCCCGTGCCCAATGCAGCCTCCCCCGTGCCCAATGCAGCCTCCCCCGTGCTCAATGCAGCCTCCCCGTGCCCAATGCAGCCTCCCCCGTGCCCAATGCAGCCTCCCCCATGCTCAATGCAGCCTCACCTGTGCAGTGGAAGAGGTGAGCCAGACTGCAGCAGCCCTCAAATGGCTATTGGCGAGCGTGGGGGGGGTGGGGGGGGGCGAGCACCGCCCGCACGGTCCCCCAGCCAGGGGAAGTGAGGAGAGGAAGAGGCGCGCTGTAATAGCTTTCATTTGAATGTCCTGTGTTCCCGGGGCTCACCGTCACATAGCCCCACCTCTTGGCCCGGCGCCTTCGATGACGTCACATGTCCCGCATTGGACCGGTGTTCTGTCTATCAAAAGCGTCGGGCCAGGAGGTGGGGCTATGTGACGGTGAGCCCCGGGAACACACACAGACAGGACATTCAAATAAAAGCTATTACACAGCGCTCTGCTGCCTTGTACGGACAGCGCGCCTCTTCCTCTCCTCACTAACCCTGGCTGGGGGACCGTGCGGGCAGTGCTCGCCCCCCCGGGCCCCCGGCAGTATGCATTCCTTCTTCTCCCCAGGGGCCCCATAGCGGCCGCGTGTGTCGCTATGGCGGTAGTTCCGCCACTGGTTGTTATATTTATCATAAATCATGAGTGCAGCTCTAAGATGATATAAGTAAAACATACATGCACTGTAATATGAAACAAAAAATACACACATCAATGTACACTGCTGAGAGGGCTGACATCTTTCCCTGGTCTTTCTTCCAGGTTTGTGCGCTCTGGCTATGCGATTGGCCGGGGGCCTTGATGACATCACTGCCACACATGCCCTCGGTTCTGGCACGAAGCTCTGAAGGTCCGGCAAGGTATGCTGAACCTTCAGAGCGCATGTGTCAATGATGTGACTGGCTGCATGCAGGGTGAATATCTCCTGAATGGTGCATGTTTAGAAGATATTAATTTTACCAACAGGTATGCCTTATTATAGGCTTACCTGTAGGTAAAAATCACCAAGCAGGCTTTACTACCGCTTTAAGGCCCAAAGCGTGTTTTTTATGAAATTTATTATAGTTGTTATATCTACCTGCTTCACTGCTTGACCCCCTTGCCACCCACTGTGCCTAGGTTGCCTTGTGGATGATCTGGGTCTGGGTTTATAAGTAACTCATTTAGCACTGTAGACAATATATACAATCAGTACATAGGTAACACTGGGCTGCCCAGTATTCTGAACCCAGTATTCTGAACATGATAGCATGTTTAGTTACTTAATAAAATAGCACTCAATATGTTGCCAAGTACACAGATCCATCCATACACAAGACAAAAGAATGCATAAAGTACCGGTACGTTTATTTGTTTATGCTGTTGCAGAAAGCTTTTGTTTTTAGTTTTCTGGTATGCTGCAATATATATGGTATCTGTACATGCAGAAGGAAACTCATGACTACATAATATTATGTTCACACCGTGACTCAACTGTGGGTCAAGCCTACATAATGGAATGTCAAATATGCAAGGATCTTGCTATGATCTTTGTTTGTAGCAGACCAAACACATGAATCCATAGGAACTGATTAACTGATTTTTTTCCTCCAGGAGTTTTAGGAGGAAATGTGTAGTGTGGTATTTTCTCTAAGTCACAGTTACAAATAAAACCTATAATTATATTTAAAAGACTTAATAGACTAAATGAACATTTACATTTTTGTGAAAAAAATT